>BLSH010138631.1:560037-605305 GCA_018402905.1 Glandirana rugosa
ATATATATGTCATAGAGTGTTTTCACTCATGTGGGGAGTGTAAAAACATTTATAAAATAAGATAGAAAAGTACACTGTTGTCACTTCTTTACTGTGAAACGATGTTACATTTCATCACTCACATGTCGAACATATTGTCACATTTACACGACAGGGGAGTTTTATTGAGTTGTGTGTCGGTAATTACAGATTTGACGACCGTTGTTTTCACTCATGTGGGGATTCCCTTTTACAGGTTTAAACTAGGTTTCACAGTTATAAAACACACCGGTGGTAATAAAAGGTCGTGACGGGCAACCTGTGAAGCTCTGGTGAACTCCATGCCCAAGAGGGTTAAGGCAGTGCTGGAAAATAATGGTGGCCACACAAAATATTGACACTTTGGATCAAATTTGGACATTTTCCCTTAGGGGTGTACTCACTTTTGTTGCCAGCAGTTTAGACATTAATGGCTGTGTGTTGAGTTATTTTGAGGGGACAGCACATTTACACTGTTATACAAGCTGTACACTCACTGCTTTACATTGTAGCAAAGTGTCATTTCTTCACTGTTGTCACATGAAAAGATAGAATAAAATATTTACAAAAATGTGAGGGGTGTACTCACTTTTGTGAGATACTGTATATATAGTGCTGTGCATAAATGAGTACACCCTAATGGATTTGTCAGAAAACCTTAACTTTCCTTTCGGAATCAACATTTTCTATAGGACACTATACTACAAAATACTTACACAAATGCTGGCCATTGATTGCAACCAAGATTTGTTAATTTGCACACACAAAAAAGTATTTTCCTAACAAATTCATTCAAGGCCATGTTGCAAAAATGAATACACCCCAATGAAAGTCTTAGGCCTCATACACACAGGCGTTTTTACAGCCACATTTTTTAGCGTTTTTTTAGAGCTCTCCATGTTAATCAATGGCCCCATAAAAACGCCAAAGTTTTTGAGCTGTAGATGGCGTTGGCTTTAGTGAGCTGAAAGTAGAATCCACGGCCAGCGCGTTCCAAGGCTGTAACTTTTTGGCGTTTTTGACGCCGAAGCGGCAAAACGCTTACTAACGCCGTACCAGTGTTAACCGGCATTTTTGACGCCGGCATTTTCAGGTTAAAAGATAGCAGAGGAATGTTTTTTTTTTTAAAAAAACGCTCATTAACGCTGATGCAAAACGCCAAAAAAAATGCAGATTTTTCCCTGACGCCGGGCCCGAAGCTTTGCTTATTTTTTTCATACACCCGTGTGTATAAGGCCTTAGGAGCAAAGCTAACTTTTAGACATAAAAATCCTAATTAACAAGAATTCAATTCAATTCATATAGGTGAGTCTAATTATTAACCACTTCCTTACTGGGCACTTAAACCCCCCTCCTGCCCAGACCAATTTTTGGCTTTCAGCGCTGTCGCATTTTGAATGACAATTGCATGGTCGTGCGACGTTGTACCCAAATAAAGTTTGCGTCCTTTTTTTCCCACAGATAGAGCTTTCTTTTGGTGGTATTTGATCACCTCTGTGTCATTTCTGATCGCCGCTATAAACAACAAATGAGCGACAATTTTGCAAAAAAGAACAATATTTTTTACTTTTTGTTAAAGTACAAATCCATTAAAAAAAATTATTCATCACTTTTGGCCGATTTATATTCTTCTACATTTTTTTGGTAAAAAAAAAAAATGCAATCGGCGTATATTGATTGGTTTGCGCAAAAGTTATCGCGTCTACAAACGGGGAATTGATTTATGGCGTTTTTATTATTTTTTTTTTTTACTAGTAATGGCGGCGATCTGCGATTTTTAATGGGGACTGCAATATTGCAGCAGAAATGTCTGACATTTTTTACACATTTTTGGGACCAATGACATTTATACAGCGATCAGAAATTTAAATATCCACTGATTACTGTGTAAATATCATTGGCAGTGAAGGGGTTAACCTGCAGGGGGCAGTGAAGGGGTTAACAATGTTCCTTGGGTGTGTTCTAACTGTGGGGGGGGGCGGGGCTGGCCGGGACATAACAGATCTAACTGATCCCAGTGACAGGGATCAGTAGATCTGCTATGTCCCCTGTCACAGAAAGGAGAACCGCCGTGTTTACATCGGCGGTTCCCCGATCTGAGGCTGCTAAAAGAGATTGGCGGGTCTCGGGCGGACATCGAGCGCGCCGCCGCTGCCGCCATGGGGCGCGCCAGGAGCGTGCACAGGGGACGACGTCCATGGACGTCGTCCCGGCATTTCAGATCCGCGCTGGAGCCGTACTTTGGCAATAGCGCAGATCTGTAGGGGTTAATTAAACAGGTGTCCAGCAGACAGTTGATTATAAAAGGGCGTTACCTAACAAAGGAAACCCCTCCCATTTCATGCTGTCAGCAATGGCACCACATGGAAGAGAAATGTCACAAGGCCTGAGAAAGAAAATAATTTCTTTACAAGAAAGGTGAAGGTTACAAGAAGATCAGCAAAGCTTTACTTATCAGAATACTATAGCAAAAGTGATACAAAAATGTAACAATGAGCGTCTTCTGATGAGAAAGGGTGAATAGAAAAACACGCAAATTCGCTGCAGTTAGCAAAAGAAGTAGAAAGCCAAATCGGGGTGATTGTTTCGCGTGACCCAATACGGCGTACACTGAAGAGGAATGGCATGCATGGATGTTGTCCACAAAGGAAGCCTCTCCTAAAGCCCATGCATAAAAAAGCCCACCTAGAATTTGCCAGGGCCCATGCTGAAAAAGAAGAAGACTGCTAGGACTCTATACTGTGGAGTGATGAGACCAAGATAAATGTTTTTGGAACTGATGGCATCAAAACTGTATGGCGTTGCAAAGGTGAGAAATACAAAGAAAGATACACGGTGCTTACAGTGACATATGGTGTTGGCAGTGTCCTTCTGTGGGGCTGCATGAGCGCCACTGGTGTCAGGGAGCTACATTTCATAGATGGTATCATGAATTCACAGATGTACTGCTCTATATTGAAGGAGAAGATGCTACTATCCCTCTGTGCCCTTGGTTGTTGTGCGCTTTTCCAACATGGCAATGATCCAAAACACACATCTAAGGCCACCGTTGCATTTCCTAAGAAGAATAGGGTGAAAGTGATTCAGTGGCCAAGTATATCTTCTGATCTGAACCCAATCGGGGAACACCTATGGGGAATTCTGAAGAGACAAGTTGAACATCGCTCTCCATCCAGCATCCAGGCTCTAAAAGAGGTTGTTCTTGAAGAATGGAAAAAGATAGATGTTGCAATATGTCGCCAGCTTGTTCATTCCATGCCTAGAAGACTTGCTGCTGTCCTTACAAATCATGGAGGTCGTACAAAATACTAGATGGAGTCATTTTTTTGTTGTGGGGTGTATTCATTTTTTCGTCAACTAATTTGAGTAAAACTGAAGATTTTGTGATCTAAATTATATTATTAAAGTGGTTATAAAGACAGAAAGTTTTCTTCATCTTAATGCATTCTATGCATTAAGATAAAACACCTCCCCAGCCCCACTAATACTTACCTAAAGCCATATCTATCCAGTGATGTTGTACGAGTGCCTTGGCTGTCTGGGACTCTCCCTCTTGATTGGCTGAGACACAGCAGCAGCGCCACTAGCTCCTGCTGCTGTCAATCAAAGTCAGTTAGCCATTCAGTAGAGAGAGGGGGCGGGGCTGAACAGCGGCTCCATGTCTGAATGGACACACAGAGCTGCGGCTCGGCTTGGGTACCTCCATAGCAAGCTGCTTGCTGTGGTGGCACTTGACAGGAGGGAGGGGTCTGGAGTGGCAAAGAGGGACCCGAGAAGAGGAGGATCTGGGCTGCTCTGTGCAAATCCACTGCACAGAGGAGGCAAGTATAACATGTTTGTTCTTTTTATTGGAAAAAAATTAGACTTTACTATCACTTTAACCTTACTTTCATGTAATAAGCTAAACAAATGTTATCTACAACTCAGTTTTGTCAATGTTTTGGAAATTGTTCATTGAGATATTGATTAAAATCGTAGTTTTCAAAAGCGGTGTACGCATTTATGATGATTACTGTATTTTTTTTTTTTTTTTTGCAGAAATATAACATTCTGATCTTGATGTTACATTTGTGGTTTTGAAGGAAGTATAGAGAAACAAGAGATAAGGTCCTTGTCCGTGTATGAACTCTGCTTTGCTTGTTTCCATCAGTCTGGATTTCATGGACAGGATCAGATTGGATATCGGCAGATGTCAGTGGACATGTCACCGCTGACATCTGCCGCTCCATAGGGCTGAATGGAGCATCCGATCAGGTCCGCCTGAAAAACTGACAGGCAGACCCGATCGGAACACCCATGTTAAAGGGCCCATAGGGTGATAGAACATTTGCCATCATAAATAGGGAAGCATGTTGGATTAACAAACTGTCCTCACTCCATTCAAGCAGTCTTAATATAAATTGCAATCTGTACTTGTAACTCAACACACTGAGTTATGTCACTTGTGTGCTACCTGCTACCCTCTTTTGATTTGTGTTAATGACTTTTGTGATAGTGACTTTTCTCTGTTACATTATCCTAATCCCAGATAGCAAGCAATTGCGCTGCAAGTTTGAAAATGACTTCCTAAGCTATTGCTAGACATGCCAGGCTTCACAAGTTTGTTGCACAATTGCAAGTCAGCATTGCATGATTCCAGATCAACTTTCTTAGCAAACATTCTGCAAGTCTACTGCAAGTTCTGGTTCAGTTATGGTGTGCAATAGTCCTCCTACCACAGGGGTCACTGTGGCTGAATTTTCATACTGTAGACTTGCAGAGCTCTTGCTGTAGACTCACCACTGCAACTTTGCTCTTGCTAGAGACTTGTGTCAAGCAGAAATTGTGCTTCAAGTGCCCTGCAAGTGTACAACGTGCCAGTGAAAATGTACAGCAAGTTAACAGACTTACAATTCAACACTGCCACAAATTTGTGGCAAGTTACTCTTGCTATCCTGGATACTGGATGTTTAGTGAAGATGACTTATTCGCTCCACCGTTAGGAAAATGTAATGAGAGTTTGCACATATGTACCTTTGTTTCTCTTCAAAAAATGACACAAGAACACTGGAACACTATAGTTATATCCCCTTATGCTTTAGTGGTTGATCTCTGTAAAAAGAACAGCCTTTTTCTTTTTTACAACAGGAGGTAAGTAAAAACTGGACTTCCTCACTGAAAGACATTGGAGGTTTTAAAAGAGTTTCTCAAACTTTTTTTTTAACTGGACCTATAGCCAAATGTTACTATAAAGCCGTGTTAACATTCTTACTAAAGTAGATTATAAAAAGAGCAGCAGAAGAGCTGAAATACTTCATGCTGCCCCAGGCTCCCTCCACTGCATTTTAGCAGATGAAGATTAGAAATCAGACTGTCCAAAGCTCCCATTCAGCAGACATTATATGTATAACCAGCTACAGTGCTGTGAAAAAGTATTTGCCCCCTCCTTTTTGCATATAGGTCACACTTCAACAATTCAAATCCTCAAACTAATTTTATTATTACACAAAGATAACCCAAGTAAATGCATGTAGCCAGGAGCTGGATATACGCAATGTAAAGTAGTGAGTGTACAGCTTGTATAACAGTGTAAATTTGCTGTCCCCTCAAAATAACTCAACACACAGCCATTAATGTATAAACTGCTGGCAACAAAAGTAAGTACACCCCTAAGTGAAAATGTCCAAATTGGTGTCAATATTTTGTGAGGCTACCATTATTTTCCAGCATTGTCTTAACCCTCTTGGGCATGGAGTTCACCAGAACTTCACAGGTTGCCACTGGAGTCCTCTTCCACTCCTCCATGACGACATCACAGAGCTGGTGGATGTTAGAGACCTTGCGCTCCTCCTTCCATTTCAGGATGCCCCACAGATGCTCAATAGAGTTTAGGTCTGGAGACATGCTTGGCCAGTCCATCACCTTTACCCTCAGCTTCTTTAGTAAGGCAGTGGTCGTCTTGGAGATGTGTTTGGGGTCATTTTCATGTTGGAATACTTCCCTGCGGCCCAGTGTCCGAATGGAGGGGATCATGCTCTGCTTCAGTATGTCACAGTGCTTGTTGGCATTCATGGTTCCCTCAATGAACTGTAGCTCCCTGATTCCGGCAGCACTCATGCAGCCCCAGACCATGGCACTCCCACCACCATGCTTGACTGTAGGCAAGACACACTTGTCTTTGTATTCCTCACCTGGTTGCCACCACACACGCTTGACACCATCTGAACCAAATAAGTTTATCTTGGTCTCATCAGACCACAGAACATGGTTCCAGTAATCCACATCCTTAGTCTGCTTGTCTTCAGCAAACTGTTTGCGGTCTTTCTTGTGCATCATCTTTAGAAGAGGCTTCCTTCTGGGATGACAGCCATGCAGACCAATTTGATGCAGTGTGCGGTGTATGGTCTGAGCACTGACAGGCTGACCTCCCACCCCTTCAACCTCTGCAGCAATGCTGACAGCACTCATACGTCTATTTCCTAAAGACAACCTCTGGATATGACGCTGAGCATGTGCACTCAACTTCTTTGGTTGACCATGGTGAGGCCTGTTCTGAGTGGAACCTGTCCTGTTAAATCGCTGTATGGTCTTGGCCACCATGCTGCAGCTTAGTTTCAGAGTCTCGGCAATCTTCTTATAGCCTAGGCCATCTTTATGTACAGCAACCATTTTTTTTTCAGATCCTCAGACAGTTTTTTGCCATGAGGTGCCATGTTGAACTTCCAGTGACCAATATGAGAGAGTGAGAGCGATAACACCAAATTAAACACGCCTGCTTCCCATTCATACCTGAGACCTTGTAACACTAACGAGTCACGTGACACCAGGGAGGGACAATGGCTAATTGGGCCCAATTTGAACATTTTCACATAGGGGTGTACTCACTTTTGTTGCCAGCAGTTTAGACATTAATGGCTGCGTGTTGAGTTAATTGAGGGGACAGCAAATTTACACTGTTATACAAGCTGTACACTCACTACTTTACATTGTAGCAAAGTGTCGTTTCTTCAGTGTTGTCACATGAAAAGATAGAATAAAATATTTACAAAAATGTGAGGGGTGTACTCACTTTTGTGACATACTGTACTGTATATTAGAAACATTATTAAAAAATAAAGAAATATCAATAAGAATATTCACTGAGTGGATCTTTTAAAAAAGTATTGAAAATTTTAAAACGACTTCACATTCTTTAAATAACTAAAAAGACATTTGAGCCCCTACGCTCAGCGCATTTATTTTTTGCAAGTCTTTAGTTTCTGTTTGGTGCAAATCTGGTAAAACTATTTGCAACTAAATGTAATAAGTAGCAGCCCAGTGTCATGTAAATCTTCGGCTATTTGTTTTATCTAGAAAGACTTATTAAATAAGCTTTGTGGATTACTTGTAATATAGCGGGGATCATGGTTTCATATGGAACAGAATATGGGTAAGGCTATTTCTGTATTTTGTTACACGTGTGCACGCAGACAAGCCGCCTTTTCACCGTGAACCAGAAGCGACCAGCGGTGCGAGGTCTCAGTGTTGGAAAACGTTGGGATTAGAAATAATTGTACCCGCAGAATCCAGGTAATTGCAGGTCTCTGAGTAAATAATAGCGTATCTATTTACCTTGTCACTTCCAATGCTCTTTTTGAAAGTGGGTTAATGTTGAAATAATAGTCATTTTGTAAGTAATTTCCCGCAGGTTGCAGAGGCCTCTGGTTCATTAGCAAACAACTGCTGTGGGAGCCGGACAATTTCAGTATGTTAACACTCTGTAACTGACGAGCACGGGCTATGAAAACCTTCTTCTGTATTCTGGCAATACATGGCACAGATACACCTAAAATGTGTCTATAATAGGCCCCTTGTGTCACTTCAATTGAAATATATTGGTACAGACAGCATGCCGACCAGGGCTGAAATTCTGGACCATGCATGAACGAACGCACCCGGTGGAGCCACCCATGCCATGTATAGCCCGCCTTACAAGTGAATGACTCCAAGCAACCGTACTCTTGTAAATGCCAATGCTTCTTTGCATGGGCAATTACCCACAAAGGCACGTGTGACATACAGCGGGTAAAATAAGTATTGAACACGCCACCATTTTTCTAGGTAAATATATTTTTAATCACTTGCCGCCCGCCCACCGTCAAATGACTTAGGGGTGGTGCGGCTCTCGCTCTGGGATGACGTCATATGAAAGGATAAATCCCAAGCGCCGATCATGGCCGCGCCGTGTTGCCAGGACACGGCGCGACCCTGATCTGTGTAAAGACCCGCGGCTCTTTAATCATGTGATCGGATGTGACCAATCACAGCCGTTCACATGTAAACAAGGAAGTGCTGATAATTGGCGAACCTCGCCTCACACTGAAAGAGTGTGTGGCAAGGAGAGCCAATCAGTGGCATCTCCTCACAGAGGACATCTAGGGATGTAATCAGTGCCCTGATTACCATTAGCGCCACCAGTGCCCACCACGGTACCAGCAATCAGTGCCGGCAATCAGTGCTCACCAGTGCCAGCAATTAGTGCCCACAAGTGCCACCAATCAGTGCCCATTAGTGATGCCAGTCAGTGCTGGCTATCAATGCCTATCACTGCTGCCCATCCATGCCGCCCATTAGTGCCCATCAGTGCCACCCATCAATGCCCATCAGTGCCTCCTACCTGTGATGCCTATCTGTGCCACCTATCAGTGCCACCTATCAGTGCCACCTATCAGTGTCCACCAGTGCCACCTATCAGTGCCCAGCAGTGCCACCTGTCAGTGCCCATAAGTGCAGCATATTAGTGTCCCCTCATAAGTGCCGCCTCATTATTTCCCATAAGTGCCACCTCATCAGTGCCCATCAGTGCTGCCTCATCAGCACACATCAGTGAAGGAGAAAAATTACTTATTTACAAAATTTACTGACAAAAACGAAGAAAAACTTTTTTTTTTCTCAAAATTTCCGGTCTTTTTTTTTTTAGTAAAAAATAAAAAAAAAACAACAGTGATTAAATACCACCAAAAGAAAGCTCTATTTGTGTGAAGAACATGGTAAAAAATGTACATGGTTACAGTGTAGCATGACCGCGCAATTGTCATTCAAAGTGTGACAGTGCTGAAAGCTGAAAAATGGCCTGGACGGTAAGGGGGTGAAAGTGCCCATTATTGGGTGGAAATGAAATTTTCACCACATGTTGGTAACAACCCATGCAATTCATACATACAAAGAAACCAAAACAAATAAGTTCAGAAATTAAATTATATGTAATAAAATGGAATGACACAGGGAAAATGTATTGAACACGCTAACTGAAATGTATTTAATACTTCATACAAAATCCTTTGTTGGTAATGAAAGCTTCAAGATGCCTCCTTTATGGAGAAACGAGTCGCATGCATGCTCAGGTGTGATTTTGGCCCATTCTTCCACACAGTCTTCAAATCTTGAAGGTTCCATGGGCCTCTTCTATAAACTCTGATCTTTAGTTCTTTCCATAGATTTTCTATTGGATTCAAGTCAGGTGATTGGCTGGGCCATTCTAGAAGCTTTATTTTCTTTCTTTGAAACCAATTGAGAGTTTCCTTGGCTTTGTGTTTGGGGTCGTTGTCTTGCTGAAATGTCCTCCCTCGTTTCATCTTCATCATCATGGTAGGTGGCAGCAGATTTTTATCAAGAATGTCTTGGTACATTTTCCCATTCATCCTTCTTTCAAAGATTTGAAGTTTGCGGGCACCGTATGCTGAAAAATAGATCCACACCATGATGTTCCCCCCTCCAAGCCTCACTGTTGGTATGGGGGGTGTTTTTGGGGTGATGTGCAGTGCCATTTGACCTCCAAACATGATGTGTATTATGGCATCCAAAGAGTTCCATTTTGGTCTCATCTGACCAGACTATATTCTTCCAGTATTTCACAGGCTTGTCTAAATGTGGTGCAGCAAACTTTAAACGAGCTTCAACATACTTTTTCTTCAGCAATGGAGTTTTGTGTGGTGAGCATGCATACAGGCCATGGCGGCTGAATGCAATACTTATTGTTTTCATTTAAACAATTGTACCTGCTAATTCCAGGTCTTTCTGAAGCTCTCCACAAGTGGTCCTTGGCTCTTGGACAACTCTTCTGATAATTCTTTTCACTCCTCTGTCAGATATCTGACACCTGGCCGTGGCCAGTTTATGGTGAAATGATGTTCTTTCCACTTCTGGATTATGACCCCAACAGTGCTCACTGGAACCAATGCCATCAGAATGTTTTGTAACAATAACTTTGCTAAGGTCTTGAGCAAGCTCTTTGCTTTCACCCATCATGAGAAGTTTCTTGTGTGACACCTTGGTAATTAGACACCTTTTTATAGGCCCTCAGTTGAGACTGAACCAGCTGATATAAATTTGCACTGACAAGGGGCAGGATTGCTTTCTAATTACTGATAGATTTCAGCTGGTGTCTTGGCTTTTCATGCCTTTTTGCACCTCCCTTTCTTCATGTGTTCAATACTTTTTCCCTGTGTAATTCCATTTTTTTTACACATAATTGAATTTCTGAACTTATTTATTTTGGTATCTTTGTATGTATGGCTTGCATGGGTTGTTATCGATGTGTTGTGAAAATTTCATGTCAATAGCAATATTTACCTAGAAAATTGGTGACGTGTTCAATACTTATTTTACCCACTGAATTTCCCAAAAGCAGAGCTTCCACATTCAGAAAAAACATCGGAAGCACATGTGCGGGTGAATGACGATGCAAAGAAGCATTGGCGTTTGCAAGAGTAAGATTGCATAAAGCCATTTACTTGGTAGGCTGTATGTGGAAAGTATGGTTCCCCAGGCATGGCAAATGCCTATAATAGGTCTGAATCCTTTCAATTTATTTCTGTCCCCCCCCCCCCAATGTGATATAAAGGAATCTTATGATAAAGCAATACTCCATGCAAAAATAAGAGAAAAATGATTAGCCCATTAAAAGTTATAATAACAAAAAAGAGCTTTTTCTGCAATATTCGTCTTCATTTTGCACTGCAGTACATTTTTTCTGCCTCTATATGTCCATTCTGATGGCCAGTATAATTCAACCTACTTCCTCTGAGCCCAAGGCATTCTAGAAGCACTGGAGCCTACTGGACAGTAAATAGAAAAACAGCACAGCAATGAGCTAATCTTTCTGCTTTCTTTTCCTATCATCTTGGTCCTTGCCAGTAAATTAAATAACTGGCTCCTTGTGCTGCTTCTCTCTACACCAGGGACGTGCGGTGAGTGGCTGGTGAGGCACTGGCTGGTATCAGAGCCAGATACACACAGGTTACATACGCCGTGAATGTTAGAGCGAGAGCAATAATTCTAGCACTAGACCTCCTGTGTAAGGGTCCTTTCACACTAGCAGAGTCCGTTTTCACTGACTCCACTTGTTCAGCGGGGATTCATCCGTTGATCCCCGCTGAGGCAGACATAGACAGGTCTGTCTATGCACTCTGTGCAGGGATGGACCTGTCAGAGCCCCACTCTCCTCTATGGGGCATCGGATGAACTGTCTGTTTTCATCCGATCCACCAAAATAGGGTTCCCATCCGTCTGGATTTAGCGGATCGGAATGGAACGGATATCAGTGGAAACGTCCCCGCTGACATCCGTCGCTCCATAGAGGGGAATGGAGCTTCCGTTCAGGTCCGCCTGAAAAACTGACAGATGGTCCTTTACGGTCCGTACGTATGAAAGGACCCTTACTGTAAACATGTAACCTGTGAACATTTTAAAGCGTAGCCTATCTAGATTTTTAAGTACTGAAGTCTGGCGCCATTTCACAAGTGTGCACAATTTTAAAAAGTGACATGTTAGGTATCTATTTACTTGGCGTAACATCATCTTTCACATTATACAAAAACATTGGGCTAACTTTACTGTTTTTTTTCTTTTATTCATGAAACGTTTTTTTTTTTAAATAAAAAAGCGTTTGAAAAATTGCTGCGCAAATACCGTGTGACATAAAAAGTTGCAAGGACCACCATCTTATCCCCTAGGGTGTCTGCTAAAACAATATATATAATGTTTGGGTGTTCTGAGTAATTTTCTAGCAAAAAATGATGATTTTTTACATGTAGGAGAGAAGTGTCAGAATTGGCCTGGGTGCAAGTGGTTAATTGCCATAAGGAAGTAATATACAAATAATTATTATGTATTGTTCTTAAGGTAATTTACTATATTTTCAAAAACTGTACTCAAGCAGGTGGATTAACGGACAAATTACTGAAGTTTGAAGTTAGAACTTCCAACCAATAATTTCACAGTAAATAGATAAATAATAAATGATTATGTTATAACATATAGAATAATAATATATGATTTAGCTTGTACCTTTTCAGCAGCAGCAGGTTCTCATTCTCCCTCTTAACTGTGTGAGAAAAACATAGGATTATGGGTAAATCTGATACACATAAATCCATGCTTTTTCCTTCTAGTTAAGAGGGCTGGGCTGGAATTGTGTATTTGTCTTTTACACACATGCCCCCTTCTATGACACCGCAGTGAGAGGACAGCCTCCACTGCAGCATTTTTATTGGACAGCTTTCACCAATGGTACTTTTCCATTGCTCCAAGGCTCCAAGCTGTCCTTTGAGCTCAGTGCCTCTGACTAGAAGTGAGGAGAGTCACTGTGAGCTCATCCTCTCAGTCTGCTGCAAACACAGTGCATGGAGCCCCGTATCTCCGGAACCATAGATGATAGGAGCCCAAATGGCCAGAGGTGGGGTAGGACTTCAGCTACTTCAGCTACCTACACTCCTAGTTTTTTATTGTTTTTTTGTTTTTTTTTTTATTTTTGTTTTTTTTTAATGTTCATGGCTCTGCCTCACCTACCTCCCCTGACTGCACGTCCCTGCTCTACACCAGTCTAAGCTCTGCAGTACAGGGATTGTAATTGTGTGTATTATCCTACACCCCCTTCATTACCAAATACAAATTCCTAGTGTCAGTGTAGAAAACTACAGATGAGCTTCTTTTCGGGCAGAGTTTTGTGGTTTGGCCCCCAACAGACTTCAAAGGGAGTCCCTAAAAAAGTAACTTTAAAAAAAGTCTGAAATGAACACAAAAACACCTGTACAATTTTTTTTAAAAAATCCCAAAAATGTCTCAAGATGCTCAGCTCAAGTGTGAGTAGCATACCTCCCAACTTCTTGAGATGGGAATGAGGGACACCTATTAGCAAATGTATGTAGGCACAGGACACACCCCCTGCCACGCCCGCTTAAAGGGGGATTATACAAAAAAGTTTAGTTAAACCCACAAGTGCTTTTTTACCACTACTATTGCTATATATTGGCTTTTGAAATTTACATATGCACCAATTTAGAAATTGGCTAAAAGGTTTAGCACTGGGAACCGCCAGTCAATTTACTGACAGTTTGTAAAAATCAGTGATTTGTCTATAAATATCAGGGTCTGATAATTTGTCATGCTGTGCTGACTTCTTAAGTAACCAGGCAAACTACTTGATATGGGTATTGTTAGTGTTTCCATGTTATGTTTAAATATCAATTGTCTTAGTTTTTAATAGGAGTTCAGTTATTTTTCAGGTTGGCAGTAAAAAATGTGCTCTGCCAGTAAATTTTCCATGTTTTGCCAGTAAAAAACGCTGCGGGAGGTTGGCAACACTGACTGGGAAACACTTTTTGATAGGTATTTACTGCATTTTATATACAAGTATATAAATCAGATCATAATGAGGGACAAATGAGGAAGAAAGAGGGACAGAGGGACTTTGCTCCGAGTTAGGGACAGTCCCTTGAAATCAGGGACAGTTGGCAGCTATGCCTACAGGCAGAATGGCAGAGAAAAATAATACATCAATGGTTTTAGTGATATGCTTCTGTGCTTGTAGTGCTTAAATTCGTCATGGTCTGTGTGATGTTTGAGGCAAACATGGATCTAGACTTAGACAAAAAAAAAGTAAAAAAAACCCCAAAAAAGCAAGTATCTCTCAGGAGTTCAGCACTTCTAAAGTATATAGAGGGTGCATGTCTTGTATCTTGCATCATTTGTTTTTCTTTTCTTTTTTGTTTTTTTCTCTCTTCTTTCTTCACATGCTAGTTTAACCCTTATGCCATTGTTGGTCCTATGTGACTTCTTTTTCATATCTACCAGATAAGGGCTAGTAGAAGTCTACGGAATGGTATGGGTTGTAGTTAACTACATGATACAACTCAGTGGCGGCTGGTGGTATATTAACCACTTGACCACTGGGCACTTAAACCCGCTTCCTAACCAGACCAATTTTCAGCTTTCAGTGCTCTCACATTTTGAAGGACAATTACTCAGCCATACTACACTGTACCCATATGAAAGCTTTCTTTTGGTGGTATTTAATCACCATTGGGGTTTTTATTTTTTGCGCTATAAATGGAAAAAGACTGAAAATTTTGTTATAAAATGCATTTTTCTGTTTCTGTTATAAAATTCTGCAAATTAGTAATTTTTCTTCATAAATTTTGGCCAAAATGTATTTATTTATTTTTTTCCAAACAAAATTTATACTGATATATATCTTTGGTAAAAATAACCCAAATAAGTGTATATTATTTGGTTTTTGTGAAAGTTAAGCCCCGTGACGACAATCGCACATAAGATCGTGTCAAATCGTATGTTGGCTGTTGTATGTAGCATACTGACTGCACTACACGATCGTACGACCGCAGAAGAACGTTCAGGTGCATGTAATTAGCATCCAGCCATTCCTGACTTTGGAGCATGCGTGTTTTGCACAATACAACTTTGTTGCACCAACTGCTCTGTACACACGATACAACGGTCGTATGAGAGCCTGTTGGTACGACCAAGTTTTCTAGTCTGCTCATACAACTCCCTTGTATGACCGTCGTATGTTCGACTGTTTAAATCGTGCATATGAACGATCGATATCACATACAACGGTCGTTAGTACGACCTGTTGTATGCGATCGTCGCCCCATGTGTACAGGGCTTTATAGAGGCTACAAGCTATGGTGTCATTCACTGAAAATTGATCACACCTGATGCACTGACGGCCTATCTCATTTCTTGAGACCCTAGCAAGCCAGGAAAGTACAAATATCCCCCAAATGACCCCTTTTTAGAAAGTAGACAGTCCAAAGTATTTTGTAATAGGCATGGCAAGTTTTTTGAGGTTGTAATTTTTTCCCACAATTCTTTCCAAAATAAAGTTTTTTTTTCTTTTTTTTTTTTCATAAAATTGTCATATTAACAGATTATTTCTCACACCCAGCATATGCATACCACAAATTACACCCCAAAACACATTCTACTACTCCTCCTGAGTATGGTGATACCACATGTGTGAGACTTTTACACAGCCTGGCCACATACAGAGGCCTAACATGCAGGGAGAACCATCAGGCGTTCTAAGGACATAAATTACACATATAATTTCCTGACTACATCTTGCACTTTTGAAGGTCCTGGTGCACCAGGACAATGGAAACACCCAAAAAATGACCCCATTTTGGAAAGTAAACACCCCAAAGTATATTCTAGGAGGCAGAATGAGTCTTTTCAACATGTAATTTTTTTCAAATTTTTGGAAAATGTGGAAAGAAAGTGAAAACATTTTTTTTTACACAAAGTTGTCCATTTATACAATATTTCTAATGCACAGCATGTACATAGCAAAAATTATGCCCCAAAATACATTCTGCTACTTGTCCCGAGTATGGCAATACCACATGTGTAACACTTTTACACAGCCTGGTCACATACACAGGGGTGTGTCTGTAATGAGGGGCGGAGGGACATTGTTCCCAATCAGGGGCAGTCCCTCGAAATCAGGGACAGTTGGGAGCTATGCCCTAGCCTACCCCTATACTACCCTAGCCTGCCCCTATACTACCCTAGCCTGTCTACATACTACCCTAGCCTGTATATATACTACCTTAGCCTGTTCATATATCAACCTAGCCTGCCCATATATGACCCTAGCCTGCCCCTATACTGCCCTAGCTGCCCCTATACTGCCCTAGCCTGTCCATATACTACCCTAGTGTGCCCCTATACTGCCTTAGCCTGTCCATATACTACCCTAGCGTGCCCCTATACTGCCCTAGCCTGTCCACATACTACCCTAGCATGACCCTATACTGCCCTAGCCTGCCCCTTGGAATTGAACATAATGAAAATAATGGTATGTCATACAATTTTGCATATAGACAAGGTGCTGTTGCATGTAAATCTGACTTTCTGATAAATTTTAATTTAGTTTTAATTATCATGATATAAACATGGATGTGGGGGCCTTTGGTGGGCATGATTTTTTTTTTTGGGGGGGGGCAGCATTTCATTCTTGGTCCAAGGCAGCACAATGTCTTGAGCCAGCCCTGATTTCGAAAGGACTGTCCCTGATTTGGAACAAAGTCCCTCTGTCCCTTTTTCCTTCTCATGTGCCCCTCATTTTCCTCTGATCTTTATAGTTGTATATAAAATGCACTTTTTATCTTTCAAAAAGTGTTTCCCAGTGCTAAACCTTCTAAACCTTTCATCCAAATTCTAAATTGCTGCATTTGTAAATTTAAAAAGCCAGTATAAAGAAATAGTAGTGTTAAAATAAAGTCCTTGTGGGTTTAACTAATATTTTTTTTTTTTATAATTTAATTATAATTCTCCTTTACCTTCCCATCCAGGCCAATTCTGACACTGCTCCTACAAGTAAAAATCTACTTTTTTTTACTAGAAAATTACTAAGAACTCCAAAACATTATATATATATATTTTAGCAGAGGCCCTATAGAATAAAATGGT
Organism: Glandirana rugosa; assembly: GCA_018402905.1. Lineage (NCBI taxonomy): Eukaryota > Metazoa > Chordata > Amphibia > Anura > Ranidae > Glandirana > Glandirana rugosa. The sequence continues at coordinate 576,790 of BLSH010138631.1, forward strand.
GGGTGTTGCAATTTTTTATGTCACGTGGTATTTGCGCAGCGATTTTTGAAACACAATTTTTTCGTAAAAAAACACTTTCATAAATTAAAAAATACCAAAACACTAGTTAGCTCAATTGTTTTATATAATGTGAAAGATGATGTTACGCTGAGTAAAGAGATACCTAACATGTCACGCTTTAAAATTGAGACTGCCCGTGAAATAGTGCCAACCTACGGTGCTTAAAATTCTCCAAAGGCGATGCTTTAAACGCCTTTACAGGTTACTAGTTTAAAGTTGCACAGGAGGTCTGGTGCTAGAATTATTGCTCTCACTCTGGCGTTCACAACAATACCTCACATGCGTGGTGCGATCACCGTTTACATATGTGTGCAGGAGTAACGTAGGCATTTGCATTAGCGCGTAAGCATGGTGAGGTGGGGCGCCTTACAATTTTTTTTGATATTTTATTATTTATTTTATACAATTTTTTTTTATACTGTTTTTTTTTATGAACTTTATTGCTATCACAAGGGAAGGACAACATCCCTTGTGACAGCATGGGCCATGACAGCTCCTCTTTATGGAGAGATCTGGGGTCTATTAGACCCCAAATCTCTCCTCTGGCCTCCCATGCAGCCGATCAGACACAGATTGGTCTGATCGGCTGCTTTCCTGACTGCTGTGGGCAGGTAAACAAAGAGCTGAAACCGGAAGTAACAACATAATTTGTGGCTCCCATTTTCCAGGGTTACAGGGAGTGGGGAACAAAGTCAGTTTCTCCTTCTCTATACAGCGCAGCCATTGCCACTGGCGCATTGTTCCCGGCCTCCTACCCTAGCCTGCTCCTATACTGCCCTAGCCTGTCCCGCCTGTCCCTATACTGTCCTAGCCTGCCCTTATACTGCCCTAGCCTGCCCCTATACTTTCCTAGCCTGCCCCTATACTGCCCCTATACTACGCTAGCCTGTCCATACACTACCCTAGCCTGACCCTATACTACCCTAGCCTGCCCCTATACTATCCTAGCCTGCCCCTTTACTGCCCTAGCCTGCCCCTATACTGTCCTAGTCTTCCCCTATACTGCCCTAGCCTGCCCCTATACTACCCTAGCCTGCCCCTATACTATCCTAGCCTGCCCCTTTACTGCCCTAGCCTGCCCCTATACTGTCCTAGTCTTCCCCTATACTGCCCTAGCCTGCCCCTATACTGCCCTAGCGTGCCCCTATACTGCCCTAGCCTACCCCTATACTACCCTAGCCCGCCCCTATACAGCCCTATCCCAGTGGCATATCATCCATGGGTGCAACGTGTTCACTGCACATGGGCCCTGAGGGGTGAGGGACCCACTGTGCTGACACGCACTGCACCCATGAATGCCCTAGGATGCCAAGATGGGGGAGCGGTAACATGGTGGTATGTCATATAATTTTGCATATAAACAAGGTGCTGTTGTATGTAAATCTGACTTCCTGATAAATTACAGTTTAGTTTTAATTATCATGATATAAAATAATGGATGTGGGGGCCTTTTGGTGGGCATGATTTTTTTTTTTGGGGGGGGGGCAGCATCTCATTCTGGGACCCAGGCAGCACAATGTCTTGGGCCAGCTCTGAGAACAGTACCACTTAAAATGGCACAGAAGGGAATCTGTTACCTCCAGCAACTAGTCACACCATGTTTTATTCGTTGTGGAAATAAAACATAGAATCCTATAGGCAACCGCCTTCCTTTGGCTTCAGCATCCAGAAATGAGTGCAGAGTGTCGCCAGCACTTCATGGGATAACAGGATTACACCTCTTTAGTCTTTTCTCTCATTTGTTATTCCTTGTAAAGTGCGTGTGAGGCAATTCGCCTTGCTCACCGCTGATCGGGGATTAGGCAGAGTTTTCTAGTCAGCCCTCACTCGGCGTGTCCGATACCGCAGCATTTTCAGAAGTACTTGGTGTCAGAATTAATATTCTCAGTACGCTGTGATGTGGCATTATGGGGAGACGTGTGGAATATCACCACCGCCGGGCTTCATGCAGGGAGAAATGTGAGCTGCCAGGGCTAAAAGTAGCATATTATTATGCCAATTATTCAGCCTGGAAATTCTGAATAATCATCTTTGTGAGGACATTGTAGGCATTTGCATATAGACTGTGCTGTGCAAATACTGCGCAGGCCCTGCTAAGAAGAGAAGTCATGTTGTAACCCCTCCAGCAAGCTTGGAACTACATGTCCAAAAGCACTTTGCCAGCCTGCTTTACAACTGCTGTAAAACTACAGGCTGGATTAAAGCGTTATTGTAACAGAAAAAAATGCTACACATAAGTGTAAAGTGCAGGCGCCTAGAGATACAGACGGTAACTTTCAGCCCCCTGCATCGCATTTGGAAGCCTGCCTGCTTCTTCCCACCTCCATGCATCCCCATTAACCCATCTCCATGAAAATACCAGAAAGTGCTAAAGTTTGCCCAAACAATGGCACAGTGGGGATGAAGGGGGTCTGAAAGTCTCTAGGTATAAAGTGGTTGTAAACCTCTATTTTTGATTTGTACCCATAGGTGTACTGCGAAACGCCCCTTACCCCCGTGTCAGCTGAGGCTACAGAGAATGAGACTGGGGAATCTCTGTCCTCAGTCCCTTTCTCTGATATTTCCCCAAAGTCCCTGAATGGGGCGCCTAACAAATTGTGAAAAAAATAATATAATATTGAAAAAAAAAATAAAATTGTAAAAAAGAATAACAAAATAAAATAATAAAAACAAAAAAACTACTGACATCAATTTCATCCCTACTGACACCATCCACTGCTCTACTGATACCATTCACTCCTCTACTGACACCGTCCACTGCTCTACTGACACCGTCCACTGCTCTACTGACACCGTCCTCTGCTCTACTGACACCATCCTCTGCTCTACTGACACCATCCACTCCTCTTCTGACACCGTCCACTGCTCTACTGACATCGTCCACTGCTCTACTAACACCGTACATTGCTCTACGGACACCGTCCACTGCTCTACTGACACAGTCCACTGCTCTACGGACACCGTCCACTGCTCTACTGACACCGTCCACTGCTCTACTGACACCGTCCACTGCTCTACTGACACCGTCCACTGCTCTACTGACACCATCCTCTGCTCTACTGACACCGTCCACTGCTCTACTGACACCATCCTCTGCTCTACTGACACCATCCACTGCTCTACTGACACCGTCCACTCTTCTACTGACACTGTCCTCTGCTCTACTGCACAGGTGTGTTTGAGCTTTAGGCTGCACACACCTATGAGTGTACCTATAGGGACCTATAATAAGGCTTACATATAGGTACTGTAAATATCTCCTAACCATGTGCCGTTTAGGAGATATTTACTCTGTACTGCACATCGGCGCATGAGCTGTGAAGAAATGGCCCTCCGTGCCGTTTCTTCACTAGTGAGTGGCGTAACTGCATGCGCATGGGAGCCGGAGTCCGTGGCCCCTGAAGGAAGAGGGGCAGACATGGATGCGGCCTCCATCGTCGACAGCACGGGCTTCGTTTGCAGGAAAGTGTCACATAATGTGCTTGTATACAATGCATACTAGCCCATTGTACTTTTACTTTGCAGGTAACTAAAAAGAAAGTAAAACCCATCAGGATTTACTTCCTCTTTAAGTTGTGACCAGTGTTAATTTCATCATCGAAAATATTTTCATCAACTAAATGAAGATGAAGATTTTAGTTCACTAAAACACAACTAAAACTAAAACAATTCAGATGACTAAAATACCACTAAAACTAAATAAATTCAGATGACCAAAATACGACTAAAACTAAAACAATTCAGATGACTAAAATACAACTAAAACTAAAATGGTGTCTTTAGTCAAAAGACCATGACTTAAAACTAAATCAAAACTTGACGTCAAAATTAACACTGCTCTGCTGGCCTTTTTTTCTAAATCGGCAACACATTTCCATCCCCAGCCCATAACAATAGCACATTAAAGTTTAAATATGCATTGCACTATTGCAATACCACATAAGAATAAGTAGGGGCACCTACTAAGCTGCTGAAAGAAAACGAAATGAAGAAAAAGGCTTTTTTTCTTAATAGTAATGTTGGTAGAATATTCAGGTAATATGTGCAATGGCATTACAGCCAATAGAGTTTACAGTTTTTTTTAATATATATATTTTAAAGTTGTACTTCTGTTTGTCAAAAAGCAATGATTTTGTTTGACTATGAAATTTGGTTATATTTATAAAGGCTTTATAAATCACAACGGCTAAATCTGTGTCTGTAGTCCGTGTTCAAACCTTAATACCATAAATAATAACATATTATTAGATGTTTACTCCGGGAGCATATAATGAGTTTGTCAGTTCTAGGAAAATGCTTAAACAATGCATTACAAGTTAACTGGATCCAATACATCTCAGCCAACTAAAATACAACTAAAACAATTGAGGTGACTAAAATAGGACTAAAACTAAAATGCCATGTTAGTCAAAAGACTATAACTGAATTTGACATCAAAATTAACACTGGTTGTGACTATAGCAGCCCCTATCAAACGAAGGAAAGACATCATTCTCTCCCATCCTATGGAACTCCTTACCCCAATCTGTCCCATTGTATCCTTCTCTGTCCACTTTAAGGCCCCTTTCACATGGCCCTGTCCATTTGCAGACTAGGTTCTGCTCAGCAGGGATCGATCCGCTGATCCCCGCTGAGCAGGCGGATGACAGATCCGACTCTTTTTACTGTGCTGAGGCAGATCTGTCAGAGCCCCGCTCTTCTCTATGGAGATCGGATTAAAATGGATCTGTCTGTCCGTTTTCATCCGATCCGCTCCAATCCGATTCTACAGACGGATGGAAAAAAAGGGTTTCCATCCGTCTGGATTTCACAGACATGATCGTATCGGAGAGCAGCGGATGTCAGTGGATATGTCACTGCTGACATCCGTCGCTCCATAGAGGAGAATGGAGCGTCCGTTAAGGTCCGCCTGGCAGATCTGAACGGAACACCCGTGTGAAAGGGGCCTTAGAGGTAAATATGTATTTTTATTGTTTTACACTAGAAAAAATGTATAACAATGTGGTCAGCATGGACGGCTGTCCGTCTTAAAAGTTGTAATACAAATAACAAAGCCAACCTGGTATATAATAGTAAAACATATTCTTTGGAGGGTACCAAACATCTCGTTCACTAATGAAAGGCCAGGATATCAGAATGGTGGACTCAATGACCTTAAAACATTTTAGTAGCAAAAGAGGTAACAGAAAGAAATGAGAAGAAAAGAAAGGATAAGAAGGGTCAGGGAAGAGTGGGAAGGAGAGAGAGGTGGGAGGTTTATATCAACCACACAGAAAAGCCAATCCCAACATGGAATTAAGGGTGGTAAAAGTGGAGAAATCTAGCCAAGCATACCAATAGCTTGGATTCCTAAATGAGTGATTGTCTATCGCCAACATCTCCCCCATCCTCAATATATCATTGACAGAAGAAACCCACAAGGGCAGGGAAGGAGGTCTACCAGTTTCTCTGTCCACTTTTAGACAATTCCTGAAGACCCTTCTCTTCAGAGATGCTTATCCTTCCCACACCTAACAACTGCACTTTTCTGGAGCCGGTCAGCCCTAACAACTGTACTTTTCTGGAGCCGGTCAGCCCTAACAACTGTACTTTTCTGGAGCCGGTCATCCCTAACAACTGTACTTTTCTGGAGCCGGTCAGCCCTAACAACTGTACTTTTCCAGAGCCGGTCAGTCCTAACAACTGCACTTTTCTGGAGCCGATCAGTCCTAACAACTGCACTTTTCTGGAGCCGATCAGCCCTAACAACTCCACTTTTCTGGAGCCGGTCAGTCCTAACAACTGCACTTTTCCAGAGCCGGTCAGTCCTAACAACTGTACTTTTCCAGAGCCGGTCAGTCCTAACAACTGCACTTTTCCAGAGCCGGTCAGTCCTAACAACTGCACTTTTCTGGAGCCGATCAGCCCTAACAACTGCACTTTTCCAGAGCCAGTCAGTCCTAACAACTGTACTTTTCCAGAGCCGGTCAGCCCTAACAACTGTACTTTTCCAGAGCCTGTCAGCCCTAACAACTGCACTTTTCCAGAGCCGGTCAGCCCTAAAAACTGCACTTTTCCAGAGCCGGTCAGCCCTAACAACTGCACTTTTCTGAGCCGGTCAGCCCTAACAACTGCACTTTTCTGGAGCCGGTCAGCCCTAACAACTGCACTTTTCCAGAGCCGGTCAGCCCTAACAACTGCACTTTTCCAGAGCCGGTCAGCCCTAACAACTGCACTTTTCTGAGCCGGTCAGCCCTAACAACTGTACTTTTCTGGAGCCGGTCAGCCCTAACAACTGCACTTTTCTGAGCCGGTCAGCCCTAACAACTGTACTTTTCCAGAGCCGGTCATTCCTAACAACTTCACTTTTCCAGAGCCGGTCAGCCCTAACAACTGCACTTTTCTGGAGCCGATCAGCCCTAACAACTCCACTTTTCTGGAGCCGATCAGTCCTAACAACTGCACTTTTCCAGAGCCGGTCAGTCCTAACAACTGCACTTTTCTGGAGCCGATCAGCCCTAACAACTCCACTTTTCTGGAGCCGGTCAGTCCTAACAACTGCACTTTTCCAGAGCCGGTCAGCCCTAACAACTGCACTTTTCTGGAGCCGGTCAGTCCTAACAACTGCACTTTTCCAGAGCCGGTCAGCCCTAACAACTGCACTTTTCCAGAGCCGGTCAGCCCTAACAACTGCACTTTTCTGAGCCGGTCAGCTCTAACAACTGTACTTTTCTGGAGCCGGTCAGCCCTAACAACTGCACTTTTCTGGAGCCGGTCAGTCCTAACAACTGCACTTTTCCAGAGCCGGTCAGCCCTAACAACTGTACTTTTCTGAGCCGGTCAGCCCTAACAACTGTACTTTTCTGGAGCCGGTCAGCCCTAACAACTGCACTTTTCCAGAGCCAGTCAGCCCTAACAACTGCACTTTTCTGAGCCGGTCAGCCCTAACAACTGCACTTTTCTGAGCCAGTCAGCCCTAACAACTGTACTTTTCCAGAGCCGGTCATTCCTAACAACTTCACTTTTCCAGAGCCGGTCATTCCTAACAACTTCACTTTTCCAGAGCCGGTCATTCCTAACAACTGCACTTTTCCAGAGCCAGTCAGTCCAGAAGTCATTTTGTTTTTTGTTGTGAAATGGACCACAATTGGAAAAGTGTGCTAATAATTATAGAGAGTCTGTCAGGAGGAGAATAAATAGTGAGATACAGGCAGAACGGAAAGGTTTTTACTAGAAGAGAATGTAGAGATGTGGAATTATGTTTATTATAATTTGCCTCAAATCCTAACAGCTGCTTTCAATTGCTGCCTCGGAGAAGTGAAATCTCAGGACTTGCCTGTGATAATGAGGACCTCTCTGCTCCTGGCTGTGAACCTCCCACGCTTTACGCTATTCAAGTGATTACAGAGACCTGGCCCTGGAATGGAGGTGAGACATTAAGTAGGAGAAAGAACCCTTGCTAGACCTGCTTACAGCAAAAATATCAAAGTCCAATTTTTACCAATAAAAAAATCATTTTCAACTGTCTTTAAGGGCTTTCTGTTATAACTGTGACCAGTTTTCCTACGGAAAAGCTTGGTAATAAAATTATAAACTTCATTAGTCAAAAAAGCTCCTGTTCTTAAAGTGATTGTAAACGATCACCTTGTCGAACAACCCATTCAGTTTAAAATAGAAATGAGAGGCAAAACATTTTTTATAGCTATAAAAAACATTATAAATACATTTGTGTCCATTTTTTCTATCAGTGATCACATTTCCTCTGTTCTCAGCTGCATAAGAGAAAACAAGTAATATTCCATATCTTTAAAGCGTGTAGAACATTACAATATCATCCAGCTACAGTGCCTTGAAAAAAATATTCATACCCCTTGAAATTCTCCACATTTTGTCACGTTACAACCAAAAACGTAAATGCATTTTATCGGGATTTTATGTGATAGACCAACACAAAGTGGCACATAATTGTGAAGTGGAAGGAAAATGATAAATGGTTTTCAAAATATTTTACAAATAATTATCTGAAAAGTGTGGGGGCATTTGTATTCAGCCCCCTTTACTCTGATACCCCTAACTAAAATTTAGTGAGTGGAACCAATCGCCTTCAGAAGCCACCTGATTAGTAAATAGAGTCCTCCTGTGTGTAATTTAATCTCAGTATAAATACAGCTGTTCTGTGAAGCCATCAGAGGTTTGTTAGAGAACCTTAGTGAACAAACAACATCATGAAGGCCAAGGAACACACATACAGGTCAGGGATAAAGTTGTGGAGAAGTTTAAAGCAGGGTTAGGTTATTAAAAAAAAATCCCAAGCTTTGAACATCTCACGGAGCGCTGTTCAATCCATCATCCGAAATGGAGCAACTGCAAACCTACCAAGACATGGCCGTCCACCTAAACTGACCGGCCGGGCAAGGAGAGCATTAATCAGAGAAGACGCTAAGAGACCCATGGTAACTCTGGAGGAGCAGTAGGCGGCACTCCATGAATAAATTTTAGCAGCTTGAAATTGTATTCATCAATTAGCCATGTACAGGAAAGGAGGTGCCAACTTTCCTGTACATGGCTATTTGATGAATACAATTTCAAGCTGCTAAAATGTATTCGTGGAGTGCCACCTACCATTCCTTTTGAGTCTACATGCAATGCGGTGGCGTGCACCTACGTGGGTCTGGCTGTTGGCTTGAGCGGTGTATTCCTTCCTTAAATTGAACTCTGCAGGAGCTGCAGAGATCCACAGCTCAGGTGGGAGAATCTGTCCACAGGACAACTATTAGTTGTGCACTCCACAAATCTGACCTTTATGGAAAAGTGGCAAGAAGAAAGCCATTGTTGAAAGGAAGCCATAAAAAATCCCATTTGCAGTTTGTGAGAAGCCATGTGGGGGGCACAGCAAACCTGTGTAAGAAGGTGCTCTGAGCAGATGAGACCAAAATTGAACTTTTTGGCCTAAAAGCAAAACGCTATGTGTTGCAGTAAACTAACACTGCACATCACCCTGAAAACTCCATTGTTGTGGGGATGCTTTTCTTCAACAGGGACAGGGAAGCTGGTCAGAGTTATTGGGAAGACGGATGGAGCCAAATACAGGGCAATCTTAGAAGAAAACCTGGTAAAGTCTGCAAAAGACATGAGACTGGGGCGGAGGTTCACCTTCCAGCAGGACAACGACCCTAAACATACAGCCAGAGCTACAATGGAATGGTTTAGATTAAAGCATATTCATGGTTCGAATAGCCCAGTCAAAGTCCAGACCTAAATCCAATTGAGAATCTGTGGCAGTACTTGAAAATTGCTGCTCACAGACGCTCTCCATCCAATCTGACAGAGCTTGAGCTACTTTGCAAAGAAGAATGGGCAAATGTCCTCTCTAGATGTGCAAAGCTGGTAGAGACCTCCCCAAAAAGACTTGCAGCTGTAATTGCAGGGAAAGGCGGTTCTACAAAGTATTGACTCAGGGGGGCTGAATACAAATGCACGCCACACTTTTCACATATTTATTTATAAAAAATTCTAAAAGCCGTTTATCATTTTCCTTCCACTTCACAATTATGTGCCACTTTGTGTTGATCACATAAAATCCGATTAAAATACATTCATGTTTTTGGTCGTAACATGACAAAATGTGGAAAATTACAAGGGATATGAATACTTTTTCAAGGCACTGTAAATGCTAGGGAGAACAAATACAGGCATGAGAAACAATGATAAAGTCAAAAGTACCTGTGGGTAAAGTACAGAAAACACATGCTTGTATCTGTAATAGTATAATAACCACAATTGTTAATAGGTGAAGCACAGCAAGAATATAGAAAAAAATCGAACAAAACTAAATATCACTAAAGAAAACAAAGGGGAAGAAATAAAGAAATCTAGTTGTGCAGCTGGACTGCTAACTGTTAAAAATGGACAACCAATTAGCATAGTAGGACCAGCTAGTAAGAGATATGGTAGAAAAGTAAGGATAAAGGGGGAAATAAACTGCCCTGAGAGTACTCACAGAAGCATCCAAAGACAAACAAGCAGGATTATGGAAGGCAGGATCATCAAACTCACAGGGATACTAGAGCCCGGAAGTTGTCGAAATCCCTGTAGGCCCTCCAGCAAGTCCAAGTAGTATGGGAATTGTACCATCTTCCACCTCCAGAGTCTCCATTGGCATTATGTCATTGAGTATCTGGGCCCACTTGAGTATATGAGGAGGGACTGAGGACTTCCAATGCCTAGAGATGGTGACATGTGCAGCCAGTAGGCCATGCCGTAAGATTCCCTTCTTGATGCTAGAAAAGGACCCAGGGATCATTGACAAGAGGGCAATATCAGGAGAAACGTGGACGTTGGATATACACATTGTGTTATAGGAAACAGACTTTTTGCCAAAAGGCAGAGATCAGACAGCATTCCCACCATATATGCAAAAAAGATCCCTCACACTCTGCGCACCTCCAGCAAGTCCTAGGCATAGAAGGAATTGTGCATATTTAATGAGGAACTGTACCATAGGGATAACATTTTGTAGCTTTTTTCCTGGAAGAAAGAAGACATATAAAGTTTATGAGTAAATATAAAGCACTTCTGCCAGTTGTCTGCTGAGAATGTGGTGAACCGGACTGCCGGTCCACAGAAACTATGATTCCAGAGGTGTGGCAGAAGAATGATATTGAGGATCAGGACTGAGCTGATGAAGAAAAACAGTTAATTGTATCATAGAAAGCCAGTTACAGTCTGACAATGTAACTGCCAAAAAATGGTCCAAAGCTTTGTTACCGTATAGTCCAGATAGAAGTGCCAGACTTGCGGCCAATTTGCGCTTAATAAAGAGACAATTGAATGGGTTCGCAGGCCAGGGCCGAAAGAAGGATTATCAAAAATGGGGGTCAAGTGGCCTTCACATCTCCTGTCCCAAACTGAGAGGAGATGTGAACCATGAATGGTAAGGTGGAATCACGAGGGCGTTAAGTGGGAGTAATCCAGGGTAGTGCCCATAGATCAAGAAGAGAGCATGTCTCAGTTGAACTATGCGTTTATCAGAGTAACTGTAGAACCAATCAAATAACCTTTTTATGGGTGAGTGGGAAGATAAATTCGTATTTGCCCATAAAAGGAAAGAACTGGCGTTTTATAGACGCTTCATTGATGACATATTCTTTGTGTGGAGAGCCTCAGAAGAAACCTTGATCCAATTTTTGGAACATTTGAATAACAATAAAAACAATATCAAACTCACTAGCCAGTGGAGTAGAGAACAAATTCATTTTCTAGATGTGACTGTAGGAGGAGTGGATGCTTGGAAACCAAGGTCTACTTCAAACCTACAGAAAGAAACAGCTATCTCCCTCTGCATAGTGGCCATCATCCACTATGGCTAAAGAACATCCTGAAAGGACAAATCGCGAGAGTGAGGAGGAATTGTTCTACTATAAAAGATTTTTTTAAACAGTCAGCTGGGATTAAGAAACGATTTAAAGAAGAAAAAAGTTATCATTCACAGCAACTTGAAGGGGTGATAAATGAGGTGGCCAGTCTTGCAAGAGAACAGTTTCTAGAGGATAAACCAGTCAGAGAGACCGACAATAACCATGAATTGAGGTTTATCAAAGGTTTCCACTCCCAGTTTAGGGAGGTGGAGGCCATATTTAAACAACATTGGCACATACTAACTTTGGACAGAAAGTTAAAATCCGTCCTGCCAGTAATTCCAAAATTCATATATCGGAAGGCCCCAAATATAGGAGATGGGGTTGTTAAAAAATTTTAGACCCCATGGTAGGCCCTTATCCTTCTGGGACCGAAATATTTTTTTTTGCCTGCAGGAGGTGCAAAGCGTGCAGGGGAATTGCATGAACTATGAGAGGATTGGACAGATTTACCTCTCCAGTAAATGGAAAAGAATTTATAATTAGAGAGTTCATTACATGTAATATGACTCATATTGTGTATGTCCTGCAGTGCCCTTGTGGGCTGTTATATATCGGCTGAACTAAAAGGCAATTAAATGTAAGGATTGCAGAGCATTTAAAGAATATGCGCCTGGGTTTCAAGGACCATAATGTGTTCTTACATTTTAAACTCCATCACGTCCAGGACCCCTCAGGATTGAAATTTTGGGGAGTTGATAAGATCAAACCGGCATGGCGAGAGTCCAATATGGTGAGGGAGCTTTCAAAGCGTGAAACCAAGTTAATATATTTGGCTGACACCTTGGCACCAAAAGGCCTGAATATAGATTTAGATTTAAACTGTTTTATTAGTGACGCCTAATATATAGTTAGATAGCAAATGGGGTAGATGGAGTTGAGATCATGATGGCTCTTTTCTTTGTGGTTCTGTTAAACATTATCTATGAATTAATTTTGTATAATCTTTTAACCAACATTTATAAATCAATTTTAATCAATTTTATTCTCAATTATTTGATTTTAAATTAATTTATTCATTTATATGAGTTTTATATATACTATATTATTAGCAATTGGATTCAGCTGAACTAGGATATGGAGTGGTTTATAACCTCAGCATTTACTCATATATTTTATATAGATTGATGTGCTCCTTAATGTACACTTAATTATGAACTTTTGACTGTACTATAATGTATACTAAATTATGAAATTTTGATTGTACTATAGTAACTTGGAGACAAGTAATATTCTTTGGTTTTAATGTCACCACTTGTTACCTTTACCTGGTAACATCTGGCTTTGTAGAGACATGGAGTAATAATATTCAACTTTCCGCCAGTAGGGGCTGGGATAGGAATGTGGCTATAGAGTTTCCTTGCGTGCATAGCCTTTAAGCTGGGATGTGCTGCCGCCCAGTACCGCCTTTCTCTCTCCCTGTATAAAAATGGTTGCTTGCACCGCTGGGCCACGCCCTCTGAAGCAGTCAAGGTGACGAAACGCGTCAGTGCGTGACCTAGTGGCAACCAGAAGTGACGCTTGCGTGTCACCAACAGGGGGTGGAAGACCGGACACCTCACTGCGGGCTGTGTGAGAGACAGACGCGGAGCGGTCAAACGGGTAAATTGTGACTACCACAATCATTTTGTGGCTTATTTTAATTGCATATCTTGTAAGTGTAACTTATATGGGGCATTCAATAAAAGTCAATGCAGGATTACACTATGTATGGCTTTTTTTTATACCCTAATATGACGATGCACTGGGATTGACGGATGAGAGAGACAAATCCAGGAGTTTTGTAAAAGGCTCAATTTACACCAACATCTGGTGAGTGCAATCCTTTGGGGGAGAGAGGCACGTGGTGGATTATTGGTGTGGGTGCACACAGGGCTAGCCCTACCATGGGTCCTAGTGGGTCCTTTGAACCCAGTCAGCACTTTAAGAGGGGCAGCAAAACCACGACCGCCTCTCCTACTCTTCTATTTACCCAGAAAATTGACAACCAAGATTTTTTTTTCAACAGTTTTGTGTGTCATGATAACTGCCCCCTGGGCTGCTCCGCCTGCCCCTGTACTACAGGAAACTGACCCAGGAAACAAAATCATGTACAAGTACATGATTTCGCGCTTAAGGGCCGCCCTACCACAGTATATATGTGCGGGGCGTACCAGAAGCGGATAAAGGTGTCATTCGAGGTGACAACAGAGGACTTTTACATTTGAAGTGGGGATGTGTAAATAGGAAATTAAAGGGTAACTCCACTTTAGTGGGGAAAAAAATAGCAAAAAAAAAAAAATAATAATAATATAGCGTATACAATTGCTACACAAGTCATATTGTAAATGAATGTTATTAAAAATGACCTTTCCGTTTAAAACAGCGGCTCTATAATTTTCTGTATAATGCAATATGATATGGCTACCCGGAGGTGTTCTGTAAACAGATGGTATACAAAACGCCCCCCAGAAATGTCATATCCTGCTTGTGTGATTGGCTCACTGATTTTCCCAGAAGTCTGCACTAAGATACAAGTCAGATTTTGGACATCCCTTGCAACAAAAATTTCATTTTTTGTGAGATACTCACATCTAAAGGCATGCAGGCAACTCCATTGAGTGCACACGGGCGCCGCCTCCCCTATCCATGCCGCCGCCCCCTATCCATGCCGCCGCCACCCCCTATCCATGCGCCAGGCCCCTTTCAGGATGTCGGGCCCTTAAATTACAATGGCGGGGGTGTTTTTTGAAGCACTTGATTAGAGCCAAAGGCTCTAATGGGCTTCAAAATAGAGTGAGCTTGGGGTGCAGAGAGTGCGCACTCAGCCCACCCAGGTGTGTTACAATAGCAAATGAATATTTGCTATTCTAACACTGACCCTCCTCTCGGCCAATCAGGAAGAAGGTCTGAGACCCGTTACCCGATTGGCTGAAAGGACAGGCGATCCTACTGGACGCCTATCGCCTAGGAGGAGGGGATGCACGGAAGCTGCCATGATGGAGCGATGGAGGAGAGGACAGAGCAGGAGCCGAGGAGCCGCCACCTGTCACCCGCCACCTTGATGGGGTAAGTGCCTGACCGGCAGACACCGGTAGGAATCTGCAACAAAGTTTGTTAAATTCCCTGCAATGTACATAGATCACCCAGAGGGGAGAGTTTTTTTTCAACAAAATAGGAGTTACTCTTTAAACACTCATCATGTTCTCCTGACAATTTATCCGCATATTCTTCTTCATACATTCAAGGTACTTTTGTTGTGTAGCACATCTTTCCAACAGCAACCCTGCGGCAGATCCAGACTATGGAAAACTCTTCAAAGCGTTGATGGATTGTGTTTGGAAATAAAAATACATTGACCAGAAATAATAGTGCTCAGTATTAGTGAGGCCAAAAATCCCTCCCAACACACAACCCCGAAATAAACCTAGACTTTCAATCATGTAGAATAGTGAAATATTAAATTGATCCCAGAAAAAGAAGCTCAGCCCAAAAGGATGACCTAATTTGCTTCTTTGATTTCTTTTAAAGTCTACTCCACCCAAAAAAATATATATTTTACTGTTTTCCCGGGGCTGAAAACTGTGATAGTTATAACCACATTTGCACACTCTCTCGCTCTCCTTTATATAATTAGATGTGATAGATTTGTTATATCATATATATATAGTGTGTACATATATTGTGGTGATCGATGAACGCTATGTTTCACCTCACATGCGTTCATTTGCCAGTCCGGGTTTTACCAGGTGGCAGGGTTGGTTCCGCACCTTGATTTTGCGGGACACTTGTGTCCATCAACAGGTGGTATAGAGGAAGAGGGTCTAGCTCAGATGATGGCTCTTGACCTGGACTCAGGAAGCTAAAGCCTGAAAGAGCTGTTGAACTGAACTTTGTTTTGTGACTGAAATAAAAAAGTTTGCATTATCTTTGTTTTGTGGGTGACTGGGAAAAGCCCTTCACCTCTGAGTTAAGAAAACTGGATATGTTTAGTTAGTGCCTGGATGCCAAGGATTTATTTTCTGTTTTGTTTATTTGATTTTTACATGCAACCTTGTAAATAAACCTAGCTACAAGTCAGATTATAAGAAAACCTGCCGTTTGGACTACCTTTTCCAGGGAAGGTGATCCCCATTGAGCTAACTCTCCACACATGGTGGATTTTCAGCGGGCATCTTGCTGAACAAGTGGAAAGATGGAGGATATATTAAAAGCCTTGCTGCAGGCCACTGCAACCCAGCAGGAAACCAATCACCAGGTCGCACAGGCTGCTGCAGCGCAGCAGGAGGCAAATCGCCAGCAGCATGAGGCGAATCGCCAGGCCATTGCAATTCGGCAGGAAACCAACTGCCAAATCGCAGAGGCCTCGGCAGCCCAGTGGGAGGCAAATCGCTAGGCCATTGCAGCCCAGCAGGAGGCAAATCGCCAAGCCATTGGAGCCCAGCACGAGACGAATCACCAGTTTGTGGAAGCCCTGGTGGGGTTGAAGGGGTCCGCATGTCCTTTGCTGGTGGAACAGAAAATGGTGCGTGCCAGCTATTTTCTGCAGAGGATGACACCTGCAGATGATGTGGAGGCTTACCTAGCAACTTTTGAAAGAGTCGCTGTTCGAGAAGGATGGCAAAAAGACCAATGGGTAGGACTACTAGCGCCCTGCCTGACAGGAGAGCCCCAAAAGGCCTATTATGACCCGGAACCAGATGCTGCCCAGGATTATGAGACACTAAAAGCTGAGATACTTGCACGCATGGGGGTCACCATTGCAGTCCGGGCTCAACAGGTGTATCGGTGGTCATACAGTTCTGATAAGCCACCCCGCTCCCAAATGTTTGACTTAATACACCTCACCAAAAAAATGGCTGCAGCCAGAGACTTGCTGGGCTCTAAGATTGTGGAGCGTGTGGTCATGGACCATTATTTATGTGTGCTCCCTGCCACTTTGAGGAAGTGGGTCAGCCATGGGGACCCTAAGACTGCAAACCAGCTGGTGGACCTGGTGGAGAGATATACTGTTGCTGAGGACTTGTTGAACCCATCCGTGCCCCACTCCAATGTCTCTAAGGGTGAAAAATCACCCGGAGGATACGGTAAAACTGTTCCAGCCCAGGGTTCAAGGGCGTGGGGAAAAATTACAAGACTGTTGCCACAGATAACGAGACTATGGGACCTGGAAACTGGCCAAATAGGTCAGCAAGGTCTCTGCGGTCGTTTAACGGACTGGGTACAGAACACATAAAATGTTATCGCTGCCATGCGTTTGGTCATATTGCTGCTAACTGTTCCCTAAATGATGAACCAATGCAATGTGATATGGTTACTTGAAAAAACACGTCTCTTTTTGCACAGGTGGCATGTACTGCAACATGTCAGGAATGCATGGAAAAACAAATGTGTGTAATTTCAGTTGATGGAAAGCCAGTCACAGCTCTGCTAGATTCTGGTAGTGTGGTGACATTAGTCAAAGGTGATTGTGTAAATCTCGCAAAGTTACACCCTAGCACTATTGGGGTTATTTGCATACATGGTGACACACATGACTACCAGGCTGCTGTGGTTGAGATTGATACCCCTTGGGGCATGATGACTCGGGACATAAATGGGGTGCTCTGATTTGTTAATACCTCTTTTGGAATACCCACATGACTAAATACCTGGACAAGCTCTATAGCAATAGTATAGAGCAGGGATAAGCAATTACCGGACCTCCATATGTTGCAAAACTACAAGTGCCATCATGCCTCGGCTTCTGGGTGTCATGCTTGTGGCTGTCAGCTTTGCAATGCCTCATGGGACTTGTAGTTCTGCAACAGCTGGAGGTCCGCTAATTGCATATCTCTGGTATAGAGTTATAGTTTTCAGCCTTACAGGCTCTGTCATTTCCGGTGGGACCACTTTTAGAGAGGCCAGAGATGCCTTTGACACTGGAAGCCTTCCGGTGGTGTGTGTCTCCAATCTGTAACAACTAAGGTAAGATAGTGGAGAGATTTTGAAGTACCTATTGCAACTGTCCCTTATTCTTTGTGGGTAGTTTGGGTGGGCCGCCCCATTAAAATGCAGTAAGCTGTTTTGCTGGTTCAATGATTAGGAATGTCCACCAAATTATACCAACTTAACTAAGTGTAACTCATCAGTGACACTATTCAGCCATAGAACGATGTGCACAATGACTGTTACGGGGAATGGGGATGTCCTCTCATGACATGAGAGAGGACTGTCTAATCCTGTTTAAGGAGTGCACAACGCTATGGCTGTTCATAGTTTTTGTTAGTGGAAGTATGTAAATAAATAGATTGGCCTGCTTTTTCTGACACATGGAAATATAACTACCACCGCTATACATATATATATTTTTTTGATGTTATAGATCACGCGGTTTTTGCTGCTACTCTATTTGTGGCCCAACGCCTGTCAGACAGAGTTGGCGGTTCTGGCACCGCCGGCCACTAGGTGGTGGGAGAGCTAATTTGAGGCTGCGCTGTATTGCGCCACACACTGGCGAGGAACAGAAATGGTGAGCACAGCTTTATTGTATAATCATTTTTTGGAAATGTAATTAATGTATTTGCGGATTATATG
Source organism: Glandirana rugosa (assembly GCA_018402905.1). Taxonomy (NCBI): domain Eukaryota; kingdom Metazoa; phylum Chordata; class Amphibia; order Anura; family Ranidae; genus Glandirana; species Glandirana rugosa. The sequence continues at coordinate 594,801 of BLSH010138631.1, forward strand.
ATGTTTACAATATTATGTTTGATTAGTAGATGTACAAATAGCTGGAGTTATCCTGAGCAGGCAGATTACCTGCGAAACGTTGATAAGCACTCGCCAAGCAATCAACATGTCCAAGTTCAATTGGATACGTTAAGTGTAATGCATAACATACATCTATAAGCTTTTATGGAATTTTTTATGCAAATTTGTATTTAATAAAGTGTATATCTTTTTAAACAATTTTTGAATTAGCGTGCTCACTTTAGACAGCCATCAATCCCAGAAAATCCCTCTAAATAGATGAGGCATGACCTCTGTCCTGTTTTCTTACTTGTTACCTTGGCTACATTATAGGTCAGGAGCTGACCAAGCCTCAGATCAATAGGATTGAGGCAGTTCAAAAGTGGCACCAACCTATAAATAAATAGCAAGTTTGTGCATTTCTTGGAATCATGGGGTACAACAGGCGGTTTATACCCAATTTTGCCACTATTGCAGCCCCATTGACAGATCTGACGAAGGGTCATAGGCGTGCGCACAGGGTGTGCCAGGTGTGCCTAGGCACACCCTAATCACCCCATGCTGCACAGATTCCCTTTGCTGCTTGGCTGCAGAGAAAGGAACTGGGGAATCTCTGCCTCAGTCCCTTTCTCTGTCTCAAAAGTGAGACATCAGGGGTCTGTTTAGACCCCTGATATTTCACCAAAGTCCCTAACGGGGCTTCTAAAAAATTGTAGAAAAGACATACTATTAAAAAAAATATTTGTAATAAATATTTTAAAAAAGAACAAAAAATAAAATCGTATGTAATGATAAAAACATAATAAACTACTGACACCAATCTCTGCCCTACAGACATTGTCCATTGACCTACTGCTATATATCTGAATATATACATATATATATATATATAACATATATATGTCTAAATTGCTGGCAACAAAAGTGAAATGTCCAAATTGGGCCTAATTAGCCATTTTCCCTCCCAGGTGTCATGTGACTCGTTACAGGTCTCAGGTGTGAATGGGTAGCAGGTGTGTTAAATTTGGTGTTATCGCTCTCACTCGCTCATACAGTCACTGGTTGGTTCAACATGGCACCTCATGGCAAAGAACTCTCTAAGGATCTGAAAAAAAGCATTGTTACTCTACATAAAGATGGCCTAGGCTATAAGAAGATTGCCAAGACCCTGAAACTGAGCAGCAGCACGGTGGCCAAGACCATACAGCGGTTTAACAGGACAGGTTCCACTCAGAACAGGCCTCACCATGGTCGACCAAAGGAGTTGAGTGCACGTGCTCAGCGTCATATCCAGAGGTTGTCTTTGGGAAATAGACGTATGAGTGCTGCCAGCATTGCTGCAAAGGTTGAAGGGGTCAGCCTGTCAGTGCTCAGACCATACTCCGCACACTGCATCAAATTGGTCTGCATGGCTGTCGTCCCAGAAGGAAGCCTCTTCTAAAGATGATGCACAAGAAAGCCTGCAAACAGCTTTCTGAAGACAAGCAGACTAAGGACATGGGTTATTGGAACCATGTCCTGTGGTCTGAGGAGACCAAGATAAACTTATTTGGTTCAGATGGTGTCAAGCGTGTGTGGCGGCAACCAGGTGAGGAGTACAAAGACAAGTGTGTCTTACCTACAGTCAAGAATGGTGGTGGGAGTGTCATGGTCTGGGGCTGCATGAGTGCTGCTGGCACTGGGGAGCTACAGTTCATTGAGGGAACCATGAATGCCAACATGTACTGTGACATACTGAAGCAGAGCATGATCCCCTCCCTTCAGAGACTGGCCTGCAGGGCAGTATTCCAACATGAGAACGACCCCAAACACACCTCCAAGATGACCACTGCCTTGCTAAAGAAGCTGAGGGTAAAGGTGATGGACTGGCCAAGCATGTCTCCAGACCTAAACCCTACTGAGCATCTGCGGGGCATCCTCAAATGTAAGGTGGAGGAGTGCAAGGTATCTAACATCCACCAGCTCTGTGATGTCGTCATGGAGGAGTGGAAGAGGACTCCAGTGGCAACCTGTGAATCTCTGGTGAACTTCATGCCCAAGAGGGTAAAGGCAGTGCTGGAAAATAATGGTGGCCACATAAAATATTAACACTTTGGGCCCAATTTGGACATTTTCACTTAGGGGCGTACTCACTTTTGTTGCCAGCGGTTTAGACATTAATGGCTGTGTGTTGAGTTATTTTGAGGGGACAGCAAATTTACACTGTTATACAAGCTGTACACTCACTACTTTACATTGTAGCAAAGTGTCATTTCTTCAGTGTTGTCACATGAAAAGATAGAATAAAATATTTACAAAAATGTGAGGGGTGTACTCACTTTTGTGAGATACTGTACACACACACGTATGTGTGTTTGAGCTTTGGGGTGCCCACCCTAATGCAATAGGCTGCGCACACCTATGCGAAGGGTAGAGGGTCAGTCATGATTTAGTGGAACCATGAGGCAGACAAGGCATTGCAATAATTGAAGCCAGCCCTTTGTGCACAACCTGTGCTCGTGACCCCAGATTTCACAAAGGAGTTTGTGGTGCAGACAGATGCCTTTGATGTGGGACTGGGTGCTGTACTGTCCCAAGTCAGAGACAGGGAGGAGCACCCAGGGGTCTACCTTAGCAGACATGTGAAAAACTTTGCCATTGTTGAGAAGGAATGTTTAGCTATCAAATGGGCCTTAGATATATTACTTGTTGGGGAGGACCATTCAAAATGATCACTGATCTTGCCCCTCTTAAATGGATGTGTGATAACAAGGAGAAAAGGTAACAAAGTGGTTCCTTTCTCTTCAAGTATTTAGGTTCACAGTGGAACATAGAGCTGGGAAACTCCAAAATAATGCAGATGCCCTTTCCCATATCAATTGTCTGGTTGGGACAGTTGCTCAGCCGCAGGGGTTTGAGCAGAGGGGGAGGGGAGATATGTGGCTTTATGAAAGTTGAGGTGATCGATAGACGTTACATTTCACCTCCCATACGTTCACTTGCAGGAAACTAAGGTGGAATCCCGTCCGGGTCTTACCAGCCACCTTGGCAGGGTTGGTTCTGGACCAAATTTTGCGGTCCACTTATGTCCATCAACAGGTGGTATAAAGGAAGCAGGTCTGGATCAGATGATGGCTCTTAAGCTGGATTTAGGAAGCTAAAGCCTGAGAGAGCTTTTGAACTGAACTTTGCTTTGTGACTAAAATAAAAAGGTTTGCATTATCTTTGTTTTGTGGGTGACTGGGAAAAGCCCTTCACCTCTGAGTTAGGAAAATTGAATATGTTTAGTTAGTGCTTGGATGCCAAGGATTTATTTTCTGCTTTTTTTATTTGATTTTCACATGCAACCTTGTAAATAACCCTAGCTACAAGTCAGATTTTAAGAAAACCTGCAGTTTGGACTACTTTCTTCCAGGGAAGGTGATCCCCATTGAGCTGACCCCCCCACAATATATATATATATATATATATATATATATAAAAACATATACACTATTTTGTTAAAAGTAAAAGTATTGGGACGCATTACACGCACATGAAATATCCAAGTCTTAGTCCGTAGGGTTCGATAATGAGTTGGCCTACCCTTTGCAGCTATAACAGCTTCAACTCTTTTGGGAAGGCTGTCCACAAGGTTTAGTAGTGTGTCTATGGGAATGTTTGACCATTCTTCCAGAAGTGCTGTTGTGAGGCCAAGCACTGATGTTGGATGAGAAGGCCTGGCTCGCAGTCTAATTCATCCCAAAGGTGTTCTATCAGGTTGAGGTCAGGACTCTATGAAGATCAATCAAGTTCCTTCATCCATGTCTTTATGGACCTTGCTTTGTGCACGGGTCCAAATCATTTGGTGGAGGGGGGATTATGGTGTGGGGTTGTTATTCATTGGTTGGGATTGACCCCTTAGTTCCAGTGAAGAGAACTCTAAAGGCGTCAGCACACAAGACATTTTGGACAATTTCATGGTTCTAACTTTGTGGGAACAGTTTGGGGATGGCCCCTTCCTGTTCCAACATGACTGTGCACCAGTGCACAAAGCAAGGTCCATAAAGACATGGATGAGTGAGTTTGGGGTGAAGGAACTTTACTGGTCTGCACAGAGTCCTGACCTCAACCCGATAGAACACCTTTGGGATGAATTAGTAGACTGCGAGCCAGGCCACCAAATGATTTGGACCAGTGCACAAAGCAAGGTCTATGAAGACATGGATGAGTGAGTTTGGGATGGAAGTCAAGTTCCTCAAACCCCAAACTCACTCATCCATGCCTTTATGGACCTTGCTTTGTGCAGTGGTGCGCAGTCATGTTAGAACAGGAAGGGGCCATCTCCAAACTGTTCCCACAAAGTTGGGAGCATGAAATTGTCCAAAATGTCTTGGTATGCTGACGCCTTAAGAGTCCTGACCTCAACCCGATAGAACACCTTTGGGATGAATTAAAGTGGAGACTGCGAGCCAGGCCTTCTCGTCCAAATCAGTGCCTGACTTCACAAATGCGCTTCTGAAAGCATAGACACTCCTAAACCTTGTGGACAGCCTTCCTAGAAGATTTGAAGCTGTTATAGCTTCAAGGGGTGGACCAACTCAATATTGAACCCTACAGACTAAGACTGGGATGCCATTAAATTCATGTGCATGTAAAGGCAGGTGTCCCAAAACTTTTGGTATTATAGCATATGTATATGGCATATATTTGCAAATTAATATGTTGCATAATTGTACAACCAGAATTTTTTTATAGTGGTGAGAATCTTTTATGCACAACTTCTTGTCCAGTACATGAATGGAATGGTACCAATATCTATATCGGATCACTACTTCCAATAATAAAACATATGTAGCAGTAAGTTACCTTGCAGTAAGTGCGGGTGGAGGGGTTGATGAGCTGTGAGCACTGCTGTCATCTCATCATGATCCGAAGGATGGATATACTCATATATGCTATTACCAGTCAATTCCACCTGCATGGAGATAGGATAAAACACCATTAGGAAGACAAGTAACTTTCATAGCTCATTAGCTGAGTTTCATAGCTGTGCAGGTCACTAAAAAAAATGTTCAATATTGCAGTGCCTTTGGATAATGACGTCATAGTCTATGTACAAATTGCTTGCCTATATACTGTAGTACACAGATGCAGTTCTGTTTTTTCTTTTTTTTTTTAGACAGGTGATATTTCTGCTTCCTAATGTCTGTTTTTTACTTTATTTCTAAATGGTAATTCTACATTAACGGACTGTGCTGCAACTGAGAGCCTAGTTTTGTTCATAGTTGTGACCCATTGATTTCAGCGGGCATGTTTGCAGACGGTGCACTGCCACCTGTCAAACTATGCAGCCTAGGCATGCGGGTATGAAGAAAAGCAGACACGGGCGTGGCCTGTATACAGCCCTATTAGGCTGTAGTGTTAAGCCCCGTACACATGGGACGACGATCGCACGTACGATTGTGTCGAATCGTATGTTGGCTGTTGTATGCAGCATACTGACTGCACTACACGATCGTACGACCAAAGAAGAACGTTCAGGTGCATGTAATTAGCATACAGCCATTCCTGACTTTGGAGCATGCGTGTTTTGCACAATACAACTATGCTGTACCAACTGCTCTGTACACACGATACAACGGTCGTATGAGCGCTTGTTGGTACGACCACATTTTCTAGTCTGCTCATACAACTCCCTTTTACGACCGTCGTATGTTCGACTGTTCAAATCGCGCATACGAACTATCGATATCGCATACAACGGTCGTTAGTACGACCTGTTGTATGCGATCGTCGTCCCGTGTGTATGGGGCTTTAGAATTCCAGTGGATGGCCGGGGGTGGTGTTAACACTGCCATTCATCCACATGTTTTTATCGCCCCCTCTCCAGCCGCCAGTGTGAACGAGCCCTATAGGATCAGTCCACCTAAACTTGGATGTTGAAGATTTAAATCACCTGATAGTGTCCTATATCTCCTGGAACTCTATTGGTGAGATCTTTGGGCTGAGTTACTTGGTCTGCACACTTATTGTGCCCATTTTTAGGTGCAACCAACAGCCTGAATTTAATTTTATTTTACACTGTGGACAGGAACCACATCAGGAATTCACTCTCAGCATAGGTGTATAGACAGCAAGTCACGCAAATGTGCGGCCCCTTGGTCCAGGCACCGAGAGTCTGCATATTTACATACGGCTGGCATCAAGGGGTTAAAGTTCACGTGCGTGTGAAGTCAGGCGTCCCAATAGTTTTGGTAATATAGTGTACTTTAAACACTGGGCTCTTCCATAGAGGTTATATGGAAAGTGGTGGGTTTGAGGAGTGAGCCTGGTGGGCCTGCTGACTTCCATCATCCAAACATGTGCAAACAAAAAATGCTTTTTTTAAAAATGTTCTTTCGTGTGATTGGGTATTTTTTGCATAGTACAGTTTTATTAACCACGGGAGCAACTGCACTTTCAAAGTGCACTGTCTATTTGCCTTTAGTAAATCCACCCCACAGTTCCCCACATACACGTGCTATATGTATAACATTCAACCTGGTCCTGAGTGTTGGTCACTACCCTCAAGTATGGAACTAAGGCCCAATAACACCCATCCATTACAGTAGAGACCAGTACGATACAGCCGACTACAGAGGAATATGCAAGGCTTTTTTTCCAGCAGGAACACAGGGGAACAAATTTCCGGCACTTCCAGAACTGAATTTATGTAATAGCAATGGGCGCTGGGGTTTGCTGGAGGATCTACTGATGCTGGCTGCTGGGGAATCTATTGTTCCTTGAGGGAATCAATTTTTTCAGAGGAAGAGGATCTATTGTTGCTGGGGAGGTGTTCTGTTGCTCGTGGGGGATCTATTGTTGCTGGGGGTGGATCTTATGTTGCTGGGGGGTCAATCACTGTTGGGAGGGATCTACTGCTGAGGGACTTTGTTGCTGGCTGCTGCAGAATCTATTTTTGCTGGTGGGGATCTATTTTTGCAAGGGTTTTATTGTTACTGGGGAGGTCTATTGTTGCTGGTGGGTGCTCTGTTAAAGCTGGGGGTGAGTCTTATGTTGGAGCGGGTCGATCGTTGCTGGGAAGGATCTACTGCTGAGGGAGGGGCCTAATGTTGCTGGTTGCGGGAGGGTCTATTGATGCTGGCTGTTGGGAGTCCATTGTTGCTGGGGTGGATCTATTGTCGCTGGGGTGTCTATTGTTGCTAGATCTATTTTACTGCCTTTCTTGTTATTAACAAATTCCATACAAAATACTTAGCACCACAAAATGATTCTTGGTTCTGTATTCTCTAAAAAGGGTGGCACTGGAAGGTGGGTAAGGGGTGGTAAGGAACAGTGCTTGGAGGTGAATAGGGGGTGGGGTCAATGGGTGACTTGAAATGATCAGTCTATAATTTTAATGTTAGGTTTATTTTAGCAGTGAGAGACAGAATAACAACAAAAAATCCAGAAAAATGCATTTCAAAAAAGTTATAAATTTGCATTTTAATGAGTGAAATAAGTATTTGACCTCTTCGCAAAACATAATAGTACTTGGTGGCAAAACCCTTGTTGGCAATCACAGAGGTCAGACGTTTTTTGCAGTTGGCCACCAGGTTTGCACACATCTCAGAGGGGATTTTGTCCCACTCTTTGCAGATCCTCTCCAAGTCATTAAGGTTTTGATGCTGACGTTTGGTAACTCAAACCTTCAGCCCCCTCCACATATTTTCTATTGTGGAGGGAGCTGAAGGTCTGGAGACTGGCTAGGCCATTTCAGGACCTTAACCATTTGCCGACTTACCGGTGTCTGACAGCGACAAAGTGGCTTGATATCACAAACCGCCGTCATATGACGGTGGCTGTGAGATCCCGCACTGCAAGCGTGCGCCGCCGGAGGCGCGCTCGCGCGCTCACTGTGTTCCGGGGGGCCAGGGAGCGGGTAGGGTGGACTCCAGCCCCCCCCCCCACAGTGAAAGAATGGAGGTCCGTGTAAGTAAACATGGATCTCTGTTCTCATAGAGGGAGAAAAGCCATGATCACTCCCCTACCCCTGCCAGCCCAGCACTAATACAGTTAAAACACCCCCAGGGAACACTGTTAACCTTTAGAGCACCCCCTTCAGGTTAACCCCTTTACTGCCAATGGCATTTACACAGTAATCAGTGCATTTTTATAGCACTGATCGCTGTATAATTGCCAATGGTCCCAAAAAAGTGTCAAAATGGTCCGACATGTCCGCTGCAATATAGCAGTACCGCTAAAAATCGCAGATTACTAGTAAAAAATGTAATTACTAGTAAAAAATGTAAAAAAAATAAAAACCCAAGAAATTAATTCTCATCGTCCGTAAACGCGGCAAATTTTGCGCAAACCAGTCAATAAACGCTGATTGAGATTTTTTTTACCATAAATATGAGGAAGAATATAAATCGGCCAAAACCTATGAAAAAAAATTTTTTTTATATTTTTTTTTGGATTTGTATTTTAGCAAAAAGTAAGAAATTTGGGTTTTTTTGCAAAATTGTCGCTCTTCTTTTGTTTATAGGGGCGATCAGAAATGAAGCAAAGGGGATCAAATACCACCAAAAGAAAGCTCTATTTGTGGGAAAAAAAGGACGCAAATTTTGTTTGGGTACAATGTCGCACAACCGCGCAAATGTCAGTTAAAACGACGCAGTGCCGAATTGCAAAAAGTGCTCTGGTCCTAACATGGGAAATTCTTCCGGGGCTGAAGTGGTTAATGTGCTTCTTCTTGATACATTCCTTTGTTGCCTTGGCCGTGTGTTTTGGGTCATTGTCATGCTGGAATACCCATCCACGACCCATTTTCAATGCCCTGGCTGAGGGAAGGAGGTTCTCACCCAAGATTTGAGGGTACATGGCCCTGTCTATTGTCCCCTTGATGTGGTGAAGTTGTCCTGTCCCCTTAGCAGAAAAACTCCCCCAAAGCATATTGTTTTCACCTCCATGTTTAAGGGTGAGGATGATGTTCTTGGGGTCATAGGCAGCATTCTTCCTCCTCCAAACACGGCGAGTTGAGTTGATGCCAAAGAGCTCGATTTTGGTCTCATCTGACCACAACATTTTCTCCCAGTTCTCCTCTGATTCATTCAGATGTTCATTAGCAAACTTCAGACGGGCTGTACATGTGCTTTCTTGAGCAGGGGGACCTTGCGGACACGGCAGAATTTCAGCCCTTCACAACGTATTGTGTTACCAATTGTTTTCTTGGTGACGATGGTCCCAGCTGCCTTGAGATCATTGACATGATTCTCCTGTGTAGTTCTGGGCTGATGCCTCACAGTTCTCATGATCATTGAAACTAATGCCACAAAGTGAGATCTTCTATGGAGCCCCACACTGAGGGAGATTGACACTTATTTTGTGTTCCTTCCATTTCCGAATAATCGCACCAACTGTTGTCACCCTCTCACCAAGCTGCTTGGCGATGGTCTTTAGCCCACTCCAGCCTTGTGTAGGTCTACAATGTTATCCCTGACATCCTTGGACAGCTCTTTGGTCTTGGCCATGGTGTAGAGATTGGAATCTGATTGATTGATTGCTTTTGTGGACAGGTGTCTTTTTATACAGGTAACAAGCTGAGATTAGGAGCACTCCCTTTAAGAGAATGCTCCTAATCTCAGCTTGTTACCTGTATACTGAATATATATATGAAATAAGTAATACTTATTTCACTCATTAAAATGCAAATCAATTTATAACTTTTTTGAAATGTGTTTTTCTTGATATTTTTGTTGTTATTCTGCCTCTCACTGTTAAAATAAACCGACCATTAAAATTATAGACTGATCATTTCTTTGTCAGTGGGCAAACATAAAAAATCAGCAGGGGATCAAATATTTTTTCTCTCACTGTATACTCAACTTAATTTATTAAAGTGTATTTTTTCCAAAAAAATTGCTTTTCAAAAAACAGTGTGCCATAAAAAATTGCAATGATCGCTGTTTTATTCCCTAGGGTCTCTGCTAGAGTTGAGCGAACACCTGGATGTTCGGGTTCTGCTGGTCCGTCCGAACTTCGGGAGAAAGTCCGGGTCCGGACGGAATCCGAACGATCGCACGGACAACGAACCCCATTGAAATCAATGGGGACCCGAACTTTTAGGCACAAAAATGGCTGTAGGAAAGTCATGGAAAGCCCCAGAGGGCTGCAAAAGGAAGTAAAATGGGGGTAAGGGTAGGGCAAGTGCCCTACAAAAAAATGGGGACAGGGAAATAACTTTAAATATTTTTAAAAAAATAAAAACTTAAAAAATGCAAAAATGGAGGTGAATGTGGATCATCTTCAAACTGTGTCTGAAAAGTATTAATTAACGGTAGAAGCCATATAACTGTTCTAAAATCATCTTCAAACTAGGGCAAGTGCCCTACAAAAAATGGGGAGAGGGAAAATAAATTAAAATCACATTTAAAAAATGGGAAGGGGGGTGGATGTGGAGTAGGAGTCTAGAGGTTGACTAGGCTGTGACCGTGGAAGTGGCGGTGGTAGAGGAGTAGGAGGTAGCCAACATGGTCTTTTTTTTTTGTATTGAGGCCTATTCA
>BLSH010138631.1:632281-646375 GCA_018402905.1 Glandirana rugosa
TCACGGGTAGTCACGTCGGATAGTCACATGTAGTTACGTCGCAGGAGTCACGTCGGATAGTCACGTCGGATAGTCACGGGTAGTTACGTCAGATTATAACGGGTAGTCACGTCGGATAGTAACGGGTATTCACGTCGTAAAGTAACGGGTAGTCACGTCGGATAGTAACGGGTAGTCTCGTCTTATAGTAACGGTTAGACAGTCCTTTCCTGGCTAGAAACGGAAAGGTGCCACCACGCGCGCGGACACGCGCAAGCGCGCGCGAGCACGCGCAAGCGCGCGCCAGGTTCAGGGAACGTTGTAGAGCGGACAACACCGGCTGCAGGGCTCTGCTGGCTGAAATAGAGCCGCCAGGCGCCGTTTCCGGCGCGTGCGTGCGCACGTGAGCGCGCGCGCACGCGGGTGCGCGCACGGGCGCGCGCGAACGCGCACGAGCGCGCGCGAACGCGCACAGGCGCGCGCACCACCGTGGAAAGGCAAAGATCGGTCCTTTCCTGACAGATTGGCAATGATATTCTGCTCTGATGGGCAATGATAGGCTGCACTGATGGGCAATGAAATGCTGCACTTATGGGCAATGATAGGCTGCACTGATGGGCAATATTAGACTGCATTGATGGGCACTGATAGGCTGCACTGATAGGCTGCACTGAGGACGCTGCATTGATGTACACTGATAGGCTGCACTGATGGGCACTGATAGGCTGCATTAATGGGCACTAATAGGCTGCATTAATGGGCACTGAAAAGGTTGCACTGATGGGCACTGATATGCTGCACTGATAAGGCTGCACTGATGGACACTGATAGGCTGAACTGATGGGCACTGATAAGGCTGCACTGATAGGCTGCATTGATGGGCACTGACAGGCTGCATTGATGGGCACTGATAAGGCTGCACTGATGGGCACTGATAGGGTGCACTGATGGGCGCTGATAAGGCTGCACTGATGGGCGCTGATAAGGCTGCACTGATGGGGCTGCACTGATAAGGCAGCACTGATATGCTGCACTGATATGCTGCACTGATGGGCACTAGTAGGCTGCACTGATGGCCACTGATGAGGCGGCAATGATGGGTACTGATAAACTGCACTGATATGCTGTACTGATGGGCACTGATAAGGCTGCACTGATGGGCACTAATAGGCTGCACTGATGGCCACTGATGAGGCCGTGTTTAGGGGCAGACTTAGGGGCGGGGCAGGGTGGGGGTGGTGAGTAATTCTTAAGGCCTGGCTAGTAACTCAGGACTTGAAACTTTGAGCCCTGCATAAATTGTTTTTTTAACCTCTTCCTGCCCGCGCTATAGCCGAAAAATGGCTACAGCGTGGGCCTGAATTGCCGGGAGGGCGTCCATGTACGTCCTGCCGTGCATGAGCAGCGTGGCTTGCTCTGCGATCAGCAAGTCAATGAGACTCAGCTGATCACATATCGGAGTAAGGGGCTGATCCCGATCAGCCAATGTTCACAGAGAGGGGCCTTGATGCCCTCTGTGTGGATTGGATTAATCTAATTGTTTGTTTATGGCCTGATATGATGAAGTATCTATTGACAAATATTGTTTTTCAATGAATATTTGTACAAATAAAATTTGAAATGCTATGATATTTTTCTTTTTGTGGTGCCTAAAAAATGGCATCCTTTCTATGATAATTGTTTGCATATAATTCAGGGATGTGGCACCTGGTATCTATAGTATATAGACATGGATGGACTACATTTATTTACAGTTTCTTTAGGAGAAAGCCAAATGCTTCTTACCATCTCCTATTGGCCTGTAAAATAGTAGATTGTGGAAACTATTAGTTCTTCCCACTTGTAGAGACTTATAAATACAAATAGGCACATAACTGAACCAATCAGGGGATGCCCTGCCCAATAAAACACCATATAGACTGGCCTACAAAACAAACCACTCAATCTCTGGCAGGCAGTGGCAGCCGGAGTTTATATAGTGAGGGGGGGGGGGAGTCAGAGGGAATGAAAAGCCGGGCCGTTGACTCTCCTTCCTGGCAAGTGTGCCCTGAGACATGATTGGCCAGGGAGTCCTAAGACTAATTTCCTAATATCTTACAATTAACAGCAATGTTATCATTTTTTTTGGAAAATTTTATCTATCAAATTTTGCAATAGCAATTACAAAGAAAACAGAAAAATATCCCAACAGGCCACACACACTAACACAACATACAATTCTTCAGCATTTGGCACACTGCACAAGACCAAGACCCATGTATAAAAGAATAAAACCAAAGACCACTCTGTACAATACAGAAATCTTTGCAAGACAGTAAATATTTCCTTCACCCACCCAATACAGACCTCATCCCGCAATATTCATTCCAGAAATAGCCTTTTATTCAGACACCGTGGATGTACTGTTCATCCAACAATGTTATCATTTTTAAGATAAGCTCCACCTTTCATCATTAAAAAGCCATCTTTGAGCTTCAGTCAAAATTTTGCCTAGACTGTGGTGATGTCATCTGTCTGCTGCAGGCAGGAGAAAGAATTTCCTTAGTCACTTTCCCCTCCAGCGATTAGGCCCCATTCACACCTCAGCATTTTGTAGCTTGAAGCTCGCAGCTCCAAACCGCTAGAGGAGAAAAATCAATTATTCTCTATGAAGACGGTTCACATCTCTACTCCAAGTCATCTGAAGCCAAAAGCCTGAAGCTCAAAAAAGTTCTGGAGGTTTTTTGTGTTTTGCACGAATCGGGCAAATTTGAGCATTTTGGCGCATTTTATTCCCATAGAAATTAATGGAAATGCGCAATTTGCACGTTTTTGTGTGCATTTGTGCATTTTACCGCATGTTTTGCATGTTTTTCTGCTCAAATGAAAAAATGTAAAATACAAAATAGTAATACTATATGAATACATAACTGTAAAATAAATATACAAATAGATAAATCATTTATTTACTATTTTATTTTATTTTTTTAAGGGTTAGGTGTTAAAGGAGTTGTAAAGTCTCTAGGTTTTCACCTTAATGCATTCTATGCATTCTATGCATTAAGGTGAAAAACCTTCTGTGCTGCAACTCCCCCCAGAGCCCCCCTTTTTACTTACCTGAGCCCAATCGTTCCAGCTTCGAGGACAAGCCCATAAGCTCCAGCCGCTGTCTCGGGTCCTGATTGGAAAGATTGACAGCAGCAGGAGCCATGGGCTCCTGCTGCTGTCAATCAAATGCAGTTACACGGGAGCCGGGGGGTGGGGCCGAGTCCTGCTGCCTGTGTCAATGGATGCCGCACGGGTGCCCCCCATGGAAAGTGCCTTTCTGAGGAGGCATCGGGGCCGTTCTGTGCAATACCCTTAAACAGAGCAGGTAAGTATGACATGATTGTTACTTTTAAAAAAAATTAACCTTTACAATCACTTTAAGGTTAGGGGTTAATTATTTATTTATTATTACTTAGTATTCATTTATTTAATTTATTTATTATTTATGAATGATTATTTTTATTTATTTGTGTATTTATTTTACATTTATTTATGCATTTTATTATTATTATTTTTATTATTAATAGTTATTATTATTATTAGTAGTAGTTGTATTAAGACCCTAACCCCAACAATAATAAATAAAGAAATAACCCTAACCCTAATTTTAACTCCTTACGCTAGCGGAAAAAATAATAATACATGAATAATAATAAAAAAATAAAAATAAACAGACATGGTATACCTACCTGTTCTGTCCAATGGTTTTGCACAGAGCAGCCCTGATCTTCCTCTTCTAGGGTCTCCCGTCAGCACCCTAGCTCCCTCCCCTGCCGAGTGCCCCCATAGCAAGCCGCTTCCTATGGGCTCACTCGTGCAGGCTCGCTTCCGAGCCATGATCTGTGTCTCCATTGACACACACAGTGCAGCTCTGCCCCAATCCCATTCCCTCCTAACTGGCAGGGGACTGACATCAAATGCTGCTGCTTTTGAGCCAGTGAGGAGAGAGAGAGAGAGCAGTGATACTGCTCTCGTGCACAGTGCAGGATCAACATCTGGCTCAGGTAAGTGTGACGGAACCATCCAGTATCCAGCTTGGGTGTTTCTGTCAAGATATAGCTTCCTCCAATCTGGACATAGGAACCAGATATTATAGCCGAGCACACAAGACTAGCTGACAATAGCTTGTACATGCAAACTGGAATTGTTTATTGAAAACTCACAGATTTGACCACACAATCAGGTGAAGCCTGATCACATTATTGTATGCAAAGGAAACTTTATACAGGAATATAATTGACATAACTAAGGGACAGCTAACATAAACAGTATACTACTCCACCTAGCAACTAACAGCTGACACTGATGAACTAATTACCAACTAGCCACTTAAACCAGCCTAGGTGACCAGACCGTTTGGCACCTACGACCCTGAATACAAAGTACTGTACATTACACATTATTACATGTATAAACACATAGATGACCAGACAGACAGAAACAATAGGTGGCTCCATTAACACAATTAACAACGGGAGAGACATACTTGACAAAATAACACATAACACCTTAATAAACAGATTATGGCAGGAGACCCCCCCCGGCGTCAGGTTGCTCTGAGCTGATCTTATTACATCTTTTCTGAGTCTCATAGTCTAAATTAGTCATTGCTAGTTTGAGCATAGAAGCCATATATATGTATCTGGGCCCCAGAGCCTGTGTGTTTTGGGGAGACATGGACTTGAATCAGAAACAAGACTACTCCAAGGGTCCCCCAGGCACACACCTCCCAAGGAGCAGTGTTCTCTTGAAAGCAAGGGCCTATAGTCCATAGGCAAGGGGCCACCCTGAAGTCCCCTCCAAAAGCCCCTTTGCTGGCCGGGTCTGTCACAGTAAGTATGAGTGGGGGCTGGGGGGAAAGCTGCTCATGGAATACCCTTCTGCCTTTTGAACCACTTTAGGGTATGAGCACCACAGCCCAGCTCAGCTCAGCTCAGCTCAGCTCAGCACAGCACTTAACCACTTCAATACTGGGCACTTAAACCCCCTTCCTTCCCAGACCAATTTTCAGCTTTCAGCGCTGTTGCAGTTTGAATGACAATTGCGCGGTCATGCAACACTGTACCCATATGAAATTTTTATAATTTTTTTCACACAAATAGAGCTTTCTTTTGGTGGTATTTAATCACCTCTGGGTTTTTTATTTTTTGCGCTACAAATCAAAAAAGACGGGACTGCGATATTGCAGCAGACATGTTGGACCATTTTGACACTTTTTTGGGACCATTGGCATTTATACAGCGATCAGTGCTATGAAAATGCACTGATTACTGTGTAAATGCCATTGGCAGTGAAGGGGTTAACCTGGAGGGGGCGCTCTAAGGGTTAACTGTGTTCCCTCAGTGTTTTCTAACTGTATGGGGGCTGGACTGGCAGGGGGAGGGGAGTGATCACAGCTCCCATATACAGGAAGCCTGTGATCACATCCCTTCCCCCTCTGTCAGAACGGAGATCCGTGTTTACATACATGGACCCCCATTCTGTCGCTCTGAGGGGGTGATCGTGGGTAGCCAGCGGAGATCCAGTCCACCGTACCTGCTCCCAGGCCCCCGGAAAAACAGTGAGCGTGCGAGCGCGTCTCCGGCGGCACGCGCACGCTCACAATACTCGTTTTTGTGGCAATAACGAACCACGTTGCTGCCCTCAAGCCACGGTGGGCGGTCGGCAACTGATTAAAACAATCTCTTGTGTTTAGAGATAGGATGTTCCATCTAGTAACATTGGCCTCTTACTGGATAAGGTGGATCCCTATTACAGAGATCAAACTCGCTGTATGAAAATGACCACTTGTGTAGATGTTACTCTCCCGCCTGTCTCATATCCATATGCTTCAAAGAGACTTGGACTCAGGTGATTCAAAGACCAGAACAATGGACTACTCTCATGGACTTTCAGCCCACTTGTGTTGCAATGATCACCGGCTTGGATATCTTAGGTGTGTTGATTTAAAAAGCCTTATATCCGTTTTTATCATAGATGGAACTCCAATAGTTTGGAAATCATATGTAGATAAGGAAAATTCAAGCGTAAGACATTTTTAATCTGGCGGACATGTCACTCATCCAACCAGTGGGGTGTTGTTACAGGAATGCTCAGTTCCAATGCATTTCCACACAAATGTCGTCCACTGGGAATGGAGGATACGTATCCTCCATTCCCAGTAGACAATATTTATGTGGAAACGCGTCGGATCTGAGAATTCCTGTAATACCACCTCACTGGTTTTATGAGTGCCAGATTAAACATGTCTTATGCTTGAATTTTCAGCGTTGGTGTTAGTGCAATTTTTAAAAAATATTTTTAATACTTTTTTACACTATGAGGCTTCTCTTTCCTTATCTACATATGATTTGCAAACTATATCTAGTATATAAAAGTAAACAGAAATAAGGAGGCTTCCCATAGTGTAAAACAGTTTCAGCAGGCTTTTATTAAAAACAAATATTCCACTCACATGTTCCAAGTGCTTGAGCCGGCACTGCGGCATGCACGCTCATCCTAAAAAGTTGTTTCCCTCCGGTCCTGTCACAGACCACAAGCTCCGACCTGCATATGTGATATCATCAGCGTCCCTGCCCCACTCTACACACGTTTCGTCCAATGACCATGTTTTACTTTTATATAGTGGGTGGCAGGACCTATGAGATGGAATTCTGAGCAAGGAGAAATTGGATAGAGATTGGAGAGAGATTGAACTCTATTGCTCTCTAAAGCGCTGCGCAAATTGATGGCGCTATATAAGTACCTGAAATAATAATAAATAATAATAAATAAATAATAATATTACTGGCTTATAATTTTGCCAGCTTTTGCTCTGGAGAGAGTGGTGAGGGACTCACGCTGTGGTGGGGGCACTCGGTGATGTTGGTGAAGCGTTTTTTTTTAGACTTATTCTAATTAATCCTATATGAACAGTTTCTGACTATTGTATTATCACTGTAGCATTTTTCACTGTGGTTTAGCATATTTTGCACTTTATTTGCAACTTTGCACCCTATTGGATTGCACTTTATATATATTTTTGCACTTTAATTGTGCATATTTGTATAATTAGAAGATATCCTATTTTGTACCTTTTGCACTAATTTGTTCATTTACACGTTTGCATTTTATCAGAATATTTTCGCACAATAGCAATTATTGATTAGTATTATAGATTTATAGTATTTAGTAGGTGTTGTAGATACACTATTAGAATATTGAGCATGGCGTGAGGACTTGCACTAGTCTCCATAGCCCAATTGTTTATTGATATTATCAATAATTAGAATAGCTGCAGTCCTTTTTCAGATAGAGACACCCTTCTGTGGCCCTGTTATTTGATTATATTATGGTGTGTGAGGCCTAGTGAAGTAAACAGCAGCTTCCCTCCATGTCTTTGGGAAGAAGAGAGTAAAGTATATTGTATAACAAGTGCAATAGAGCTGGTGTTATCTCTCAAATGTATTTGTATACAGTGCTGGGACTGGTGTCATTGGCAAGTGCACGGATGTTTTAATTTGGTGTGGTGCCAAGTGTGGAAAATGGCCTCCGACTATGGGGGGGTGCTAATGAAAGCATTACATTGGGCGAAAAGAATTATGTTAGAGTACACAGCATGCAGTTGCCACATGCTAACATTGGGACCAGCATGCAATAAAACATGTGCATAGCCAATTTGAACACACATACTAGGGACAATTAACCTACCAGCATATTTCTGGAATGTGGGAGAACCCCCACACAAACAGGGAGAACATGCAAACTCCATGCAGATAGTTTCCTGGCCCAGAGTCAAAACAGTGGCACCAGTGTTGCAAGGCATAAGGGCTAACCAGTAAGTCACTGTACCATCCATATACCATATGCCCGGCTTTTATATATATATCTCCATTTCTTTACAGTTGAAATACTCCAATGCCTTACTAACAGAGACAATATTAAAACCCTGTGTTGGCTTATATATTATACATTTATACAAGAATCCTTGCAGTTCCCCCTGGGGTCCGAAGAAGTCAAATTCATCAAATAGACCTTTATCTGTTACAAATGTAATATCTTTCTGCTGACAGGAAAAAAGATTTATTATAGCTCCAAATCGCTGTTGTAAAGACAAGAGGTTTTACTGAACATGACAAATCGTCAGGCGTACAAAACACAGACCTCTCCCGAGTTGGAGGGAGGGGGGTCCGTTTTATTGTTCGCAGTTTTGATTTCCCTTATTATCTAGGCTCTGGGGGGCACACGCACATTACCATATAGACGCGGAATCACTTCCAGATGTGATATGGTTGGACACAGCGCCGATATTTAATGTTCACGCGTATTTTACAGAGTACTTTCAATCACGTTGTTACAGGGTCCAACCGCTCGTCTTAGTTATTGGAGATTGGTGGGCCGAGACTGCCCTTGCCTTCATATACAGTAATTAGCCATAACATTATGACCACCCACGTAATATTGAGCAGGCCTCCCTTTTGCCACCACATCAGCCCTGACCACTAGACCTTTAAAGGTTTGCTGTGGTATCTTGCACCAAGCTGTTAGTAACAGTCAGAGGCGGCTCTCTAATTAGGCAAATTAGGCGATTGCCTAAGGCCTCACACTCACAGGGGCCTCACAACCGCCTAATTTGACACTGACACCAGCACCGAGATAGAGAGTACTGACCCCAGCACTTTAAAACTCTTAATTATATGCAATGTACTGTATAAAGTTAATTTTTTTAACACTTGAATTATGTTTCCCATTATTTGTTAGTAGGGCCTCATGTCTAGGTTTTGCCTAAGGCCTCACAAAACCTAGAGCCACCTCTGGTAACAGTTCACTGCCTCCCATGGCTTGCTTTCTTCTTATACTGCATTCTGGTGCCATCTCTTCCCCACGTAAGTGACACATGCGCTCCCGGCCATCCACATCATGTGAAAGAAAACGTGAATCATCAGATGAGGCCACTTTTTTCCATTGCTCCATGGTCTAGTTCTAAAGCTCACATGCCCATTGTAGGCACTTTCGGCTGTGGACATGGGTCAGCATGGGCGCCCTGACCGGTCTGCAGCTATGCAGCCCCATACACAAAAAACTGTGATGCACTGTGTGTTCTGACATCTTTCTACCGGAACCACCATTACCTTTTTCAGCAATCTGAGCTGTAGTAGCTCTTCTATTGGACTACACGGCCAGCCTTCATTTCCATTGTGTATCAATGAGCCTTTGCCACCCATAAATCTGTCGCCAGTTTACTGGTTTTCCTTTCTTGGACCATGTGTGGTAGGTGACCACTGCAGACCAAGAACATCCCACAAGAGCTGCAATTTTAGAGTTCATCTGATCCAGTTGTCTAACCATTACAATTTGATCCTTGCAAAATTCTTACACTTACCCATTTATTCTACTTTCAACACATCAAATTTATTGTGCCGCTCAACCTAGGTTTGTTGGGGTACCAATCAATATAAATACCCTGCACTGATTGTAACACATTGTGTTAGCTGGCGGTAACATATGTGTTACCACAATGCTTTAGTCTGAATGAACATAGAAGGGAACCTGAAATGATAGATGCCTAGTTTTAACAAAAATGCAGATTAGAAAGAATTAAAATAAAATTTTTAGAAAAAAAAGGCACATTATATTAATGATGCCTTGTGTTTATTATCTCCACCTTATTACGACCTTTGCACGACTAGTATAAGTATATTGATTGGACATATTTAAACAATTACTAAGGACATAAAAGGACATACAAACTAGTACAGAATAGTTGGAACATTATGCTGCCATACATAAGAATTAACTCAATGAGGCCAAGGGATACCATTATAATGGACTACTATTCTGGGATATGTCTGGTTTACTAACATGTGAAATACCAGCTATTTGTCCTAGCATCTATACATAGAATATCAGTGGGCCGGGACACACCTCTTGTGCACTGGCATAATTTCCCGCGCTGGCCCCCGGTGTCTACTGATGCCATGATGTGGAGGCGTTGTTACTTTTCATCCTACGCCATTTGGCTGGGTGTAGATTCACTGTGGACACCTCCACCTGTTGTTGGATATGGCCTCGTTGTCTCCCCCTGCCCCCTCTGGTTGTAGCACATGACGCTGGCTTGCACCCTCCCGTGATCAGGGGTATATATGGCTCGGGTTGGCCGGCATGCCGCCATACATGATCCATCACCAGAGAGGATGACATCCACAGCACACACACTGGATTCAATCACACAGGTACATCATGTTGATTCCACTCACTTCCTGGTTTGGTGCTTTTTTACCATATCATTGCTCATTCACTGTTTATGGTCAGATTTTATTTGATTTTGATCTTGTTTTTTTTTTATTTTTCCACCACACTCATCACATCTGGGAGCCTTCTCTCTGGATACATAGTTTAACAGCATTTCATTTCATTCACTTGCACTATGCACAATTTTAAAGACCAATTTTTTTTTTTTTTTTGCACCACATTACATATATTCATTTTTCATCTTTCACACCTTTGCAGACCCATGTGGCATCAAACATACACTCGCAAGACACATGGACTGTGTGGTGGTGGTTCAACATTTCCCTGGCTTATTTCCCCTATCTTGGGTGGGGTTCCTTGCCTCAGCCCCAGGCCTGACATTATGCCGGAGGTCCCCATGTTCCACCTTCACAAGCTGGGCTCAATTGTGAGTCTATTTACAGGTAATAGACTTCTTGTTCTTTACAATTGTGTATTACTACCATTCTTCTGAAAGAAGATTAAGTACTAATTTCAATTTTAATTTTATTTTTGTTTATCCATCTGTGTATATAGCATATTCTTGTATCCTGCTGCTGATGAGTGGCAATGTAGCCATGAAACGCGTAGAGCTTTGAAAAGATACCAAGACATGGTCGATTGATGCATTGTATCATTCCATGTATATGTATGAATTCATTATTGTCAATTATTCTTGGAAATCATGTGTTTCAATATGTAGCAATTTGCACGTAACCATGGTACATCAAAGCTGAGTCCATGGGATTTTATGAAATGTACGTTTTTTTGAAAGAATTAATTGTTTAAAATACAGTTTTATTCATACAATTTTAGATTATTTTTGCCTCATTCAAAGTCCCATAAAAAAACTCTCCTTGCTATTCAGAATATCAGTGATGTTGATTAATGACTATATACCACAGTAAAATTATATAGGAATTCCTGTTTAAATCAATGTTCCATACATCAGGGGTCTCCAGCCTTTCTAAACAAAGGGCCAATTTACTTCACTTATAGGCCTCATGCACACAGGATGTTTTTCGACTGTTTTACAGCAGCTGTTTTTAGCTGTAAACGTTTTTTTCTACAGTCAATAAACTCCCCATAATGTTATCCTATCTGTTCATACACACATAGGCTGTTATCAACTGTTTTTAGCAGTGACGTTTTTGAGCTGTAAAAAAAACCCAAGACCAGAGGGTTCTGAGAGAAGTTTTTCAGCTGTAAAAACGTTCACACGCTTACAAACGTCCAAAAACGCTAAAAAACGTCAATCCCCAAAGTTTTTGGACGTTTTAGACCAATTGGGAAAAAAACCCAAAAAAACGATGGCCCTTTAAAAACGCGAAAAAACGCGGTAATATAATGCTGGTAAAAGCTGAAAACATCCCTGATAGGCTACTGACATTTTTGGACTATGTGCACATTTGTGCAACTAAACCCCTGTTTTTAAGCGCATACTGTTAGGTTAATTTGGTTAGTCACAGCTGGCTGGTAAGTAGAGCTTGGTATTTGCCTTGGATTTATCCCTGGCCCTTGTTTTTTCCTGTGTGCATGAAGCCTAGGGCCAGATTGTGGCCAATGGGGTAGACAAATGATTCAGTGGCCATAAACCATGCCTCAGACTTGGGGAACAGTGGGAGTATTTAAATTACACACCTTTGGTCAATAGGAGGATAAATAGTGCTTCACAATTGGTACTAGTGGAAGGAGACATGCCCCATCATTGGTATCAATGAGAGGAATAGTGCCCCCATCATTGCTATCAGTGAGAGGAATAGTGCCCCCATCATTGGTATCAGTGGGAGGAATAGTTCCCCATCATTGGTATCAGTGGGAGGAATAGTGCCCCATTGTTGGTATCAGTGAGAGGAATAGTGCCCCATCATTGTTATCAGTGAGAGGAATAGTGCCCCATTGTTGGTATCAGTGAGAGGAATAGTGCCCATCATTGGTATCAGTGAGAGGAATAGTGCCCCCATCATTGGTATCAGTGAGAGGAATAGTGCCCCCATCATTGGTATCAGTGGGAGGAATAGTGCCCCATTGTTGGTATCAGTGAGAGGAATAGTGCCCCATCATTGGTATCAGTGAGAGGAATAGTGCCCCACCATTGCTATCAGTGAGAGGAATAGTGCCCCCATTGTTGGTATCAGTGGGAGGAGACTGCCCCATTGTTGGTATCAGGGGGAGGAATGGTGCCCCATCTTTGGTGTCAGTGGGAGGAATAGTGCCCCATCCTTGGTGTCAAGGGGGGCAATAGTGCCCCATCTTTGTTGTCAGTGGGGGCAATAGTGCTCCTACGCTGGTGTCAGTGAGATAAATAGCGCTTTATCATTGGTGTCAGAGGCAAGAATTATGCCTCACTGTTCATGGCAGCTGTATTAATAGTACCTTTTATAAGTGGGAGGAATAGTGCCCCAAGGGCCAGATAAAGGCTAGCAAAGGGCCACATTTGGCTTGCAGGCCGCAGTTTGGAGATCACTACCATACATCAATGCCATTTAATGTAGAATGGGTATATATAGACAGATGATAATAGGCTGGTGGTCTTGTAATCACTGGTTTCCATGTTCATATATTTTATGTTGTAATTCCTGCTAATGGGATGTAATTACATCATATGGCCACCAAATAGGGTAGCATATTGGATACATTTCAATCTATGACCAATCCTGCGTGCTGGGACTCTCTTCTTTTATACCCCTACACTCACACCTGGTGGGTTTTTATGGTGACCTAACTTCGGTACAGATTACAAGCACAAAAGTATGTATTAACAATGAGAAGATAGTAGTTGAATGTTCTTATATATGTATTGCTTAGTAATTATATGCTGTTATGTTTATTGTAGAATTAGCCCATACTGTGCTCCAGAAGAAGTGGGATATTTTTTAAGAAACACCTCCATCCAACACTACATTAGCATATCTCACAGACGTAATATGATGTAGTGGGTCTGAGGACCATATAGGTTGAGTTACAAATATCAATATAGCTAATGAGTGGAGGGGGTTATGAATAAGTACTGGGGGGTTATGAAAAGATGTAAAACTACTGCGCACAATGTAAACTTTTAAATACTTTCATGTAATATTAATATTTTTTATTTTATATGTTGTACTATGTGCATATATTAAATGCCAGTTCTGGTGATTACTATATGACAAACAATTTGAATAATTGGATGTGGTACCCGTAAAGGACTAGCCATAAATGGTTCCTAGTTCTTAGCTAGTATGTATGTGTAGACCTGACATGCTTGAAAACGTTTTTTTATAGATTTGCTTGGTAAGCCGACAGGTCTTTTCTCAACACTTCCCAATTGCTTGAGACTGACATGCAGAATGTGATAATGCATATGCACAGCCAATTTGTGCACACATACTAGGCCAAATTTAGAAAGGATCCAATAAACCTACCAGCATGTGTTTGGATTGTGGGAGGAAACCCACGCAAGAACAGGAAGAACATATAAATTGAGTCCTGCTACAGATGCGAACCAAGGACTCCAATGCTCCAAAGCATGATTGCTAACATCTAAGCCACTGTGCTTCCCCGACTTAGTTAGGCAAAGACATAATGCTGTATGATTGTTGCCTCATCTACCCTTTCACTATGATTACAAGATTGTCCACAGTTTGCCACACAAGAAAAACTAAAGAAAGAAGTAACCACTATGGGTACATTTTGTGGCATAGTGCCTCCCATTTTAAAATTGCTGCTGTAGATAGAAGGTAAGTACTACTGTACAGCTACCTGGAGAATATACAAATACCTGTACTCCTGGGTATAACAGAGCATGCGACTCACTTCCTTTCCTCCAATGTGACCGCTATAGTGCTTGGTGATTCCTCA
>BLSH010138631.1:691675-725233 GCA_018402905.1 Glandirana rugosa
CGGAAAGGAGGTTAGACGAAAGAGTGTCACAGAGTGACGCTGTGAGACACTGTGAGAAAGCAGATTGGAGGAAAGGCACACACCCCCCCCCCCCCCTCACATGCAGAGCCGTGCCTATGTTTTGTTTAGCAGCCTGCTAATCTATTTTTAGCAACCTCCTTCGTATCTATATTCTCTGAATTCTCTGTCCAGACTAACAGAACAAGTGAGAACTTATCAGGCTGATAACAGAGCTACTGAGGAAGAGACAGCTAAGGGACATAGCTCTTTGAAGAGAGATAACAAAACTCTACAGATAGATGTGCCCAGCTCAAATTTCATGAATCGGGTTTACATCCACTTTAATGCATAGAATGCATTAAGGTGAATAACCTTCAGACTTTACAACCCCTTTAACTTCAGGAGAGTGAATGCTGAACTTATTTAACATTCAAACCTTCTTTATTCACAACATAATTGCTTTAAAGTTCCTATGTCCATTAGAACATCTCAATACAATTTCAAATTACATAAAGGCTTCCTTAACCACTTCCTTACTGGGCACTTAAACCCCCCTCCTGCCCAGACCAATTTTAGGCTTTCAACGCTGTCGCATTTTGAATGACAATTGCACGGTCGTGCGCCGTTGTACCCAAACAAAATTGTTATCATTTTTTTACCACAAATAAAGCTTTCTTTTGGTGGTATTTGATCACCTCTGCGTTTTTTATTTTTTGCGCTATAAACAAACAAAGAGCAACGATTTTGAAAAAAGACCAATATTTTTTACTTTTCTGCTATAATAAATATCCCAAAAAAATATAGAAAAGAAAATTATTCATCAGTTTTGGCCAATATATATGCGGTCTACATATTTTTGGTAAAAAAAATCGCAATCTGCATATATTGATTGGTTTACGCAAAAGTAATCGCGTCTACAAACCGTGGGAATTGATTTATGGTGGTTTTAATTTTTTTTTTTAATAGTAATGGCAGCAATCTGCGATTTTTATTGGGGCTGCGATATTGCAGCGGACATGTCGGACATTTTTGACACATTTAAATGTCCACTGATTACTGCATAAATGTCATTGGCAGTGAAGGGGTTAACACTAAGGGGGCAGTGAAAGGGTTAACTGTGTTCCCTGGGGCACGCCCATGCAGTGTGTGGCAGCCGCGAAAGCGTGCCGCCGCAGGCTGCGAGTGCACGCGGGGAGCGTGCACAAGGCAGGACGTCCATGGACGTACGCCTGGCATTTCAGAGCCGCGCTGTAGCTTTCGGCTATATCACGGACCTGAACTGGTTAAAAAAGGATCTCATTCTGCTCAGTCATAGCCAATAGATGTTCATACATATATGGATAAAGTGGTATACAATATACATTTAATATAACAGGTATCTTAGGCCAGACTGCAGAAGACAATTTGGGTGCTGGTTTCTATGCGTTTCATCATTTACTGGCATCCTCAGGAGACTCTATTGTATTAGGGAATAAATTACAATTATTTGCAAGATATATAAGCATTCATAAATATATATGACATGAAACATAAACATGCTAGTAATAGCTGTGTACTCACATAAATGTAACCAAAATCTTATAACGTTATATGCACATGGAAGGAATGACCCAGATCCCCTTAATGCATGGAAAGGACATACTAAAGTTGTAGTGGCTAATGGGAGATCATAAAGACTTAACAAATTATAATGGAGCAATAAATGCCTCCGTATATGTTTTAAGAAAAAGGAAAAAACAGGAAAAATAAAAAATGGAGGGGCTTAGGACTTACACTGTTTCAATAAATATGTGGTATACCAAAAGAATATTTTCATTGATGGACCCTCTTCCCACAAATATCCCCACATTTTAGTAGGGACCACCTCCAAAGGGTAGACCTCAAGGGAAAAAACAATGCCCATGCTTGTAGGAAAATGGGGGGTCCAATAACTAACTTTAATATTACGTTAGCCGGTCCAACAGTGTGCCTCCATGGCTCCCTCATACAACTGCACCATAGCCAGATGTGCCACACATATATATATATGGCAGGAAGCGGCCTCGGTGACTATTTGCATATGTCCACAAATGGCAGGGAGGGCTCAAAGACTCACCGGCCAAACTTCCAGAGCAGACTGTCATTTAAATAAATTTTGTCTCAAATGTGAGTCCCGTGATTTATCATTCACACTTCGGCTCTTTCAAATCATGGAACAGAATGGCGGCAAATCAAAACGCTGAAGTGTGAATGCAGCCTTAGGGTCCATGCACACTGTCTTAAAAAAAACGCAACTTCTACAGAAGTTTAGTTTTTTGCCTGTAGAATCAGCTCAGGCTGGGTTCACACTGGAGATCACAGCGGCTCACAGCAGGGGTCCGGTGTGCCCCTGTTCACCGTTTCGGGTCCGATTTCAGCCCAAAGTTTGGGCTGAATTCGAACCTGAAACGGACCAAAAGACTTATAGGGCGCCTGTGCAAATTCGCACCAGAGCCACTATGGAGATGTGTGCCCCGCTCCATTGAGAGCCGGTCACAATCTCCTGCTATTGCGAAGTGTGACCCCAGTCTTAATGTTATCCTATGTGCAGGGGCATAACTACAGGGTTTGCATTTGCAACCGGACCCCATGCTCCAGGGGGCCATGTGCCTCCCTTGTGCACCTGGATAGGAGGGATGGTGAGGGCGGCATTAAGAGGAACCAATCTCCTCCATTTTCCTCTTAATTCAGGAGATTGGTTCCTCTATACTGTATGCTGCCCCCACTGCCCCTCCTATCCAGTTTACTTGTCTTCTGCTGTTTCCAGGGTCCCTGTGTGCTTCTCTGGTCCCCCCCACAGAGCTGCTGTCTTCCCCCCTCCTTTCTCCTGCCAGCTGCTGTAGAAGATGTGTCATGATGGAGAGATTGGAACAGGTCGGTAAATTTGTCATTTACCGGCTCCTTCCTTTTCTGAATGGACAGATTCAGTGATTGGTACCAATTGGTTCATTCATAACTGAAGCATAGTAAACTTTCTTTTTACTATACTTCCATTTCTGAATGAATGGGAGGCTCGGTACACAGCTATTCCTGTCCATTCATTCTGTGCAACTGAGGCTACACAGATGGAGATTGAGGGCTGAGGTTTGTTTAGACCCCTGATATCTCATCAAAGCCCCCCAACAGGGCTCCTAAACAATTTGTAAAAAAATAATAAAAATAAAATTGTAAAATAAATAAAATAAAGTGTTAAAAATATTATAGAATTAAAATAAATATTAAAAACGACTGACACCAGTGAGGGAAATATCAGGATTGCAAAAGCTGCAATTGCGACCAGGCCCTGGCATTTCACCATCATAGGGAGATCTGAAGATGGCAGAAAGGGGGCCCGCTGCAGAACTTGTGAATGGGTCCCACTGCGGGACTGTAATAAAGAGACCCAGGGAGTAAAGGGCCCCAAGATCAGTGGGAAGAGGGAGGGCCCTGGCCAGGGGGGCCCTTCATAATTTCTTGCACCGGGGCCCTGAAGGCTCTAGTTACACCTCTGCCTATGTGCCCATGCACATTAGGATGATTAGAGGCATATTTTAAGCTCAGCGTTTAGAGGCAGGAGAAAAAACTTCTAGTTTGCGCCTTTGATTGGAGCTTTCCAGCAGAAAAAAACGCTAAACACTCCTAAACATCTGTACAAAAATGCTCTATATTAGCGGTTTTACTCTGCCAAGGGAACTGGCGTTTTTTATGCTCAGTGTGCATGGAGCCTTAGTGATTTCAGGGGCTGCACCTGAAGCACCCTATATCAAGAAAGTTAAAAAGCGTTACAAGAGAACCCTGGTTACTTAGAAAGAGAAACTGGGAGAGAAATATTTTTTTTTACTTTTTTTTTCAAACTCTTTATTTATATAAAGGAATAAAGCATCCAGCAGAGCAGAACAATACAGAATAAGTGCGATATCTCATAGAAAACAAAGAGACAATCCAAAGTAACATGGTAGCATAGTGCAAGATACAGAAAATGCAAGGTATTCTGACATCAAGAAAACACCAATAATATCTCTCTTCCAAGAACAAAGAGATAACTGTAGGAAATATGTCAGAGTTCACTCCGATGGATACTCAAATTTTTAGAGGAAAAAATAAGAGAACAGGGAAGCTAAAGGACGCCTATAGGCACCATAAACTATAGGACTCAGAGGAGGAAAGAAAGGGAGGTGGAGGGGAGAGAGAAAAAATGGGGGAGGGGGCAGGGTGATGGGGTGCACATGTACATTAGCAAGACGGGCAGGAAGACTTCAATTTCCAGAGTTATTTTCCAAGAGGGCTCCTCTGAATATACAAACCTGTTCCAATATAACCATGTTTTATATTGCTCTCTCTTGTTTTGGGCGGTAAGCACTAGGTCCTCCAGACCATTAATGCTCTGCCTCCTGACTTTATTAAGCCACATGGCAATGGGAGGAGGGTTAAAGTCTTTCCAGCACAAGGTGATACATGGTTTGGTGGCATTAAAGTGGTTATCAACCTGTGACAACCACTTTAACCTACAGGTAAGCCTATAATAAGGCTTACCTATAGGAGCCCTGCATATCTCCCAAACCTGCACGGTTTAGGAGATATGCAGTGTAATGCGATGTGCCTACGTCACCGGGCACATGCGCATTGAAGAAATGGCCTCCATGCCGTTCCTTCACTGAGATCGTGCTGTGACTGGCCGACTCTGACATCATGCGACTCCGGCCAGTCACAGAGCCGGAGATCGCAGCCCCGGAAGAAAGAGGGGCAGAAGATGGATGCAGCCTGGAGCGGGGACATCCCTGGCTTCCAATGCAGGTAAGTGGCACATAATGGGCTAATATGCGATGCATAGTAGCCCATTATTCTTTTACATTCCAGGGTAACATAGAGGAAGTAAATCCCATCAGGGTTTACTTCCTCTTTAATCATGTGACGAAGGATTGATTTCTTGTATGTCTTTAGAGGCATTGGTGAGCAGTGGAGCAGAAAGAAGGCAGGATCCTATCGGAAAATCTGTAAATTGTTGAGTGATCTTTTGCACCTCCGACCAGTACTGTTTAAGTTTTGGACAAGTTAAATGTGGAGCAAAGTCCCCTGTTCCTCATGGCATCTCAAGAAATATTTTTAGTCTCTGGTGCTATTGATGACTTCTGCACATGACAAATACCTAAAACAATCACTATCAATGTCATCTGTGTCCTATATACATATATATTCCACCTCGCTTCCTGTTGCTTGGACATGAAAAAAAGAGTTTTCACTTTAGATACACTTTAAAGCATATCTATGGTCAAAATATATATATAGTCATTTTCACATTGAATTTGAAACATTTTGAGTCTACTCTTATTAATCTGAATGATGCTAAATTCAGTAAACTAAAAGTGATTGTAATCGATCAGCTTGTAAACAACCATTCAGTTTAAAATAGAACTGAAAGGCAAAACATTTTTGTATAGATATAAAAAAAAAATATTATACATTTTTTTTTTTTTTTTATAAGTGATCACATTCCCTTGGGAGGAGAAGCAGCAGCACACTGAATTTCCCAGTGAATGGCTATGCAGGGGAGGGGGGTGTCAGGACAAGTCTGATCATTAGAGGAGAGGAGGCTGAGTTCCCAGCTTAGCTAGAGAACTGACCACAGCATGCTCTCCTGCTTAGTGTGGTCAGGAACACCAGGGATTTCACACAAAGGAAGCAATACAAAGAGAACAGGATACTTTTTCATACAAGTACATGGGGCGGCAGGCACATATCAGGAATGTGAAATGTTGGGTTTACATATTCTTTAACCCTCAGAATTACTGTCATTTTCATTTTCTGTGAAAAGTTAACCTTTAGAATCCATGGGCTAACTATTTCATGTAGTTCAAGCACTGGAAGAGTTAAAGTGGTTGTAAAGGCTAAAGCTTTTTTACCTTCATGCATTCTTTAGACCTATAGGCCACAAGACCAGTCCCAGTCTGTTGGGAACTGGCTACCAGTGATGGTGCCAAGCATACCATCCCTTCCCTACAAGAGTATTTGTCACCCCTGTCATGTCACTTGTTTCCTGACTGGTTGAGTGCTTTATTATGTGAAACAATATGAAAGTCATTAGCAACAACAATATAGCCTCCTTAGAACAGCTTCTCTTCTTGTCAGACCCATGTACCATATCTTCTCTCACCCCCTTAAATAAGCCCTGTTCTTTTGATATGCCTTCCATGCACCTCTTTTATAACTTCAGACCAGGCAGCTAAACTGAACAAGTTCTTTTAGTAAAGCAGTTGAAAGTAGTACAGAAGCAGTTCTCAGTTCTCCAAGACAACTCAAAACACCTTCCTAACAAAGTTCTCCATTTACCCATATTGAAGTGCCCCAAGAGGTAGTCATAGTTGAGTTAGGTAGTAAGGCAAGAGTCCATGATTGCCAGGAAATCCATAATGGGTAGTATAAGTCCATGTAAGTCCATACCCCTGGAACCCCAACTGGGCTCCCACAATGGGAGGAAACACTCTGACAGCTTAACAGTTGCATCTTGGCAGTCTTTTCCCTCGCTGGCCCTCCCAAGGCACTATTGAGCCCCTATTTATATGTAGGGGTTGGTAACCTTCGTGAAATGAGTGGAAAAAGCAGACCAGCAGCGTTAAACCCTTCCTTTTTTCAGGAACCACCAACACAACAGGTCAATCCAGGACAGAGTGCAATAGATCTACATTTTCATACATAGAAAATGACTTACACACATAAGCATAACTCAAAGAATCAAACCCAGACATATACATGGTAGAAGGAAAGCTTTTAATACAGAGCACCTTTTGGAAACACCTGCTTACAAACCTTCAGTCCGTTATACCTTGTGCCAAACAGAATTACTACTCGTGGTAAAAAAGTTTATCTTTTCCTGAGTATTTTTTAAGTTTCCTTTAAGAAACTTTCACATCTTCCATAGAATGGTCTGGTTTTTAAAGAATGCTCCACAGGTGTGCAGTAATCTTGTTCCTTATCTTCTTTTATTGTGAGTTGATGAAGATTCATTCTTTTTAGTACTCTCTGTCCTGTCTCACCAATCTAACATCTCTTGTCACATTGAATAATGCGGTGAAGCTGTGTGATCCTGTAGTACTGAAGGTTCCTTTTGTGTGACACCTATTAATGGATTGATGTGGCTGCATAGTTTGCAGCATCTATTGTTCCAAAGTTTTGTCCTTTTGTTTGTGTCCCTGAAATTAGAATAAGGTTTTCTGTTGATTAACTGTCTGAAGTTGGGTGGTTGCTTCAAAGCCAGCATTGGGGGCTGTTTGAATATTTATTTCAGGGTTCCAGTATATAAGGACCTGGATTTGAACCTGGGATCTGCTGTGTCTGGCAATGACTCTGCTTGCTGAGCCACCCTGAATGCTGGGCAGTCACCTGGCTTGAATTATCTTGCCTTGAATCTTATTTGCCTCGAACCTTGAACTCTTTTCTCCTCCTCCTCCCATGAACTTCCTGATTCAAGCCACGTCTCTGCACATCCTGGTTGCTAAAATATTGTGCCTTCTCTAGCCAATATCTCGCATTTGTCTCTCCTGTTGCCGTCTTTATCTTCTCTACCATTCCTTAACAACATTTGGCTTGTTCCTCGACTATGCTTCTGCTTAAAGTGATTGTTAAGCCACTTTCACATCTTCATAACATCCCCTCTGTGTTCCAATCCTGTGTCCCACTGTGTGAGTGATTTATAAGAAAAAAAGCCTGCTATACCTCATTTCACAGCTCTTCTCAACAATCACATGATTGGCTGGCTTTCTTCTCTCCCCGTCTGATAGATGCAGCGGGCGGGGCTGAGATATCCCCCCCTGGCGTCACTCGGGAGAGGAGATAGAGAGCCAGCCGATCATGTGATTGTTGAGAAGGGCTGTGAAATGAGGTATAGCAGGCTTTTTCTTTTTTATAAATCACTCACACAGGGGCACACTGGATTAAAAACACAGAGGGGATGTTATGAAGATGTGAAAGTTATTTGAGCAGCAGGAGTTGAGGGGGCAGGCACTGTCACAAGCTGACAGGCAGAGAGGAGAGGGGTAGGGAGCACAGAGGAGACAGCAGGTTGCGGATGACAGAGGCACGTACGGATGACTCCGATGTCAGGGTTCAGCAGCCCTGATATATCGTGGTCTAAGTACAGGGAGAAGGGTGTAGCCAGGCAGGATCAGCCAGTTATTTCAGGTGTTACAGGGGCCAAATGACACACAGAAGCATTGTGCTGTATAAAATGCTTTAAAGGAACAGGAATTTTTTTTTGGGTTAACAAACGCTTTAATTACAACCTACTACTATTCGTTACCGACCTTTGGCTTATTCCGGGACTTCCCCACCTGCTATATTTGCTACTGGACCCTGGCTTTCTCACCTACTGGTGGGGGTATCCTAAGGACCGCAACCTGGTACTAACGTGTAGCAAAGCCCATCTCCACCATCAGATGCTCTGGTGAATACCGGTTTGTAAATTGGCCCCGCACCTCAGGTGAACCTGTGTCATCAGCCAGGGTGACCTGCATAAATATCTGTTCCGCTTGTCAGTGGGTGCTGCTCCACTGCTATAGCTACAGTGCCTTGAAAAAGTATTCATACCCCATGAAATTTTCCATATTTTGACATATTACAACCAAAAATGTAAATCTATTTTATTGGGATGTTATGTGATAGACCAACACAAAGTGGCAGATAATTGTGAAGTGGAAGGAAAATGATAAATGGTTTTCAACATTTTTTACAAATAAATATCTGAAAGTGTGGCGTGCATTTGTATTCAGCCCCCGAGTCTATACTTTGTAGAACCACCTTTCACTTTAATTACAACTGCAAGTCTTTTTGGGGAGGTCTCTACTGGCTTTGCACATCTAGAGTGAAATTTTTGCCCATTCTTCTTTGCAAAATATCTCAAGCTCTGTCAGATTGGATGGAGAGTGCCTGTGAACAGCAATTTTCAAGTCTTGCCACAGATTCTCAATTGGACTTAGGTCTGGACTTTGATTGGACCATTCCATTGTAGCTTTGGCTGTATGTTTAGGGTCATTGTCCTGCAGGAAGGTGAACCTTTGCCACAGTTTCAAGTCTTTTGCAGACTCTAACAGATTTTCTTCTAAGAGTGCCCTGTATTTGGCTCCATCCATCTTCCCATCAACTCTGACCAGCTTCCCTGTCCCTGCTGAAGAAAAGCATCCCCACAACATGATACTGCCACCACCATGTTTCACGGTGGGGATGGTTTGTTCAGTGTGATGTGCAGTGTTAGTTTTCTGCCACACATAGAGTTTCGCTTTTAAGCCAAAAAGTTCAATTTTGGTCTCATCTGACCAGAGCACCTTCTGCCACATGTTTGCTGTGTCCCCCACATGGCTTCTCGCAAACTGCAAACTGGACTTCTTATGGCTTTCTTTCAACAATGCCTACTCTTCCATAAAGACCAGATTTGTGGAGTGCATGACTAATAGTTGTCCTGTGGACAGATTCTCCCACCTGAGCTGTGGATCTCTGCAGCTCCAGAGGTAGCATGGGCCTCTTGGCTGCTTCTCTGATTAATGCTCTCCTTGCCCAGCCTGTTAGTTTAGGTGGACAGCCATGTCTTGGTAGGTTTGCACTTGTACCATAAGATGTTCAAAGCTTGGGATATTTTTTTTTATAACCTAACCCTGCTTTAAACTTATTCACAACTTTATCCCTGACCTGTCTGGTGTGTTCCTTGGTCTTCATGATGCTGTTTGTTCACTAAGGTTCCCTAAAAAACCTCTGAGGGCTTCACAGAACAGCTGTATTTATACTGAGACTAAATAACACACAGGTAACTTCTGAAGGTAATTGGTTGCAATAGAGGTTAGTTAGGGGTATCAGAGTAAAGGGGACTGAATGCAAATACTTTTCAGATATTTATTTGTCAAACATTTTGAAAACCATTTATAATTTTTCTTCCACTTCACAATTATGTGCCACTTTGTATTGGTCTATCACATAAAATCTCAAAAAAATACATTCACGTTTTTGGTTGTAATATGACAAAATGTGGAAAATGTCAAGGGGTATGAATACTTTTTCAAGGCACTGCACTGGCCTCCGAGGCTGATTCCAGACCATGACACATTCTCTGTTATGATGGGTTGCAGCACTTTGATTATCTTTCTTATCCCTTCTATTAATGGACCAGCAGTTGAAGAGTTAACCCTACAGAACAGCCGGGCCATGTTTTAGATTTCCTCTCCCCTGCTGTTGTTAAAGAGCCAGGACGTGTTTCACTCTCTCCAGCCCAGATTAGCCTTTTAATACCTCCTTATGTGTCAGCAAAGTTCTGTTGCTCACAGAAACACCTTTATGTAACAGGATCCAGAACAATGGAAGATCCCAGCACAGCAGAGTAAGTGATCTATGTGCCCTCTCAGCAGTCTGAGCGGAAAATGATCCCCTCCGTTATTCTAAGTTGCCTTGTAGGCCCAAATATCACACCTACTGGAGTGGACGGGTAAGAGGAGCCAGCCTCAGGAGAAGTGGATTATAATAAACATTGGGTCACTCTACTTTCTTTTTTCATACTGTAGAAGTGAATTAAATCACTGTAACGAGGAAGTATCGCTTTCGTAAGAAAAAGCAAATCTTCAGGACCTGTTCAGAAAGGTTTGAAATAATTCATTGGCTGTTCCGTCATTTTTCTCCATTTTGCAGATTGAGCGTATTCATAAATGCTTTGTGCAATGTAGGATGCATAATTAACATTCATTTTCTAACCACTTATAGATCCCAGGATTTTTTGCTTTTGTCCCATGTTTAACAACTTCGCTACTAGAGCAATTTTTTTTTACAAATTTTCACACCTTAAAATCTATATTTTTGGCTAGAATAATACCTAAAACCTCCTAAAACATTACATATTTTTTGAACACATAGGCCCTGTAGAATAAAAAGATGGTAGTTGCATTTTTTTTATGAC
This sequence comes from Glandirana rugosa, assembly GCA_018402905.1. Classification (NCBI taxonomy): domain Eukaryota; kingdom Metazoa; phylum Chordata; class Amphibia; order Anura; family Ranidae; genus Glandirana; species Glandirana rugosa. Next base: position 702,600 of record BLSH010138631.1, read on the forward strand.
GCACAACTTCAATAAAAAATACACTAAAATGTATTTTAGTGCAAACAAAAACAATATAAACCATACTGTTCTGTACAAAATAACAGATTAATTTAAGTCTAGTGAATAGATACCTAATATGTCAAACTGTGCCCAAGAAATTACAAAAAGCTATGGTACCCAAAATCATTAATATGCAACACTTTAAATGTATTTACAGGTCATCAATTTAGAAGGAACTGTAAATGAGGAACCTATAATTATTTCTAAAAAATATTTTTAAAAAATCCATATTACAGCGCTCACATAATACTTACTCCTGCCAGGCTGTTTAAAAGCATCTAAACGTATATAGCAAAAATACAGGGGTTTGGTCACACTGAATGGCCATGAAGTGCTTAAGCCCACTGATTGCTGTAAAGTACACTGATTTAAGAGTGGGTTCCTACACTAACCTTAGCATGAATGATCCTATCTCTTAAACCATAGAAGCAAATGCTTCTCTTTATGGGAGACCAGAGGACTCATCCCAGGGATCAGGTGGACACTGATTGGGGGTAATTAAGGAGGATGGGGTTCACCAGCTCAAAAGGGGGGGCACCCTACCAAACGCATGCTGCTGCTTGTAAGACCGGGACATTGGCTCTCTCTCTCTCTCTCTCTCTCTCTCTCTCTCTATATATATATTTATATATATATTTATATACATACATTATATTACCAAAAGTATTGTGACATCTGCCTTTACACTCACATGGACTTTAATGACATCCCAGTCTTAGTCAGTAGGGTTCAATATTGAGTTGGCCCACCCTTTGCAGCTATAACAGCTTCCACTCTATTGGACAAGAAGGCCTGGCTCCACTCTAATTTATTCCAAAGATATTCTATTGGATTGATGTCAGGACTCTGTGCATGCCAGTCAAATTCCTCCATCCCAAACTCGCTTATCCATGTCTTTATGGACCTTGCTTTGTGCACTGATGCACAGTCAATCCCCAAACTGTTCCTACAAAGTTGGGAGCATGAAATTGTCCAAAATATCTAGGTAAGCTGACGCCTTAAGAGCTCCCTTCACTGGAACTAAGGGGCCAAGCCCAACCCCTGAAAAACAACCCCATACCAAAATCCCCCCTCCACCAAATGATTTGGACCAGTGAACAAAGAAAGGTCCATAAAGACATGAATGAGCGAGTTTGGGGTGGAGGAATTTGACTGGCCTGCACAGAGTCCTGGCCTTAACCTGATAGAACACCTTTGGGCTGAATTAGAGCAGAGACTGTGAGCCAGGCCTTCTCATCCAACATCAGTGCCTGACCTCACAAATGTGCTTCTGGAAGAATGGTTAAACATTCCCATAGACACTCCTAAACCTTGTGGACAGCCTTCCCAGGAGAGTTGAAGCTGTTATAGTCGCAAAGGGTGGGTCAGCTCAATATTGAACCCTATGGACTAAGACTGGGATGCCATTAAAGTAAGTTCATGTGCATGTAAAGACAGGTGTCCTAATACATTTGGTAATATAGTGTGTGTGTATATATATTGCATTGGGCAGGTGGCAGGTAAGTCTCTAGATGGTGATATTAGGGGTCTATTGGAACAGCAGCCATGAACTTATTTTAACTCTTTCAAAGCCAGGATGTATGGGATACGCCCACAATCCTGAAATAACTAAAGGAGATAAACCAAAAGCTCACGGAAAAGGACAATTGCCAGTTTATAATGCTACTATACAAATAGTATTCATTAGAAACCATTTTATATTTTTATACAGCACTTGTATAAGTAGCTGAATCTATGTTCATATCAGCTGCCTGTCATCTCTTGTACAGCAGAACTCAGACTGGGGGGAGCACTAAGGCTAGGTTCACACTGCTGCGTACTGTACTGCGAATAGATTGCGTTGCGATAGATTAAATTTGCAAGTCATCTCCAATAACATTGTGTTCTACCAGTGCAGTTCACACTGATGCGTTGCGAATCTAATCCGTGAAGAAAAAGGGTCCTGTGCGAGTTTGATCCGTGTGCGATGCAGTGCGTTGCAAATTCAGCTCCATAGACTACAATAGAACACGGATTGAAAACGCAATCTCCCATTCACAGCACTGCGATAGCTTCCCCCTCCAACTTCAGCTACAGCTTTGCAGTAGATTCGCACCAACACATGTAGAAATCGCACTTGTGTCTGAACTGAAAAAACTTACATCGCAATCGTATTCAATTCGCAGAAAATTCGCACTGCAGCAGTGTGAACCCAGCCTAAGATGCAATAAGAGTGCTACTGCTTTGTAAACCATTGTCAGTGAACAGTGTAGAGCTGATAACATCAGTTTTGTATTCTTTCTCTACTGTACAATAACAGGCTGGGGTGGGTCCTGGACAAGGCTGTCTAAAGGTTTAGAAATGGGGAACACGTTACATTAAAGAGGAATTTCACCCTTTTCAAAGATGGGATCCCAGTGATGTCATTGATCCTATATGCTCATGTCTATATATGGTCAATGACGTCACCTGTGAGACCTTGACCTTATGTATATATATCTTTTATATATCTGCTGTCTTCTGCAGGACCTGTCTGGTGAAGTGACAGGAACAGATGCATGTCAGCAGTCTTAATTGTTAAAGAGGGCTTTCAGATTACTATAGGCCCCCTGTCCACAGACCCCCCGAACCACTGGGCTAGGGTTGTTGGGAACAAGGTATCAACATCTGACAAAGTCCTTTACAAGGGGGCCTTCTTCTGGTAAAGTAGCTCCCATGTTGAAGTAATGTGCTTGGGCAGAGTTTGAAGGGGCTGGAGTGGACACTGGGAAACAGCACTCACTAATGCCTGTAGGACAGGCGGAACCGCGGTCATGTGAATCTAGCATTAGGGCAGCATTTCAAACTTAGAAGAAAACTGGACAACTTGCACAGTTAATACTTTGTAATCTGTGACCATAATTCTTAGACTGTTGACACTAATGCACTACGGACACAACTTTGGTTAGAGAGCATCTCTCCCTAGGAGTGAAGCATTTCTAAGTCAGTACTGCAGAGCTTGTACTGGTCTCCACCAACCCAGCAGTCCTATCTCTTCACTCCAAGTGACAATCTCCCTATGTTACAGTTGGATACAGGAAACACACTTCTCCGGAGCTCAATGCTTGTTCTACTCTTAAGGCACCTTCTACATCTCCCTCTTTTTGACTCCTGGCTAAGTCCTTAGGCACTCTGTGCCACGAGAATATCTACCAGTATGGATTTGCCTGTCAGTGATGGGGCCAAGCACACTTGTTTACTACCAGAGTATCTATCTATCACCTGTTTCCTGGCTGGTTGGCTGCATTAGTCTGTGGCACAAGTACAAAAGCCATTAGCAATGGCAATCTAGCCTCCTTAGGACAGCTTCTCTGACCCATGTACTGTATCTTTTGTATCTCCTCTCGTCCCCTTGAATAAGCCCTGTTCTTTTGGTATGCTTGCATGAATTCCTTTAAAAACTTCAGAATAGGCAGTTAAACTGAACAAATTATTTTACTAATGTAGTTGAAAGTAGTACAGAAGTAGTTCTTCACGACATCTCCAACACACATTCCTGTCAAGATCTCTAAGTTATTATTTTTATTATAATACAGGATTTATATAGCGTCAACAGTTTGTGCAGCGCTTTACAATATAAAGGGAGACAATAAAGCTACAATACAATTCAATACAAGAGGGTTAGAATGTCCCTGCGAGGGTTGAACTGATGGGAGAAATAGAAGATGTGGTTAATAGCTGAAGGCAGGATAGGCTTCCCTGAAGAGATGAGGTTTCAGGGATTGCATAAAAGTGGACAGAGTAGGAGATAGCCAGACAGATTGAGGTAGTGAGTTCCAGAGGATGGGAGAGGCTCTGGAAAAGTCATGGAGACTAGCATGGGAGGAGGAGACAGGGGAGTTAGAGAGCAGGATGTATTGGGAGAAACGCAGAGGATGGTTTGGGTGATATTTGCAGAAAAGGTGGAGTGTATTTTGGAGATGTTATGGAGGTCACTGTGGTAATCCCACTATTTTATGGTGCTCCTGAAAGAGTAAATATTTGGGTGTTCGTCCAAATGCCCAATCAGCCAAGGTTCAGCCCGAACTTATATTTAGACCAAACTGTAGGTTCATTCCTACTCAGAAGGATCCCTTCATCAAGGAAAATATGACTTTGATAACAGTGACATTGCCTTGATAAAGATGTCCCCCTGAGGCCCCAAATCTTCACATCTTTTTGTTATGTGACTACAATAAATACTTCTGATGACAATAATACCGGTGTGCTGGTGATGTACCTTACCTTGTATCTCCAAAACATGGGCACAATGACAATAAAACACATTTTATTTCTAGGGTAGGGAAGGCTCTTCTTTTTATAATTTAGCTGTCTTGTGTCCCCATTGGAGATTTCCCATCACTTCCTGTTACAGTAACAACATTGTCACCAGGTAACAACACTGTCAACAGGGTAGGACTCTTTACTTGTGTGTGCAAATTTTAGCTTGAGCTATGGAGCTCTGTCAACGACACACTTTTTACTACAGGAAGTAAGAAACTACTGGAAAAAATGTGAAAGGAAACCTAATACTCCATCTGCTGGTCAGATATAAGAATGTATAATATTCCTATTCACACCATAGTCAAGGACATTTATACCACCACCCCGCTCACATATGTATATACACATAATAATAGGGCCGGTTTAGACAGGAGCCAGTTAACCTACCAGAATGTCTTTTGAAATGGTGGATGAACCCAGAGAAAACAGGAGGAAACCCACACAAGCACAGGGAGAACATACAAACTCCATAAGCGTAGTGTCCTAGTTGGGATTAAAAAGGAGGACCCTAGTGCTACAAGACAAAAGTGCTATCCACTAAGCCAACTGCGCTGCCTGTGCTGCTTTGTGGAAGATCACAGAAAGCTGATATAAAGACATATTCAGGAATCTATACTGGCTGCTTATAAAAATAACTTAAATTCAATTCAATGCTTTAAAATGGTGACCAAAACTGTGTCAAAAAAGTATAAATAAGCCGGGAGAACCCATATCACTGTTCTACAATCATCTGGAAACTGTGTGTTAAACTTTAACTAAAATCGGGAGAAACCATACTACTGTTCTACAAGCATCTGGAAACTGTGTATTAAACTTTAACTAAAACCGGGAGAAACCATACTACTGTTCTACAGTCATCTGGAAACTGTGTGTTAAACTTTAACTAAAACCGGGAGAAACCATACTACTGTTCTACAAGCATCTGGAAACTGTGTGTTAAACTTTAACTTAAACTTGTGTGCATACTGGGTGTGTATATACTGTGCATATATATGCGTATATACTATGTAAACACACAGTATACATACAATATACATCCAATCCACAGTATATACACACCCAGTATGCACACACACATACATACAATATGCATATATACAGTCACACACTGCAAAAGTCGGAAATAAGGAAAAACATTTGAAATAATAATAGCTTATTATAATTTATAATAAGTAAAAATTATAAATTGATAACTTATTATTTCAAATGTTCTTCCTTATTTCCGAATTTCGGAAATAAAAAAGAATATTTGAAATAATAATAAATAACTATTAAATATAGGTATTGAAATTTTCTAGAAAGTATGACTATTAGTGCTAAATTTCATATTTAAGTTCATTAACAACCAAACTTTCAAGGAAATTCCAATACTTATAATTTAATAGTTATTAGTTAGTTATTATTTCAAATATTCTTAGTTTTTTCCAATTTTCGGATTTCCGAATTTCGGATTTTCGTCTGCTTCGATTGCCGAATTTACGAATTACCGCAATTGCCGAATTACCGCGAATTTCCGAATTACCGCAATTGCTGAATTACCACGAATTTCCGAGAATTTCCGAATTACCGCGAATTACCGCAATTGCCGAATTACCGCGAATTTCCGATTTTTTAATTTCCGAATTTCCGAATTTTTTGAATTTCCGAATTTCCGAAAAACGAAAAAAACAAATTTTTTAGCCATGCACAAGTCTAATGTGTACATTGTGTAATTATATACAGTATGTACATTTGGCTGTACTTATTTATCATCTTTGACCCAGAACTTTCCCAGCCTGTCTGCAGCCTGTCTGCAGGGAAACATAAGCTAGTTCTCACATATTCAAAATAAAAAAAGCCTTCAGGATACAGAGTAAAAATCAATAGACTATTATAAATTGTCATACAAATATATACCGTATTTATTGTCGTACAACACGCACAGGCGTATAACGCGCACCTTAATTTTAAGAGGGAAGTTTCAGGAAACAACCTTAAATTTTAAATAAAGAACTTTGAAGCAAAATAAGGGTAGTGCAGCCTGATCAGTACCCATCTGCAGCCTCACCATTGCCCATTAATGCAGCCTGATCAGTGCCCATCAGCTCAGCCTGTTCAGTGCCCATAAATGCAGCCTGTTCACTGCCCATCAGCTCACTGTTCAGTGCCCATACATGCAGCCTGTTCACTGCCCATCTGCAGCCTCGCCATTGCCTATTAATGCCTATTAATGCAGCCTGGTCAGTGCCCATCTGCAGCCTCGCCATTGCCCATTAATGCAGCCTGATCAGTGCCCATCTGCGGCCTAACCATTGCTCATTAATGCAGCCTGATCAGTGCCCATCTGCAGCCCCACTATTGCCCATTAATGCACACTCATCAGTGCCCATCTGCAGCCTCGCCATTGCCCACCAATGCAATCTCACCAGAGCCGGATTACACAGAGGGATCTCCTGTTTACTCGGTGCTCGCTATCACACACAGTCCCTCCTCCTGGACTGGCTCCTATGATAGACAGAACACTGGTCGAATGCCGGGACATGTGACATCTATCCTAGGAGGCGGGGCTGTGTGTGACTGGGAGCGCTGAGTAAACGTGGCTCTGTGTAAGCTGGCGGCACTTGCCCTCTCCCTTCCCCCCGAGGCAGCCAGGTAAAATGTCAGTGCATAACACGCTCAACATGCCCTCTATTTTCAGGGGGAAAAAGTGTGTGTTGCACGCCCATAAATAACAATAGAAAACAAATCGTTATTATTTTTTGGCAATAACATAGTGTGGGCAGATTTCTACCAGTCACAGGCTCTGTCACGTCCCTCCTCATGTCTTAGAATAAGAGGGAGGTGAAGCCTCCATCAATCAAGATAATATTCAGCTCCCATTGTGTTTAACTGGTTAGTGGGCATGGAGGAGGAGGGAGGGAGTGGGCTGTCCTTTACCACTGTGTATACACTCATATGTGTCACTCTATAGTTACATGGGCTGCTCAGATGTGATAGGGAGGGAATGCTCAGCATAGAAACTTACTGAAAACAGAGCATGTGCACAATGTAATACATTTATTGATAGTTTTTGTTTATGATGTGGGTATAGGGACACTTTAAAGCAGTATTAAACCCCAAACCAAAAGGTAATATATTGCATCTAATCCATAGATGTGGTCGCTGCATCTAAAGCTGATCATTGTAAGCACCCCTGTCAGCGAGCTGCTGACGTCCCCCACCATGGGATACTTTTACTACATGTGCAACTATGATGCCTGTCTTGTGAGTTGTTATACCACCGTTTTTTAACTTTATTAAACTGTCACACAGTCTGCTCTTAGAAGTGCCTCTCTCCTTGTTTTGTTTCTCCGGTGGCCAGCGGCTTCTCCACCAGAGTGCAGCCTCTACTTGTGGACTGATTTATAGACTTTGAATTGATTTTATTTCCCTTTGTGCTCCCCTTATCATTCTGAGGTCTGTAAGTATTATAGAGTCTGTATTGCTATGCGCCTTTTTCCTTGTATACCTTCATTGGTGTCAGTGGTGGGAATTATGCCCCATTATTTGTATCTTTGGATGAAATAGTGCCTCAAGGGCTGGATAAATGCAAGCAAAGGGGCGCATCTGGCCCCCAGCCCACGGTTTGGAGACCACTGTACTAAAGCAAAGAAAAACAAAATGCCATGAATTGATAGGAAATGACAATTCCCAGCCGTTTATCTGCCTGGTATGGATTGTATGGGGACCCCATCAAATATGAAAAAAAAAAAAGCTGTAGGATTCCCATAGAATGCATACCAGACCCATTGGGCATGGTATGGATTTTAAAGGGATACCACACATGCGGAGGCATGGAGTCCTATGGCAGGGGCGGGAAGGAATGTTTTTTTTTTTTTTGAAGCACCTGACTAGAGCCGGAGGCTCTAATAGGCTTCAAAAAGGGGTGGGCTTGGTGCGCCCCGATTCAACCCAATTGTGTGACAATAACGAATGAATTTTTGCTATTTTCACATTACCGTGCCTCCCTGCCAATCAGGAGCCAGGTCTGTGAGACCTGTTTCCCGATTGGCCTAAGCGCCAGGCCATCCTATTGGATGCCTGGCGCTAAGGATGGGGAGGCACAAAGAGGAGAGGAGAAGGATCCACCGCTGCTGACCTACACTGAGGAACGGAGGAGGGCACACAGCGGAGGAGACAGCAACCGCCGCTGCTCTGCCCTACACTGTGGAGGACACACAGCTCGGCGGTAAGTGCGGGGAGGGGGGGTTGGGTGCCGTCTGTGATGTGACAGCACGCCCCCATGACTGAGAGCCACGCTGCCGCGATGAGGGGGGATAGGCCGGGTGCTGTCAGTGCCGTGAGTACCCTACCTGTGTAACTAGCTATATACACTTACCTTTGTAACTGGCTATATACCCCTAACTGTGGAACTGGCTATATACAACTACCGGTGTAACTGGCTATATAATATACAGATGCCGAGCTGTATACTCCTGACACAATATGTGGAATACAAGGGATGGAGTGGGTGGATTCTACAAGGGGTGGGGCTTATGAGAAGTGGGAGGAGTCAACAAGGAAGGACGGGGTCTGGCGCTCCCCCATCCTAAAACTTCACCAGCCGCCACTGGAAAAGGTGCTTTGCCATGGGAGACTCTGGTAAAGCAAAGGCCTCATTCCCACATGCTTGACCCAGTGCATGTGATAGAGCAAGCTCTTTTTCTGATTCAAACCCCCTCACATGTATTTTCTCTCCCCTGACACAGTAGCTCTGAGCTCAGAATTTGAGCACTCACCCTTGTAATGGTGGGGGTGAACATTAACAGCTGGGAGTCTCTTAGCAACATCCTAGCAACAAGGTAGGATGGATTATATCATCTCTGGGAGTTTATCAGTTAGGCTTCATGATTTACATATATGGCCTACACTTATAACAAGGGAATGGTTCAACTTCAGTCAGAGCTGCACAGATTGTTTTTGGCAACAGATGCACCTTACTTGCATAGGCAGTTGTTTGGTAAAGGTGAACTAACCCTATAATGGTTACACAAGAATTGTATTCAAATGGCTTAGTAATGGCTGAAAATCACATTCATCCACCGCATGTCACAGAGTAAAATCTGCTTTCTTGGGAGAATAAGATGACCAATCTAGGGGATTTGTTTTTATGTTTTATTTTGAGAACTTGGATAGGAGAAGGGAATTAGTAGGATACTCCAAATTAACTATTCACAGGTGAGGACAACTCTCTCAGACGATCTGCTGAACCATACAGGGTCTGTATGGAAGAAAAAGTCCCTCTGTAGCAGAAAAGACTCAGTGGACTTTGTCAGTGGACATAAGTCTTCAAGACACTAGCCAGTGTCTCCTTTAGCTCACAAACCCAGTATGCTGACAGCTGGTAGCCTCCTTCCAACTTCCAAGTGACACTCTATGTCAGTGACATCAGACCACATCCATGGACTTCCTCCCTCAGTCATCTTGCACAGGAACCCTGAGTTGTAGCATTCAGGCTTCAGGCCCTCAGATCTGGCATCTGAGGCCACATGGCCACCTTTACTGGGAGAGGCTGCCGCCTTCTCCCCACCTGAACCTCTCTTCTCAGAGGTGGGCTGGACTGGAACCCCGAGCCCATGTGCTCCTCAAACTTAATTACAGTAGAGTGACCAGACTTCCCCAGTTTCAGGGGACAGTCCTCGGACTGAGGACACTGTCCCCAGACCAAGTCTGTCCCCGGTTTTGTCCCCGAATTTAGATATGAACAGGGGCCCGGGCAATTTCAAAGACAGTCAGTGCAGAATTAAAAAAATTGAATTACACACCGGCTGCTCTGTCGCTCCTACTAGCTTCTAGCTTATAGGGGGTGTATTTTTTTCATTTTCTGTGCCCCTTTTGTGCTGCGCAGGATCATGTGTATATAGGTGATCCTGCATTTCTGGGTATCAGAGCCGATCAGCGGGTCCAGCGGACTCGATGTCTGCCAGTACCCACCAATCGTTCTGTACACAGGCACAATGGCAGTCTGCCTATGTAAACAAGGCAGATCGCTATTCTGTCAGTATGGAAAACATTGATCCTGTGTTCCTGCAAAGCAGGGGCAGGGATCTACACCTTCCCTTCCTAAAAGCACCTCCCCCACAGTGAGAAAACACTGGTTAGGCACACATTAAACCAGGGGTAGGCAACCTGTGGCCCTCCTGCTGTTGTGGAACTACATTTCCCATGAGGAATTGCAAGGCTGGCAGTTACAATTACTCCCAGAGGCATGATGGGACTTCAGCAACAGCTGGAGGGCCGCAGGTTGCCTATCCCTGCATTAAGCCCTTTGATTGCCCTAGATGTTAACCCCTTCCCAACCAGTGTCATTAGTACAGTGACTGCGTTAGTGTCACTGGTTCCCACAAAGTATCAAGCATGTCACTTAGTGTCCGACTTGTCCGCCGTAATATCGCAGTTCCGCTATAAGTCGCTGATTGCCACCATTACTAGTAAACATAAAAAAAAAAAAAAGTCCCCAGATTTAATTTGAAAAATCTGGTCACCTTATATTACAGGCACCCAGCATTCCATGGGGCATATCCCCTTCTAATTGGCCAGGGCTGTATCTGCATCCATGCTCCCATCTGCTAGGTTTCCTCCCACTGTCCAATATGCCTTCTTGCTATTGGATCAATGTGAAATATCAAGACAGCACAAGCTTCACCCAGAGCACACTGAGCAGACCTCACTAATCAATCACTGCTCTCTGTTAAACAGACAGCACCTAAATTTGCCTGTCTACTTCTCTGTTAAGCAGAAAAGCCAAAAACTATATACACTCTCTAGCACCTACCTAGGAGGGTGCTACACATAAAAAACACAAACCCACATGTTTCAACTGTGTATTTATTTGTTTTCCTGGAACTTAGCTCCAGCAAATCCTTGGGGCGTGGCCAAGATCGGCATGTGAACAGGAGTGTTTCACAGAGCTCCCGCTGGTTACCCTTCACCGATCCTGTTCCCGGCACAGCAGAGCGGACTTTCGGGCACCAAGTGACTTCTTAAGTGACAGTAGTGACACTCCTGCTGTCTTCCCGCTGCGAGTCACCATGATGGTCACACGTAAAAACAAGGAAGAGACACAGCGTGCAGAGACTCAATATGGCGCCGGATTGAGTCTCCAACAGTGCACACCGCGTGTCAAGGAAACCGTGAGTAAGGCACCAAAAACACACAAGCAACTCACAGGAGATCCCCCCAAGGACATGCGATTCTACACACAGAAGCTTACAAGCTCCTTGGCCCAAGCGGACCGCATAGTGGAGGGGGAGAGCTCCGGGGAGGACCGCGAGGCACAGGGGTAGACGGGGAAGGGGTTGCCTGTGGGTGACACGGATAGCCTGCCGGCCTCTGAAAATGTCAGTGAGGATGAGGAGACTGTACAGCCCTCCCTGTCAGAGATCCTGAGAGCAATTCATAAGTGCACTGCCTTAGTGAATAATCTGCAAGAGAACTTTGGTGGGCTAAAGGAAGAAATAACCCTGATTAGACAGGATCTGCAAAAGATCAGGGAAAGAACCACAGCGGCTGAAAGCAGGATTAGTGACATAGAATATAAGTTACCGCCTTTCATCAGAGACACTCAACGCAACTCTATAATGGTTAAATCTATTGACACCCGAGCTGACGATCTCGAAAATCGGATGCGACTTAATAATGTGCGCATTATTGGTCTCCCTGAAAAGGTGGAGGGTAGAGACCCCACGGAATTCATGAAAAGATGGCTGCCGGAGGTGTTTGGAAAGGAGGCCTTCACAGCGCTCTTTGCAGTAGAGCGCACTCACAGAGTACCTGCTAGGCCTCTCCCACCGGGTAACCCTCCCCGCGCGCTGTTAGCCCGACTGTTGCATTACAAGGACAGAGAGATTGTTCTGCACCTTGCTCGGGAGAAACAAAACATACAATATAATCGGGCACGGGTGTCCATTTACCCTGACTTCTCCTCGGACGTCCAAAAACGTTGTGCTTGCTTTACTGAAGTGAAGAGCTCCAGCAAATCCTTGGTACAGTTATTACCTGTGCTTTGTGGAATGTTTTAAAACACGTGTCAAACACAAGGCCTGTGGGCTGAGTTCAGCCTGTCTGGTCATTTCCCGTCACCCTCACACCTCTCCTGCAGGGGAAGATGTCTCCATCTTCACCTTGTCTTAGCAGTTGGCAGCAAAGAGGAGGACAGATCTCCTCTGCCAGATCCTGCACTCCCGCCCCCCCATCTCAGCAGTCAGCATCAGAGAAGAAGGCAGAACTCCTCCTACAGATCCTATGCCTTCCTGTGCAACCCCAGCACCCCCTTGCCTGTGCTTCCCCTGGTCTCAGCACTCAGCTGACTACAGACCTCCTCAGGTTCTCCTCCAGACCTTGCACTTTCTGCTTCCCAGCCCCAATCCCAGTTTCTTCCCGGCTGCAGCACAAGGTAAGGGGGGTACACTGTGATGTAAGGGAGGGTGGGTAACGCTTGACTTCTGATGGTGGGGGGGCTCTTGACATCTGATGTAAGGGGGGCGAGGGAGTTCTCTAGACATCTAGTCTTAGGCTCCATTCACACCTCAGTGTTTTGATAATCACGGACAGAATTGCGTAATACTGCCCACGATTCCGGAATCGCAACAAAATGCAGGGAGAGTTTGCAATGCCAGTTTTTCTTAATAATGGTGCAATTTTGTTGAGATTGTTGTGGGACAAAACGCACAAAAATAGCGGCAAAAACGCAATGCCAAATGCGCCTGGCTCTGTGCCAAGATTTGGTACATGAGCTTCTTTGAGGTGTGAAGGGAGGCCCATTCAAATGGCGCTGCTTCAAAAATGTGCCACAAAAATGCGCCAAAAAAAAAAAACACGGCACAGCAAGTGTCACTGCAGTATGCTTAGGTTTTACCAGAGCCATTGAAATGCAACTGGCCCTTTGAGGGCAACCATCCCAGACAGCAAGAATAACTTGCCACAAATTTGTGGCAGTGTTGAATTGTAAGTCTGTTAACTTGCTGCACATTTTTACTGGCAAGTTGTACACTTGCAGAGCACTTTAAGCACAAGTTCTAGTTCACACTTTTCCAATTTGTAGCATGTGGGTGTGTGGCAAGTCTCTAGCAAGAGCAAAGTTGCAATGGTGAGTCTACAGCAAGCAGTGGCGGCTGGTGCATGTGGGGCACTTGGGCGCCGCCCCCCCGCTGAGAAGGGAAAAAAAAAAGTCAGCCCGGCTGCCCTGCAGGAGGCACCGGTACATTGACTTTTCTTTTTTTTCCCTCGGCTCCTTGCTGTCAGCTGACAGCAAGTAGTGAGCCAATTGGTCAGCCATTAAAGTCTATCTGTGTGCGCTGAACAAGCACACACACATAGGCTGATTGGTTGCCCTCTGAGCCATCAGAGCCAATGACTCTCTGTCATTGGCTGCTGTTGGCGGGGGTGGGACTAAGGTGGACGTGCTGCCTGTGTGATTACTCACGCAGGCACAGCACTCCCCGGGATTTCCGAGCAGACTGAGTGTCAGCATGCTCTCCACTATTGCTGCCTCTGCATCTCTCAGCCTGCTTTCCGTATGCCGATCTCTGCAACACTGCCAGCCTGAGCCTGCCTATTAGATCTGGTAAGTGCGGGACTTGTCCCGACTTGGGGGGGGGGGCTGTTGAGGCTGGTGACTGTATACCCTACCTGGGGCTCTGTATACTGCTATCTGGCACCCTGTATACCCTACCTGGGGCTCTGTATACTGCTATCTGGCACCCTGTATACCCTACCTGGGGTTCTGTACACTTCTATCTGGCACCCTGTATACCCTACCTGGGGCCCTGTATACTGCTATCTGGCACCCTGTATACCCTACCTGGCACCCTGTATACTGCTACCTGGCACCCTGTATACCCTACCTGGCACCCTGTATGCTGCTACCTGGCACCCTATATACTGCTACCTGGGGCTCTGTATACCCTACCTGGCACCCTGTATACTGCTACCTGACACCCTGTATACTGCTACCTGGCACCCTGTATACCCTACCTGGCACCCTGTATACTGCTACCTGGGGCTCTGTATACTGCTATCTGGGACCCTGTATATTGCTATCTGGGACCCCTGTATACTGCTACCTGGCACCCTATATACTGCTACCTGGGGCTCTGTATACCCTATCTGGGACCCCTGTATACTGCTATCTGGGACTCTATATACTGCTACCTGGGACCCTGTTTACTGATATATGGTGATTTTGTATACTGCTATCTGGGACTCTGTATACTCCTATCTGGTGATGCTGTATATACCACTATCTGTGATGCTGTATACCCTATCTGGTGATGCTGGGCTGTATACTCCTGACACAAGGGGTGTAAACTATAAGGGGTGGGGCTTATGAGAAGTGGGAGGGGTCAAAAAGGAAGGACGGGGTCTGGCGCCCCACCCCATCCTAAAACTTCACCAGCCGCCACTGACAGCAAGCGCTCTGCAAGTCTACAGCATGAGAATTCAGCCACAGTGACTCCAGTGGTGGGATGACTATTGCACAACATAACTGAACCAGAGCTTGCAGCTTGCAAAGAAAGTTGATCTGGAGTCATGCAATGTGGACTTGCTGCAATTGTGCAACAAACATGTGAAGATTAGCAAGTGATTTGCAGCACAATTGCTTGCTATCTGGGATATTGCATATGCATGAAACTGAGTTTGACACCCCTGTTTTAAAAAAAATCTCACTTGATCCAGTTTGAGTGCACTTTCTATACATGTAGTACATTCTAAAACACGCTTACAAATGAATATATAAATGCATGTGTTTTTAAGTGTGGATATGCCAACAGAGCCTGTACATTCACAGAAAGGCAGCCATAGTTCAGCTTCCAGTTTTTTTTTTCCTAAAGGTTTACACAGAGCAGCAGCAAGGAGAAGGATATTTGCCAAAAATTTTTTTGGATCGCCCATGAAGACATAAAACATACTATTTAATGCTTTCAAGCTGAAACAGCGTGGAATAGGTACGACTTATGTCTGAAATCCGCCGCTCCAACCTTGCAGTATCAGCATACTTTCCGCTGCGCTTAATAACGCACTTACTATAGGATTAATATAAACATATATAGATTAACCACTTGAAAATTTGATGGTAAGTGGTAAATTCACAACATTTTTTAGGTCAGGAGGAATTATGAAAGAAAAAGCCTTCACACGTGGCATAGGATGACAGCGTGCCAAATAATTCTGTTATTTAACCACTTAAATACCAGGCACTTACCCCCCCTTTCCCAGCCAGACCAGTTTTCAGCTTTCAGCACTGTCGCATTTTGAATGACAATTGTGCAGTCGTGCGACGTTGTACCCAAACAAAATTTTTATCTTTTTTTTTTCCACAAATAGAGCTTTCTTTTGATGGTATTTAATCACCCCTGTGGTTTTTATTTTTTGCGCTATAAAAAAAAAACACCGAAAATTTTGAAAAGAAAAAACGTTTTCTCTGTTTCTGTCAAAAAACTTTGCAATAAGTACATTTTGTCCATCACTGATGGACACTGATGAGGCTACACTGATGGGCACTGATGAGGCTACAGTGATGGGTACTGATGAGGTAGTACTGATTGGCACTGATGAGGCGGCACTGATGAGGTGGCACTGATGATGAGGCACTTACATGCAGCACTGATGGGCAGTGATAGGCAGCACTGATAAGCAGGACTGATGGGCGCTGATAGGAGGCACTGATATGCAACACTGATGGGCACTGATAAGCGGCACTGATGGGCACTCATAGGCAGCACTGATGGGCACTAATAGGTGGCACTGGGCACTGATAGGTGGCACTGATAGGTAGCACAGGTAGGCACTGATAGGTGGCACTGGTGAGTGGCAATGAAAGATTGCACTGTAAGATTGTCATTCCCTGGTGGTCCTGGGTGACATCTGAAATTGGCATTGAGTGCCATCCATGTTGGGCATTGTGTCCCTTACCTGGTGGTCTAGGGTGGGCTCCCTGATGGCCTAAGGTGGGCTCCCTGGTGGTAAGGGTGGGCTCTCTGGTTGGCTCCCTGGTGGTCCTGGGTGGGCTCTCCCTGGTGGTCCCTGGGCAGGCTCCCTGGTGGCCCTGGGTGGTGATACTAAGGGGGCTGCTCTGATAAACAATCAGTGCAGACCCCCCCCCCCCTCATCAGGAGACCCACCGATCGGCTCTCCTCTACTCACAGACTGCAGACGCGAGTAGAGTAAAAGCCGATAAACAGCTCTTCCTGTTTACACTGTGATCAGCCGTGATTGGTTGCGGCTGATCACGTGGTAAAGAGCTTCTGATGGAGGCTCTTTACTGAGATCGGTAATGCAGTGGGTCAGACTGACACACTGCACCACTGAGCACTACGATTTGCGCCCCCCACGGGCGCGCGATCGCGGGTTATTCTGAAAGACATCAATGGATGTCCAGTCAGGATAACTAAACCACCGCCCGACCATCATTTGTCTATAGGCTGGGTGGGAAGTGGTTAACCACTTGACCTCTGGAAGATTTTACCATGACCAGGCCATTTTTGCAATATGGCACTGCGTTACTTTAACTGACAATTTCACAGTCACGCGACGCTGTGCCCAAATAAAACTGATGTACTTTTTTTTCCCACAAATAGAGGTTTTTTTGGTGGTAATTTTATTTTTTGAGCTATTAACAAAAATAGACCAACAATTTAGAAAAAAAAAAACAATATTTTTTACTTTCTGCTAAAAAACATCCAATAAAATTTTTAAAAAAAATCAAATTTCTTCATAAATTTAGATCAATATGTATTCTGCTACACATTTTTGGTAAAAAAAAAATCCCAATAAGCATATATTGATTGGTTTGCACAAAAGTTATAGTGTCTACAAACTATGGGATAGATTCATTTATTTTTATTTTTTTTAATTTTTTTACTAGTAATGGTGGCAATCAGTGACTTTTGGGGACCAGTGACACTAATACAGTGATCAATAGACATGTGCGGTTCATTCCCATCCAAATTAAAGTGATTGTAAAGGTTCCCGTGTTATTTTTTTAAAATAACAAACATGTTATACTCACCTCCTCTGTGCAGCGGGGGCCCCAATCCTCCTCTTCTGGGGTCCCTCGGCGGCGGTCTTGGCTCCTCCTCCGCATCGAGTGACCCGCCAGGAAAGCGCTTTCCCTGGTTGTCACCCGTATGGGTGCGCTCCCGAGTCCTGCTGTTGGGTGTATTCACACATACAGCGAGACTTGGCCCTGCCCCCCAGCTCCTGCATCACTGGTCTTGATTGACAGCAGTGGGAGCCAATGGCTGCACTGCTATCAATCCATCCAATGAGAACCGGAGCCGGCAGCTAGAGGGACAAAGCTCGTCCCCGGCGCGGGATTGGTTTGGACTCAGGTAAGTAAAGGGGGGCTCTGCGCGGGGCTGCCGCACATAGAAGGCATTAAGGTGAAAAACCAGAAGACTTTACAACCACTTTAATATTCGGACAAATTTTTCGTTCTTCGGAGATTCAGATATGTCCGAATACCCCAATTACAATATAAATGAATTTCACCGAATGATCCAAATAACGAAACAAAATTCATACAAATTTCGGAAATTTGGACTGAAACTGGAATCAAATGTTTTTACATGGAACTCCAGTCGAATTCTAACTGTACACATATTGCTGAAATCAAAGACTCTGTGTGTCATTAGAGTATCGCGTTGCAACTATAAGCGGCGACATTGTGGCTATGTCCCGCGAATCGCTGCTTATAGTCGTCACTCGCGTGCACGGCGGCTAGGACGGGGCCACAGATTGGGCGAACTCGATGTCCGCCGGCGACTCACGATGCCCTGTGACAAAGCCAGAATGGGGAACTGCCAATGTAAACACGGCGGTTCCTCGTTCTGACAGGCGGCATGTACAAGATCTTCTGATCCCTGTACTCTGGATCAGTTAGATCTCTGGTGCCCTGCCAGCCCAGCCCCCATACAGTTAGAACACGCACAGGGAACACAGTTAACTCCTAGAGTGCCCCCTGCAAGTTAACCCCTTCACTGCCAGTGACATTTATACAATAATCAGTTTATATTTAAATTTCTGATTGTTGTATAAATGTCATTGGTCCCAAAAAGTGTCAAAAATGTCCGACATGTCCGCCCCGATATCACAGTCCCGATAAATATCGCAGATCGCCGCCATTATTAGTAAAAAACGCCAGAAATGAATTCTCACGGTTTGTAAAGCTGCAACTTTTGCGCAAACCAATCAATAAAAGCCATTTTTTTAACCAAAAATATGAGGAAGAGGGTAAATCGGCCAAAACTGATGAATACAGTTGTTTTTTTTTATATATTTTTTTTTTTTATTTGTATTTTAGCAAAAAGTAAGAAATATTGTTTTTTGTTTTTTTTGCAGAATTGTCGCTCTTCTTTTGTTTATAGCAGCGATCAGAAATGATGCAGAGATGATCAAATACCACCAAAGAAAGCTCTATTTGTGGGAAAAAAAGGCCGCAAATTTTGGTTGGGTATGTCGCACGACCGCGCAATTGTCAGTTAAATTGACGCAGTGCCGAATCGCAAAAAGTGTTCTGGTCCTAAAGTGGGAGATTCTTCCGGTCCTAGTGGTTAAGCCAAAGGTGATTTAAAGAGTCATTGTAATCATTTGATGAAGATTTTTCTTTTGTTTGTTTACTTTGCCACGTTTCAATGGGGAAAAAAAAGTCTAAAGTTTTTGATTCGACCGATTTAAAATGTATCGATTCGAATGTTTAGAATCCAAAAAAATTGGTAAATTTAAAGAAAATTTAAAAAAGACATAAAACGAATTCCGAATACGAATCCGGAATATGAATTGAACGAATCAACCAAATTTTACAAAACAAAATAACTAGATTAACGAATCAAAACAAATGAAACAAATTTTTTCTTCATGCACATGTCTAGTGATCAGTGCTATTAATATGCACTGTCACTGTACTAATGACACTGGCTGGGAAGGGGTTAACATCTAGGGGCAATCAAAGGGTTAACTGTGTGTCTAGCCAGTGTTTATGTGTGCTATGTGAGGTGCTTTTACTAGGGAAAGGGATGGAATTTATTTCCTGTTTTGCAAGGACACAAATTCTATCCCTTCTATCCCTTCCCTTCTGTCAGAATGGGGATCTGCCTTGATCACAGTTCTGCCTCTCTGACTAACGATCGGCAAGTGCTGGTGTATATGGAGTACAGTGCATCTGCTGATTGGCTTCCGCTGTGTGTAATCACTTTAAAAGAAAACCACTGGGGGTGCATGCGCGCCCCCTACCCAGAAGTGTCGGATCATGTATATATATGTGATCCAGTGCACAGGTGCCTCCCTGTAGCGGTAAAACTGCTATAGGGCGGACCTTAAGTGGTTAAAGCACATCCGTCATAATTGAAGCAGGAAGATAGGCTGGGACAACATAAGCCTAGGTCTGCCTTTTCCAATCACACTGCTGTTACTGAGTAAAGAGCAGTGGAAAGTCAATAACTATGACACTTTGGGGCTCATTTACTAAAACCGCATAGTCTGGTGCAGCTCTGCATAGAAACCAATCAGCTTCCAGGTTTTATTGTCAAAGCTTAACTGAACAAGTTAAAGTTAGAAGCTGATTGGCTACCATGCACAGCTGTACCAGATACTGAGTGCTCCAGTTTGAGTAAATTTCCCCTTTTCTTAAGCATCCTTATCTCTAGAATAAACCAAATGGGATGTTCAATTTTCAAGGAAAGTTGCCCTTTGCAAGGGAAATTTTAACAGAGTTCAGTGATTGTGGTGAAGTTTTGCTTTGCAAAGAATATCCAATCACAAGCAAGGAAAAAAAAATAAAAAAGAGCATATTTGCTTGTACATGATTGGATGATGTAAGTCAGCAGAGCTTCAACCCATACGCTCTGGGGGAAATTGCCTTGCAAAGTGCAGCTTCCCTTACAATCAACCCCAATATCTCTGGATCTTACTATGGGCCTAGAGACACTATTAGGGTTGATTTACTAAAGGTAAATAGACTGTGCACTTTGCAAAGTGCAGTTGCTCCAAAGCTTAGTAAATGAGTAGAAGATCTGCTGACTTCCATCATCCAATCGTGTGCAAGCAAAAATGTTGTCTATTTATTATCCTTGCACGTGATTGGGTATCCTTTATAAAAGTGAACCTTTGCCTCATTTACTAAGCTCTGGAGCAACTGCACTTTACAAAGTGCACCGTCTATTTGCCTTTAGTAAATCAACCCCTATGAATAATAATAAGTTACACATCATGGCTGCCCTGTTATGAATTTTGCATCGCTTACTAAAATTATTCTGGACACTGACAGCCTATTTTCTCAGTGACAATGGAGGAGATTTACTATAACTGGAGAGTGCAAAACAGTGGTGGCAGGTGAAATTTTAGGATGGGGGGGTGCCAGACCCGTCCTTCCTTTTTGACCCCTCCCAATTCTTATAAGCCCTGCCCCTTATAGATTCCATCCATTGTGTCAGGAGTATACAGCCCAGCATCACCAGATAGGGGTATATACAGCATCACCAGATAGGAGTATATGCTGCATCACCAGATAGGAGTATACAGCATCACCAGATAGGAGTATACAAAATCACCAGATAGGGGTATATACAGCATCAACAGATAGGAGTATACAGCATCGCCAGATAGGAGTATATACAGCATCACCAGATAGGAGTATACTGCATCACCAGATAGGAGTATAAATAGCATCACTAGATAGGAGTATACTGCATCACCAGACAGGAGTATAAATAGCATCACTAGATAGGAGTATACTGCATCATCAGATAGGAGTATACAGCATCACCAGATAGGAGTATACAGCATCACCAGATAGGAGTATATACAGCATCACTAGATAGGAGTATACATCATCGCCAGATAGGGGTATATACAGCATCACCAGATAGGAGTATATACAGCATCGCCAGATAGGGGTATATACAGCATCACCAGATAGGAGTATATACAGCATCACCAGATAGGAGTATACAGCATCACCAGATAGGGGTATATACAGCATCACCAGATAGGGGTATTGTCACGTACCTGGTGGTAGAGTCTGGCTTATGCGGGGGCAACCTCTCTTGCGGCCCTGGTTCGAGAACCCCTGATAGTGGGAACAGGGAGCTCTGGAGCACAGGGGGGCACGAGGGCTGGACAATCTTCAGGTGGTAAGGAGGAGTCCAAGGTAGCTCGTGCAAGACAGGAGAATAGTGGTACAGTCCGAGTTGGCAACTGGCAGGCGGTGCGGTACAACGGGATCGGGCAAACGGATGGTCGGGTTCAGGCAGGGTCGGTAACGTGCTGGCAACAGAAGTACAGGAGGAGCAGGCAAGCGGGTGGTCGTAAACAAGCCGGGGTCAGATGCAGGCAGATATCAACAGGTCCGAGGGATAAGCCGGGGTCACAGGAACAGGAAGTCACACAGAAGTAGTCACCGGGGGGTCGCTGGTGTAGGAAACGCTGTAGAGCGGACAGCACTGGCCACCAGGCTCTGCAGATTGAAATAGAGCCGCCAGGCGCCGTTTCCGGCGCGTGCGCGCGCACGTGAGCGCGCGCGCACGCGGGTGCGCGCGCGAACGCGCACGGGTGCGCGCGAACGCGCACAGGCGCGCGCACCACCGCGGAAAGGCTAGGGAACAGTCTTTTCCTGACATTGCCCCCCCCCAAGGAGCAGCCTCCGGATGCCCATCTGGGCGCGCTTGGCTGGATTGTTCCTCCAAAAAGTTCTGACCATCCCCTGGGCATGAAAATTGCTTTCCGGCTCCCACGAGTTCTCCTCGGGGCCATACCCTCTCCACTTTACCAGAAACTGTATTCCTCCAGCTCTTCTTCTGCAATCGAGGATTGATTCCACCTCAAATTCCTCCTCCCCATCTATTACCACCGGTCCAGGTGGAGCCGACCTTCGTCCAGGAAACAGGTCCTTGGCCACTGGCTTTAGGAGGTGTACATGGAATACTGGGTGGATCTTGAGCGATGATGGCAGGTCCAGTTCATAGGCCACCTTGTTGATCCTCTTTTTAATTGGAAAAGGTCCAATAAATTTTGGCCCCAGCTTTTTGGATGGACAGGACAGTCGCAGGTTAGTGGTCGCCAACCAGACCCGATCGCCAGACTGGAGGTCAAGCTCTCCGCGCCTCTTCCTATCATACAGTTCCTTATTGCGCTCCTGAGTCTGCGCAAGGGTCTCCTGCAGCATCTTGTTATTTTTCTCCAAAAATGTGGCGATTTCCTGTGCGGCCGGGATGGCACTTTCCGGGATGGAGACAGGCAGGAATGTGGGATGGTAGCCGAGATTCGCATGGTAGGGTGTAAGGACGGACAGAGGTAGG
>BLSH010138631.1:736608-748527 GCA_018402905.1 Glandirana rugosa
TATGCTGTGAATAGAACACATAACAAACATATAGCGAGGGGTCTTTCAAATTTGACTGCAAAGGTGGAAATACACTTCAAGGCCACCAAGCCTCACCTCATTCTTTATGTCGGCCATTTTCATCATGACAAGTGAGGGATCATCCCAGAACTACATGGAAGGAGCTTATGAATGATCTCAAGGCATTTGGGACCACAGTCACCAAACAAACCATTGGTAACACAATACGCCGCCATGGATTGAAATCCTGCAGCTCCCGCAAGGTCCCCCTCCTCAAGTAAGCACATGTACAGGCCCTTCTGAAGTTTGCCAATGAACATCTGAATTATTCAGAGAAGGATTAGGAGAAAGTGCTGTGGTCAGATGAGATCAAAATTGAGCTCTTTGGCATTAACTCAACTCGCTGTGTTTGGAGGAAGAAAAAACACCATCCCTACGGTCTAGCAAGGAGGTGGAAACATTATGCTTTGGGACTGTTTCTCTGCTAAAGGTACAGGCTGAATTTGCCACATTGAGGGGCCAATGGGCAGGGTCATGTATTGTAAAATCTTGGATGAGAACACTGAAGATGGGTCGTGGATTGGTCTTCCAGCATGACAATGACCCAAAACATAGCAACAAGGCAACAGAGGAGTGGCTCAAGAAGAAGAGTGGTCTAGCCAGTCTCCAGACCTCAACCCTACAGAAAATGTATGGAGGGAGCTGAAACTTTAAGTTACCATGCGATAGCCAAGAAGCCTTAAGGATTTATAGAAGATCTGTAAAGAAGAGTGGACCAAAATCCCTCTTGAGATGTGTGCAAACCTGATCACCAACTACAAGAAACTGCAGCATCTGGGGGATCCCAGGCACCTTATCTGAACACTAGACATTACCTGTGAGGTTTACATTGCATACCTGGAGATTTTTAGTGTGCTCTCTGCTTGTTTAGGATGTTGATCTGACCTTGGGGTAGGTCTTTGCTTATCCCTACACCGTTTCTTTTACGTTATCTGTCTGATCATTACTGTGCTTCTCTTAGTGACATTGGTGATTCCATTTTATTTTCAGATATTACACTTATACCACTTGTTCAGTGCTACTCTCTGTCAGTTACCACCATATGCTTGGCAAGCTTTTATCCTAGGTAAGACCTTTTGTTACATTTTTCATTTGGTTTTTGGACACTATGGAGTTGATTTAACAAAGGAAAATTGACTATGCACTTTGCAAGTGCATTTGCTTCAGAGCTTAGTAAATGAGGTGAAGTTTCACTTTGGAAAGATTACCCAATCACGTGCAAGGATTTTTTTTTTAAAAACAGCATTTTTGCTTACACATGATTGGATGATGGAAGTTGGCATAGCTTGCCCTCATTTACTAAGCTCTGGAGCAACTGCACTTGGAAAGTGCATAGTGTATGGGGTTGATTTACTGAAGGCAAATAGAGACTGTGTACTTTCCATAGGCAGTTGCTCCAGCGCTTAGTAAATAAGGGGAAGCTCTGCTGATTTCCATCATCCAATCATGGGTAAGCAAAAATGCTTTTTTTTTTTTTCTTGTGCACGTGATTGGGTATTCTTTGCAAAGTGAAGCTTCACCTCATTTACCAAGCTCTTGAGCAACTGCACTTGCAATTAGTAAATCAACCCATATGATAACACTGTATTGTAGAATTAACCCTTGAGGCTTCTTCACATTTTCTTATATCTTTTTATTTTGCAGGTCCCTGAACAATTATTTCCTTCCCTACCCCCCTCCTTTCACATTTTTTCTGCTGTTATGGACAGATTTGCGTTTGGTTTGTTCTTTTTCATTTGTATAACTTGATTTTATATTTGTGATTTTTTTATGTTACATGCTTTGTTTACATTTTAATACAAGTTTACCATCTTTATTCAAGCACACACAAGGTGTACAAGGTCCTGGTGAAGCGGAGACAAAAGCGAAACACATAAAGCATACATATGCTATCATTATCATTTATTATTTATAACATCTCTATATACTTATGTTCTAGGTTGTACAGCGGGGGGATCTATGTTGCAAATTCGCTGTTGCAACATTGATTCTCCTCTCGGCCAATCGGGAAATGGGTCTGATACCCGTCACCCAAAAAGGACAGGTGATTCTATTGGATGCCTAGGAGGAGGGGAGGAGACGCAAGGTGGAAGCAAAGAGGAGAAGAGCCGCTGGCCAATGCCTGGATACCCGCCGGTGGCCGATTTCCGCCACTGCCTGGTGCCCCAATCCCTGCCACTCCTCGGATGTCCGATCTCTGCCGCTGCTTTGTGCCCCGATCCCCACCAGTCCTCAGATGCCCGCCGATGTCCGATCCCCGCTGACTAGATAGGGTAAGTGCCGGTGGACCGACTGGCCAACAGCGGGTGGAGGTGGAAATGGGGGGGTTTGAGGTGCCACGGGGGGGGGGGTTGTTTGCCACCCCCCCCAAACAAATCATCACCAGCCGCCACTGCTTACAGCGCAAAAAATAAAAATTGCAGAGGTGATAAAATACCACCAAAAAGAAAGCTCTATTTGTGGGGGAAAAAAGGACGACAATTTTATTTGGGTACAACGCCGCACGACCGCGCAATTGTCAGTTAAAGTAACGCAGTGCCGTACCACAAAAATTGCCTGGTCAGGAAGGGGGGTAAATCTTCTTGAGGGCAAGAGGTTAAAAAAGGGTTTTAAAGGGGTTAATTCACCTGCACATGATTGGTAACTAATCTAAACATAGCTTCAATTTATTCACTACACTTTCTATTCCTTTCCTATATCAGCACCATGGTGCAGCTAGAATAAAGTATATGTGTTTGCAAACACAGACACCATATGCTGTAAATATTGTTTGTGTGTGTGTATTGCATAAATATAATTTAAAAGTATTACGAAACAGTGGAAGCAGATGTTCAGGCTAAATGTAAAATCATGTAAAATGTACAATAATGCATTTAGGGCCAGTTCACACCACACGCAGTCCAATGCGTTTTTTTCTGCATCAAAAATGTATGGAGCATAGGTTATATGGCTTTCAATTGCTTAGTTCACACCAGTGCAGTCAGTTCCAGTGCGTTCCAGCTCCAGAAAAAAAAGTAGAACATGTTGCAATTTTTTCTGTACTGAACTATACTGGAAAGCGGTAAAATGCATCAAAAATGCACCGGAATGCACCAAAACCGCACTGGAACTCACATGTCCTTATTTTAAGTAAAGAAAAAAAGTGGGGAAAAAACTGCACTGGACTGCATCAAAAACGCACCAAAAACGCACTGGAACACACCAAAAACGCGTCAAAAATGTGCATGCAGAAAAGCATCCGGAACGCATGCGGACTGAGTTTCTATGGTGTGAACTGGCCCTTAGCGATGAATAATCCCTTGACCGAGGACAACATTGGGGGTACAGTGTTGGCCAGCACTAAAGAGGAAAAATATTTGGGGGTACTTATCTCAGATGATTGCAAAATGAGCAAACAGTGTGACCAGGCAGAGGGGAAAGCAAATTCTAGCATACATCACTAGAGGGATCTCCAGCAGGAAGGTGACCAGAAGGAGGTCCCGTTCCCCTATATAGATCTTTAGTGAGATTGTTAGTTAGAATTGTGGGGTTGATTTACTAAAACTGGAGAGTGAAAAATCTGGTGCAGCTTCGAACTTCAGCTTCTTCAATGAGGCTTTGACAAAAATAACTGGAAGCTGATTGGTTTCTATGCAGAGCTGCACCAGATTTTGCACTCTCCGCTTTTAGTAAATCAACCCCATTGTGTCCAGTTCTGGACCTCACTTACAAAAAGGTATTGATAAGATAGGACGAGTTCAGAGAAGGGTAACAAAAATGGTGAGGGGGTTTGAGGGATAAAACATATCAAGAGATACTTCAGAACCTTAATATGTACAGTCTGGAGGAAAGAAAGGAAAGGGGAGACATGATTTAGGCTGGGTTCACAGTCACACTGGTGTGAATTGGATACGGTTCCCCACATCCAATTCGCAATAGCAGGAGATTTTGACTGGCTCTCTATGGAGCCGGTTCACATATCTCCGCAGCAGGTCCAGTGCATATTGCACAAAAATGCTGTGCGACTTTTGGTCCCTTTCGGGTCCAAATTCAGCCCAAAATTTATGCTGAAATCGGACCTGAAAAGGTGAACAAGGATCCACTGGACCCCTGCTGTGAGCTGCTGCGTGTTCTAGTGTGAACCCACCCTAAAACCTTTAACCACTTGCCGACCGCCGATCGGCATCTGACGGCGGCAAAGTGGCTCTGTAAGGCAAACCGCCGTCATACGACGGCGGCTGCCAGATCGCGCACAGTGAGCGGGGGGGGCCAGGGAGCGGGTGCGGCGGCTTCGATTGCCGCCGGCCACCCGCGATGCCCCCCCCGGAGTGAAGGAGCGGAGGTCCGTGTAAGTAAACACGGACCTCCGCTCTGTGTGAGGGGGAAGGGCTGTGATCACAGCCTTCCTGTACGTGAAGGCTGTGACCACTTCCCTTCCCCAGCTAGGCAAGCCCCCATACAGTTAGAACACGCCCAGGGAACATAGTTAACCCTTAGAGCGCCCCCTGCAGGTTAACCCCTTCACTGCCAATGGCATTTACACAGTAATCAGTGCATTTTTATAGCACTGATCGCTGTATAAATGCCAATGGTCCCAAAAAAGTGTCAAAATGGTCCGACATGTCCGCTGAAATATCGCAGTACCGCAAAAAATCGCAGATCGCCGCCATTATTAGTAAAAAATAAAAAAATAATAAAAACCCCAAAAATGAATTCTTCTCAACCGTAAACGCGACCACTTTTGCGCAAACCAATCAATAAACGCCGATTGCGATTTTTTTTATCGCAAATATGATGAAGAATATAAATCGGCCAAAAACGGTGAAAAAAAATGTTTTTTTTTTTTTGTTTTTTTTTGGATTTGTATTTTAGCAAAAAGTAAGAAATTTGGTTTTTTTTTGCAAAATTGTCGCTCTTCTTTTGTTTATAGCGGCGATCAGAAATGACGCAGAAGGGATCAAATACCACCAAAAGAAAGCTCTGTTTGTGGGAAAAAAAGGACGCAAATTTCGTTTGGGTACAACGTCGCACGACCGCGCAATTGTCAGTTAAAGCGACTAGAGCAGCGCCGAATCGCAAAAAGGGCTCCGGTCCTAAAGCTGGAAATCCTTCCGGTCCTTAAGTGGTTAAAAACATCAAGGGGGTGAACAAGGTTCAAGAAAGCAGGATTTTCAATATGAAGCCAAGATCAAGAACATGGGGACATGACCTCCAACTAAGGCACATCAAAGTCAAATGACAAGTTGTTCCCAATGTTTTCCAATGGTAACCATTCATATCTGTGCGACTTAAAGTTACAGCAACTTCAATGTAGTTCCTGCATTAATTTGGTCCGAATTTCATGCAACTTGAGGGCCATAGACTTCAATGTTAACCCTCAAAAATTGCATGAAAGCCATACCTGAATTGTATACAATGCAACAGTTGTGCAATAGTTGTCCATTATCACTGGTCAAAGCCAAAGTCATATCCAAGTTGCTCCCATCCAAAGTTTCGTCAAAGTTGCATCAAAGTTGCACCAAAGTCTGTGCAACTTTGGAGTTGTATAAGTGTGAATGGACCCTAAGGCCCCTTTCACACTTATGGGACTTGTCCTGCGACTTGGGACTGCAAAGTCATTCCCCATGATTTCCAATGAGTACCGTTCTTATCTGTACGGCTTCAAGTTACGCCGACTTCAATGTAGTCCCTGCATTACTTTGGTACAACTTTGATACAACTTGAGGTCCATAGACTTCAATGTTAAATCCTCAAAGTCGCATGCAAATCACACCTGAATAATATAGATGATTTCTTTACTATTTCTGTACAACTTTGTAATACGTTTTCATTGTGCCAAAGTTGCAACAAAGTCGGACCAAAGTCGTACTGATCCCAAATCGCATCGAAATTGCAGCAAAAAATTGCGGTAAAATCGCATCGCACAAGTGTGAAAGGGGCCTAATGGGAGAAAAGTTCAGAACTAATCTTAGATATTAGTATTTTACCAAAACTGTAGTTCTTGCTTGGAATAGAATAGTGAGTCAGTCAACAGTAAATGGCTTTAAACATGATTGGGACAAACATAGATCTATACTCAGACAAATAAAGTTTACAAAAATAAGCAAAAAATACAAAAACATGTATAAATAAAAAAAAAAATAAACTGGCAGACTCACTTTTCTGTGTAAAGCAATAAATCATGAGTGTGTTGAGTATACATGTCCGTTATAAATCAATCTACTAGTATATCACGGCATTTTCAGAGTCTGGGAGTCTCTAATGGTCATACATATCGGCCAGTGTCATAGCAGCCCATGAGCGTTGTGTATAGGACATTCTCCGAGCCTCTCTAATATATTCATCGATCGAACTGTCAGCACCACTTCTACAATCACTAATGAGACATTGTCACGGCTCGTATCAAGGACTCTCCACTGATATATACTAAACACTCTACAGCAATATCAACACTAGATTGAGTGCTACAAGCCAGCAAAAAGGGGATTTAAAGGAAGATCTACTGGATATTTTTCCTTGCCTGTAAGACAAGTTTTCTAAATTTGTCCAACATCAGGCATTGGAAGAGAGCAACCGGAGTAAGAATAAAATCAAATAAAAATACTCCTATGATAGGGTTGATTTTCTAAAGGATAAAAGACTGACCACTTAATAAACGAAAAAGTATATTTAAAGTCATAAATTTTATTTTAAATAAGGTAGACATGGATTACCTCCCCTTTTAGGTTTTCTGTGTCCCATCGGGGATATTTCCCTTCACTTCCTGTCTTTTAAACACAACAGGAAGTGAGAAGCTGAGATGAATACAGTCGTCACCGGAGCAAGTGTTGGATTTGATTTCCCCACTGTTGCTGTTCTGGCGACCACTTAACCTCGCTGGCGGTATGATTATGTCAGATTTTTGCGTCTAAAAGCGGTACATTTGTTTTGCATGGAAATTTGGCATTTTATATTGTAGGCCTGTAATTATTAGGAATAACTCACTTAAATCTGTCCACACAAGAGTCTAGTAGACATCCTGGGTATGATAAAGTTTGAAACACGAAATCATAAATCATAATATAATAAATAAGTATAAATAATTATCAAAAATAATAATAAAATAGTAATAAAATGTATTCAATAATGTAATTAAATCAAAAACACTGAAATTTGCTAATTTACAGAATTGTCGTCATAGGCGTGCGCATGGGGTGTGCCGGGTGTGCCTGGGCACACCCCAATCACCCTGTGCGGCACAGATATCCCTGCTAATATTTCACCAAAATCTCCCAATGGGGCTCCTAAAAAAAATGTAACAAATAATTAAGAAGTAAAATAATAAAAATAAAAACAACAGACACCATCCAATGCCCTACTGACACCAATCTCTTCCCTGCTGACAAGCCCACTGCTCTACTGACACCAATCTCTGCCCTGCTGACAAGTCCACTGCTCTACTGACACCAATCTTTGCCCTGCTGACAAGCCCACTGCTCTACTGACACCAATCTCTGCCCTGCTGACAAGCCCACTGCTCTACTGACATCAATCTCTGCCCTGCTGACAAGCCCACTGCTCTACTGACACCAATCTCTGCCCTGCTGACAAGCCCACTGCTCTACTGACACCAATCTCTGCCCTGCCGACAAGCCCACTGCTCTACTGACACCAATCTCTGCCCTGCTGACAAGCCCACTGCTCTACTGACACCAATCTCTGCCCTGCTGACAAGCCCACTGCTCTACTGACACCAATCTCTGCCCTGCTGACAAGCCCACTGCTCTACTGACACCAATCTCTGCCCTGCTGACAAGTCCACTGCTCTACTGACATCAATCTCTGCCCTGCTGACAAGCCCACTGCTCTACTGACACCAATCTCTGCCCTGCTGACAAGCCCACTGCTCTACTGACACCAATCTCTGCCCTGCTAACAAGTCCACTGCTCTACTGACACCAATCTCTGCCCTGCTGACAAGCCCACTGCTCTACTGACACCGTCTGTTTTAATACATTTGGGGTGCACACCGTAATGCAATAGGCTGCGCACACCTATGATTGTCGCTGTCGTCACTTTCAGTTTCTGATGATAAATTTCCCCAAAAATCAGTATCACTTAATTCTGCAAATGATTCTTATTTACTATCGGTGTTTTCTAGCTGATCAAAAACCACTTTTGACGTAAAGGGACACTTTTTGGTTGCCATGGACATTCTCAAGTTTCCAGGCAGAAAGAATGACATTTATTATATAAAAGTGCATGCAGGGCACTGGGCAAACCACGAGGGACAAAGGGGATGTGAAATGTTTTCATACAGTAATGTAATCTATAAGATTACAGTGTACTGAATGTTTACTCTGTGTTTCACTTTTTGAATTTGCCGCCAGGCTCTGCCCCCGTGCGACACGACGCTCGCAGGGAATGGAGCCCGGCATTACAGTGAACTGGGCGGAGGACACAGCCCACAGACACTGCGGGGGACATCGCTGGATCCAGGGGACAAGGTAAGTAGCGCTGCCTGGATCCAGCAATGCAATCGGGAGTGTGGCTCGGGGTTACCGCTCTTGGTACTGAAATACCACCCCGAGCCACACTCGGGAATACCGCCAGGGGGGTTAAATCTGCGACTTTCTCTAACTTTTAGTTCCAGGGACAGTGGTCACCACCAGGACAAATAAAGAAAGTAAATCTGCACAGATCCCTCGTTACGCTATCTAAAACTATTTTTAAAAATGGCTTTAAATACCCTTTAATTTGCCTACATAATTGGGAATCTAAAGTGAACACAAATTCACCTTATTTACTAACATTGATTTTTGCAAAGAAAACATTTACAGCCGTTTCCACTTTAGTAATTCTATCCTAGCACTCCGAGAGAGATTTACTAAGACTGGAGCACTGTGCATGGTAGCCAATCAGATTCTAGCTTCAGCTTGTTCAATTAAAGTGTAACTAAAAGCAAAACTTTTGTAGTTTTGGATGGAGAGGAGAGGGATTATTACCCCTGTCAGTTTTTATTGCTGTTTGTGGCCCCGTTAGGGAGATTCACCCTCTCTATTTATTATTATCATTGAAAGTGAATGTAAAGAAAATCCAAAATTTTGGGTTGTCCCCAGAAAAATAATAGAGGGGAAATCTTCCAATGGGGACACTAGTTCTGGATTCCCTTAACCATGTGTCCTCTGGAAGATAGTCAGACAACAAGGTTAATGTAAAAAAATAAATAAATAAATAAAAAGTGGCAGACTCGATGGACTACTCAGTCTTTTTCTGCCGTCACTTTTCTATGTTTCTATGATTTACCCCACTTCCTGGCCAGGCCATTTTCTGAGATACAGCACTGCGTTACTTTAACCGCTTGCTGACCGGCCGCCATTGTTATACGGCAGCTGGTCAGCTCTCCTGCATGAACTGCTGTAGCTGTACGGCGGTCCGTGTATGAGAGATTGCAGGCGTGTGCTGCGGGAGCGTGCCCGCGGGTCCAGCAGACTCCATGCCCGCCCATGACCCTAGTGTTAACCCCTTCCCTGCCAGTGCCATTTATACATTGATTCCCTAAATCTATTCGATAGTTTGTAAATGCGATAACTTTTGCGCAAAGCAAATCAATATACGCCTATTGCGATTTTTTTTTTTTACCAAAGATATGTAGAAGAATATATATCGGCCTAAACTGATGAATAAATTCACTTTTTTATATTTTTTTGGACATTTATTATAGCAGAAAGTAAGAAAAAAAAAATTTTTTTTCCTTCAAAATTGTGGCTCTTTGTTCATTTATAGTGCAAAAAATAAAAAATGCAGGGGTGATCAAATACCACCAAAAGAAAGCTCTATTTGTGGTAAAAAAAAAAAAGGATGTCCATTTTGTTTGGGTACAACATTGCACAACCACAAAATTGTCAGTTAAAGCGACGCAATCAATAACAGGTGTGCGGTGCTTCAACAGGGAACGAGCACTAGATCCAAAAGGTAGTCCCAAATCCACCTGGTGGGTGCACAGACCAAGACGTTCCTCAAACATCCAAATCATGTAATATGTATAGAAGGTCGGCACTCCAAAACTCCAATGCAGTACATTTATTAATAAGTGCAGAGATGATACAGGAACAGCAGACGCGTTTCGGCGGGACAAGCCGCCTTGGTCACAGCTCAAGGCGGCTTGTCCCGCCGAAACGCGTCTGCTGTTCCTGTATCATCTCTGCACTTATTAATAAATGTACTGCATTGGAGTTTTGGAGTGCCGACCTTCTGTACATATAAAGCGACGCAATGCCGGGGCTGAAGTGGTTCACTAACAATTGCGTGGTCATGTGACCTTGTACCCAAATAAAATTGATGTCCTTTTTCCCCCACAAATAGAGCTTTCTTTGGGTGGTATTTGATCACCTCTGCGGTTTTTATTTTTTGCGATATAAACAAAAAAAGAGCGACAATTTTTAAGAAGAGCAATATTTTTTACTTTCTGCTATAAAACATATCCAATAAAAAAAAATGTAAAAAATCAAATTTCTTCATCAATTTAGGCCAATATTTATTGTGCTACATCTTTTTGGTAAAAAAAATCCCAATGAGCGTATATTAATTGGTTTGCGCAAAAGTTATAGTGTCTACAAACTATGGGATGTTTATTTATTTATTTATTTTTACTAGTAATGGCGATGGTCAGCGGCTTATAGTGGGACTGTGATATTGCGGCGGAGAAATCGGACACTAACTGACACTTTTGACACTTTTTGGGACTAATACAGTGATCAGTGCTAAAAAATATGCACTGTCACTGTACTAATGAGACTTTAGGGTTTAACATCATTGGCAATCAAAGGGTTAACTGTGTGCCTAGCCTATGATTTAGTATAGTGGGGGAGGTGCTTTTACTAGCGGAAGGCGTGGATCGGTGTCCCTGCTTTACAGAAACACAGGATCTGTGCCTTCTGTACTCACAGAACAGCAATCTGCCTTGTTTACATAGTAAATAACCCCCTATGTCTCTTCAAGGCCTGACTTGCTAAAATCAAGCTAATGCCTGCAGGAAGTGTGGGTAGTGATCACCGCCCCTCACTGCCAAAATGAAGCCCACTTGCTCATGAACCTTTGCACAAGCATGTAACATGGATTTAAAGTGGAGTTCCACACAGATTTCAATCTTTAGGCCTCATACACAGGGGCATTTTTTGACAACACGTTGTTTAGCTTTTTTTGCAGCTCTCCGTGTTATTCATTGGCCCCGTAAAAACGCAGACGTTTTTGAGCTGTAGGTGGCGTCGGCGTTAATGAGCTGAAGGTAGAACCCACGGCCAGCGCGTTCTGAGGCAGTATCGTTTTGGACCGATGAGCTGGCACAACACTCACTAACGCTCACTAGCGCCGTACCGACATTAAACAGCATTTTTGACGCTGGCATTTTCAGGTTAAAAAATAGCAGAGGAATGTTTTTTTCAAACAAAGCGCATATTGACGCCAACGCTCACTAACGCGCATTAACGCCGATGCAAAACGCAGACAAAATCACGTTTTTGACGCCGATTTTTCCCTGTCGTCGGCCCTGACGTTTTGATTATTTTTTTTAATACGCCTGTGTGTATGAGGCCTCATATGAATCAGTCCCTGGCTGCAAGTACAACAACAAATGGCATTAATTTTTTTTTTTGCTTACTTTGTTTCACCCTGTTGCTAGGGTGTCCTGTGTAATCTGCCTCTTCAGCTCCGCGGCGATGTACGTCACATCCTGCGGCGCCACGGCTCCTGGGAAATGTTTGCCATCATTCCCAGGATGCGGTGGGCATCGCCGCAGGATTACATTGCGTTATTTCCAAACAGGAAATGACGCAATGAAGCGAAGATGATTATCTGTTGCCGTAACGGGGCGGGCACTTCCTCAAACGCCCCTCGTCACTA
>BLSH010138631.1:787858-800685 GCA_018402905.1 Glandirana rugosa
ATACGTAAAAACGACTTGCAAAATATACCTTCTCAGTGTAATAATTACTTAATTAGTGTCTTATAAAAAACGGTAAAGTGATAAATATATAATAATAAGTTTCCCAACTATCTTCCATATAAAACGTTCAGCAAAAATGCATAAAAATGTGACCAATAAAATCTTCAATATAAAAATACATTTGCATAAATTATATGAACCAAAAATTAGTGAAGTGATATCACAGTGAAGCAGGTGTAAACATATAAAAACACAAATGTGTATAAAAAGTCCTTGTAACAAAAATAAAGTGCTTGTAGTGATATTTCCAGTGACTTGTGCTCAGATAGGGCCCTGAAGAAGTCACGTGAGGTGATGTAACGCGTAGGCGGAGTTTTAGCTTGCTGGACACACAGTGAGAGGCGCCCAGACGCTACTGTGTTACTTGATGATTTTTGTGATTTTATATATATATTTTTGCTGAACGTTTTATATGGAAGAGTCACATTATTAATGAATTAATTTTCCTTTCAAACGATATTTATACATCGATCAGAAATGTAAATATCCACTGATTACTGTATAAATGCCATTGGCAGTGAATGGGTTAACCTGCAGGGGGAAATCTAGGGGTTAATTGTGTTCCCTAGGCGTGTTCTAACTGTGAGGGGGCTGGGCTGCCAGGGGCATAAGAGGTCTAACTAATCCCAGTGACAGGGTACAGTAGATCTCTTACATGCCCACTGACAGAGCGGGGAACCCCCTTGTTTATATCTGCGGTTCCCTTCTTTTCTTCTGTGCCAGGTGATCGCGGCCCACCGGCGGACATCAAGTCCGCCCGACCGGCGGCCCTACTGCTGGAGAGTGCGATGGGCACGTTTATAGACGGCGATTCGCAATATGTGACCACTCTGCAGCAGTAAATGTACGCGAGTCGGTCCGGAAGCGGTGAAAGAGAAATTCCAGCTCTATAGCAAATGGTTTTCAGTTAATGAAGAATGATGGCTTTGTCATACTGTCACTATATATTATTGAAGAGTGCCCGTCATTACACCTAACAGTACAAGCTGGCACAAGGGGGTAGTACCATCTAGCACATAGGGTGAGTATGCCATAGGTTAATCTCCATCTCTGTTTTGGGCACACAATTTTTTGGCACTAACGACTTGTAGGAGAGAACATTTTCATCACCGTCATGTATTTGGCACAGACGCTCATACCACGTGTGTTATTTCAGCACAGAACTATCACACCCGAAAAACTAATTTATCACACCTGGCAACACC
Organism: Glandirana rugosa; assembly: GCA_018402905.1. Taxonomy (NCBI): domain Eukaryota; kingdom Metazoa; phylum Chordata; class Amphibia; order Anura; family Ranidae; genus Glandirana; species Glandirana rugosa. Next base: position 789,124 of record BLSH010138631.1, read on the forward strand.
AATGCCAAATATATTCCTAGTCCTTAAAGTAGAATGACAGCCAAAACTATTTTTACATCTTGGACAGGCTGAAAAGGGGTTAAACCTTGCATTTTTATTTATTTATTTGTTTCAATTGTTGTCCCTATTGGGAAGATTTGCGTCCACTTCCTATCCCAAATAGCATAGGAAAGGGAAAGGTTTCATTTAAAAATCGTATTAACCTGTTAATAGGGATAGGGGGTCAGGGAAGGCAACATATAAGCAGCCTAACCTTTGTCTTTAACCTCTTCAGCTCCAGAAGGTTTTACCCCCCTTCCTCACCAGGCCATTTTTTGCGATACAGCATTGCATTACTTTAACTGACAATTGCACGGCTGTGCGCCTTTGTACCCAAATACAGTTGATGTCCTTTTTCCCCCACAAATAGAGCTTTCTTTTGTGGGTATTTGATCACCTCTATGATTTTTATTTTTTGTGCTATAAAAAAAAAATACAACAATTTTGAAAAGAAAAAAAAAACTATATTTTTTACTTTCTGCTATAAAACATATCCAATAAAAAATGTGAAAAATAAAATTTCCTCATCAATTTAGCCCAATATGTATTCTGCTACATATTTTTGGTAAAAAAAATTCCCAATAAACGTATATTGATTGGTTTGCACAAAAGTTATAGCGTCTACAAACTATGAAATATTTTTATGATTTTTTTTTTACTAGTAATGGTAAAAATAAATGCACTGTCACTGTACTAATGACACTGGCAGGGAAGGGATTAACATCAGGGGCAATCAAAGGGTTAAGTGTGCTTCTAGGGAGTTCTTTCTAACTGTGTGGGGGATGGTTTAACTGGAAGAAGACAGAGATCTGTGTTTCTGCTGAGCAGAAACACAAGATCTTCATCTTGCCCTCTGACAAAATGGAGGTCTGCCTTATTCACATAGGCAGACTGCCATTCTGTCTCAACTGTGACATTGCGGTGGACATCGCTGATTGGCTCCCGCTGTGTCCAATCACAGCGGGAGTGGCTCGCTGGCAGTATGAGCGCGCGCCCCAGACCCTGTGCATGAAATCATGTTCAGGTACATGATTTCACACAGGAGCGCCACCCTGCCGCAGTATATCTGTGTGGGGCGGTCTTTAAGGGATTCATGTGTATCTGAAGCCATCTCTACAGCCTCAGCTGTACTGGACAGTGAATGAATGGCAGCATCCGGGGGAGAGGAGGGAAACTAGCAGCACTGTGAGGCAAGAGAGCCAACATGGGGGGCAGTAGGGGGAATCAGCACAGCATGTAGTGATTAGGGTGTGCCCACCCCATGCGCATGCCTATGATTGCTGTCTGGGTCCCCACTGGGAGATTTCACCCTCTCTATGTGTCCAGGTGACCATTGAAAGTAAGGGTAAATCTAAAATTTTAAGTTGTAATCGAAACTGCAGGAGATTGGATACTTTTGTTCTGGTGATAACTATCTAAGAAAAAAAAATGTCTTGCTTTGAAGAGATCTTCTTTCACTTCCCGTTACACGTTGAGACAGGAAGTGAAGAAAAATCTCCCTAATGAGATACAGATAGTAAAACATAAATAACAAGTGTTTAATTGCCTGCTGACCATTCACAGTAAATATACTGCCAGTGGGTGGCAGGTACAGGCACAGTCACGTACATAACAGCCTTCTTCCAGGCTTGGCACGTGCATGTGCGCGCCCTCTGCCAACCTGTGCTGTAATTGGACACAGCACAAATTTGGAAGAAGATTTCAGCCAATGATTTTGGCTAAAATCAGCTGATCAGCTGTGTCCAATTACACACAGGGGTTGATTTACTAAAGGCAAATAGATTGTGCACTCTGCAAAGTGCAGGGACACTCTGCATGTGCAGCTCCTTCAGGTACTTATATGGCGCAGTCAATTTACACAGAGCTTTACATATACATTGTACATTCACATCAGTCCCTACCCTCAAGGAGCTTACGATCTAAGGTCCCTAAACTCACATTCATACACATACTAGGGACCATTTAGACAGGAACCAATTAACTTGCCAGCATGTCTTTGGAGTGTGGGAGGAAACTGGAGTACCTGGAGGAAACCCACACATGCAGAAACTCCAGGCAGGTAGTGTCGTGCAGCGACCCTTTTGCTGCCAGGTGAAAGTGCTATCCACTACACCACTGCACAATTATTGGGATTTTTTTAACTAAAGGCATGTAGCAGAATACATTTTGGTTTTAGTTTATGAAAACATTTGATTTTTTTTTTTATATATATTTTATAACAGAAAGTAAAAAATATTGGGGTATTTTCAAATTTTTTCATTATTTATAGTAAAAAAAAGTGGTGATCAAATAACACCAAGAGAGAAAATAAATGATATAAATTTCATTTATGTGCAGCGTTGCATGATTGCCAGTTAAAGTAGCGCCGTGTTGAATAGCAATGGTCATGAAGGGGGTAAAACCATCCAGAGGTCAAGTGGCTAAACCATTCCCTACTGTATTCAAAACTAAAAAAATATTTTTTGTTTTTAGATATACTTTAAGCAAATTGAAGCCAAACTCTATGTTTACTTTCACTCTAGTAATTAATTCATTTTATGTATTTCTTATAATTTAACTGAATTACTTTACTAATTGTTGTGCCTGCTGTTAGCACTGTATAAACTGTAGCATCATCTAAATACTGTATGCAATACTGTGTTCTGTGTTCATGGTATGTGTGCGCGCACGGGCACGGCTCTCCCTATCAGGACGCCGGGTGCATGATTTCCTATGGGGGGGCTGAAGCACTGATTAGAGCCAGAGGCTCTAATAGGCTTCAAAATAGGGTGGCCTCGGGGCATAGAGCATTGCATCCGGAGCCCACCCAGGTGTGTTGCAACAGTGAATGAATACAACGCAACACTGATCCTCCTCCTCGGGAAGCGGGCCTGAGTGGGCCTGATACCCGTCCATAGAAGCCAGTCGGAGCCTGCAACCCGCAGAAGCCCGCCGCTGCCACCGGAGCCAGCTGCCACTGGAGCCTGCAACACGCCAGCCGGGGCCTGCTTGGGTATGTGCGGGGGGGGGGGTGCTGACTAAGATGCCACCGACCAATGAGGGGGTTGTTTGCCACCCCCCCTCCCAAAAAAAGCACCGGCCGCCACAATTCTCAGCAATTCATGAGAAGCCTTGTATTTTTATTAATGAAAACAAGGCTTCCTCTGTCTGAAGTGAAGAAGTGGGCAGACAATGTTACGATCTTTGCCTCAGCCAATCATAGGAAGTCTTGTATTCCTTGTTATAATACAAGGCTTCCTGTGAATGGCTGAGCTTCTTCCGGTAGTAGGAGGGAAGTCCCTGTACCGCTGTCGGAACACAGAACACAGCATCACACACTGTATGACATAAAGTTTATACGGTGCTGGCAGCAGCTGCATCTATTAATAAAGGAAATAGTTGCCTTGGGCCAGCTTGGCCCAAACAAACTATTAAAAGTGAAAGTAAGCATGGAGTTAGGCTTTATCCTCTTGCAGATTGTATACTTTATATATACAGCGGCAAGGCGGCTCTGCTGTGCAGAATCACATACCTAGTAAGTGATCCCGCACTTTCGGGGCTGGAATGGGCATCACCAGTGGCCTGCAGTGATTAGACACAGCGGGAGCTGATCAGCGGCTATGGCGGACTCGACGCCCGTACTTCAGTACACAGGCAGAACGACGGTCTGTCAGTACAGAAGGCATGGGTCCTGTGTTTCTGCTAAGTAGAGACACCGATCCATGCCTTCTCCTAGTACAAGCAGGGCTGGGACAAGAGGTGGGTGGGAGGGACGCTTGCCCAGGGAGCAATGGTTTGCTGGGTGTAGAATCCTCTAAGCTTGCACATCATGAACAGGGAGGGGGGCGCAGTTTGGCATCCTTGCCCTGGGCGCTGGATGACCTTGTCCCGGCGCTGAGTACAAGCACCTCCCCCACAGTAGTAAAGCACTGGTCAGGCACACATTTAGCCCTTGATGTTAACCCCTTCCCTACCAGTGTTATTAGTGCCAGTACATATTTTTAGCACTGATCACTGTATTAGTGTCACTGGTTCCCAAAAAAGTGTCAGAAATGTCAGTTAGTGTCCTGACTGTCCGACGCAATATTGCAGTCCCGATATAAACCGCTGATCGCTGCCATTACTAGTAAAAAAAATCCTATTGTTTGTAGACGCTATAAGTTTTGCGCAAACCAATCAATATATGCTTATTGGGATTTTCTTTTACTAAAATATGTAGCAGAATACATATTGACCTAATTGGATGAAGAAATTAAATTTTTTTTCAATTTTTATTGGATGTGTTTTATAGCAGAAACTAAAAAATATTGTTTTTTTTTTTTTCAAAATTGTCTGCTTTTTTTGTTTATAGAGCAAAAAATAAAACCGCAGAGGTGATCAAACACCACCAAAAGAAAGCTCTATTTATGGGGAAAAAGGACACACGCTTAGTTTGGGTACAGCGTTGCACGGCCGCACAATTGTCAATTAAAGTAACGCAGTGCCATATTGAAAAAGATGGCCTGGTCATGAAGGAGGTAAATTATTATGTATTATTATTATTATTATTATTATTATACAGGATTCATATAGCGCCAACAGTTTTTCAGCTTTACAGCGTTAGGGCAGACAGTACAGTTACAATACAATTCAACAAAGGATGAATTTGCTCGTTAGAGCTTACAATCTAGATCTTCCTGAGGTCAAGTGGTTACACTCAAGGAATAAATTCATTTTTGTTAAATGCAATAAAAAATTGTCAATCTTTTCATCTTGAGATACTTTATTGTTCATAAAGTTATTCGGAGAACAGCAATGTGATTCTCGTCTGATGATCAGTGAGGTGGTTGCAGAGGTAAATTGTTTTCAATGAACAAAGGTGGCACACTGCTTGAATTGCCTATCCATTATCCAGTTGGAAAATGCAAAGAGTGGTGGGGTTCTTGTTTAAATTGAATTATAGCATGAAAAACCTGAATTCTTTAGCATGCAATAGCATTCTCGAATTAAGTGGGTCAAGATTAAATCATAAATCTACAGGAAACATACCCCCCTTGAAGTGAACTTGTCAGTAAAAAAGTCATCATGTAATTTATACAGCAACAACAAGCTTATGCAAGGTATGTGAAGGATCTTATTTATCCAGGTCATGGCATATCTAGTGGTATTGAGGACCTGGACTTGTTCTGTAATGGCTGAGGACATTTCATAGATTATCCAAGCCACGTCTTCAGTTGCTATGAGTGCCAGGTACCCACCCAGCATTTATATCCACACAATTAGCACAGACACATTCATCCAATAACCACAAAATGTGTGAATGTTGATTGTCCAAGAACAGGATGGGAGGTGTGAAAGTTGTGGAATCATCCCGTTCTAGTCACATAATCCCATCCTTGGTGTCCAGAAGCTTGAATAGGTGTTAATTCCTTGATTCACATGGCTTAAGATCTGAATTGTTGTCAAATCGCCAAAGTAGAGATGTTAAGATGGCATTATATGTAGAAGACAGATGGTTTTAAAAGCCCTCACCCCAGTTTAGGGATGGTTGTTCTAATTTGACTTAGATGGCCACTTTCACACCTCTTGTAAACCAGTTGTACTCTTTCTCCAAAATGTACCCCTCCTTGTCTTCAAAATACTTACACAATAAAAATATCAAAGAAATAAGGTATTTAAAAAGTTAATTACATTTTACACTGCTAGCCACATACATAATTATAGCCTGGAAACAGAGTATTGGTAGGAGGGCCTCAAAAAGAGACCCTCAAATGATGGACAACATGTGTCCAGAACCTCATCCTAACCAGTAATACATAAAAATAGTGGGCCCTAACAAACTAATTATAAAGGACATTAACGGTACCCAAACGTTAAACGTAAAAAAATGTCAAAAATAGTAGTTTATTGTTACATGATCAAAATATTCACATATGTACATATCAAAAAAACACATACGAGACATACACGGATTACACAAAAAATCTTTTTTTGCCAAAACCATCTGATACTCCTTTCCATAGATTCTTGTTGGCTCCACTGTAGCAAAGCACAGTGAGTTGCTGTAGTTTCGACGCAGTTTGCGTTTCGCAGGAAATAATCTGCTTCTTCAGGATAAAGTTTCAGCAAGAACACTCGAATATGCAATAATTATCACATACCTCACGGTTTGTATGCAAAGTAAAAAACAGGTTTGGTGGTCATCCTACAACTGGTCATTGTCACCCATGCAGTGCCAAAGGAAAGTCCTCCTCATAGTACAAGGTAATCACACATTCCTATGTATTCGGAACTATATATCTGAAAAAAACATCATGATACCTTATGAAATGGTAAGGTACATAGCCATATTAACCACATTAGTGCACAGTGGGTTAGTAATATTAGGAAGCTAAGGGGTTAAATCTTGGTGTGTGGTCCCTGTATTTACAATCTACACCCCTACCCTCCAATATTGGTAGATATCAATCTTAATCAATGTTACTATATATATTTTCTAACAGCAACAGGTAGAGACCACATATTATAACACCAATCCTATGTTAAGGGACACGCTTCTTTAAAGTGATTGTAAAGGTTCTTCGCCCTAATGCATTTTATCCATTAAGTTGAAAAACCTTCTTTACTGCAACTGCCCCCAGAGTCCCCCCCCCCCCTTTCCCTTACCTGAGCCCCCTGATCTGATCCAGCGATGTTCACAAGCCCAGCGGCTCCACTTGCTGTTGCTCTCCTCATTGGATAGATTAATAGCAGCAGGAGCCATTAGCCCCCGCTGTCGTCAATAAAAACAAAATCCTTGACACAGACAGCGGGACTCGACCCTGGTCCCCCCAGCCTCCATGTCACTGATTGCAGCAGCGGGACTCGGGAGAGAGCCCACACAGGTGCCCCCATGGAAAGAGGCTTTCTGTGGGGGCACCCAATGAAGGGAAGGAGAGCCAGCATGGCACCCCAGAAGAGGAGGATCGGGGCTGCTATTTGCAAAACCGGGAAGGAGCGCCAGCATGGCACCCCAGAAGAGGAGGATCGGGGCTGCTATGTGCAAAACCCTTGCACAGAGCAGGTAAGTATAACATGTCTGTAAGTTTTATAAAAAAATATATATAACCCCTTTAAGATCTTAATAAGCTCAGAGGTCTCAGTAAGGAAAGAGGGAGTCTTGGTTCCATGCATGTTCTTTTTAAAAATGTTTGTTACTTTCAAAACACTGCAAGATGTAATGTGGTACAATACAATTAAGATTGGTTGTAATCATTTTGTACACTTTAAAAGTAGTTGAGCCCAGATATAGAAAACAATGGTTTCCTGGCCCAAAATGCCAAAAACAAAAATTACGCAACACTATTACTTTTTTGTGATGCAAGGTCCATGGATCAAAAAGAGCAAAGAAAAGATTGAGGTATGGGTTAGATAAAGGAGGGAGAGGGGTAGTACCAGCCGACACGTTTCAGAGGATGTGCCTCATTCTTCAGAGTGAAAATACAGGGAGATCCTAACTTCCTGTGCTCTCTGCAGCATTATCTGCAATGCCAAATTCACCTCTGTGAGTTTTTTTCCCTCTGATGAAGGGGGTATGTCCCCAGAAATGTGTCATTTGGTACTATGATGTTCATTCAGACCATATGAGTTGCATAGGTTTATGTACAACACTGTCACACTATTTACTTTTGTGAGTATGTACTCTTTTTAACCTACAGTGCTGTTGATAATGCACTAGGCCCTTGCACCCTTTTGTTTGATTTTTTACATAGAATTTACATATACTTTAAGACCAAATCTGGTCAGTCACATTTAAAGAAAATATCTATTGGTCCTGTATTTTTAATGTATTTTTTGCAGTCACATTTAAATAACTTGTTTCTTAGGTAAATAAGAAATACTGCATATAAAACCCAATTTGTATTTTCAAACATAGCTCATGCTGTACTCTCTAGGTCTAATCCATAGTGCTCTGGAAATCTAGCGTGATTATTGCAATCTATTTTATATGTCTATGTGTAAAACGAGATTGTATACTAATATAGGAAAGAGAAAACATTTTAGAAACATTTAGAAACATAAAAATAGGATTTACTGCAAACCATTGTAGATTGTTAACAAATATTTTAAACTTACACCACAGCCGAATGGTAGCTGCAAGAAACACAAAAAAAAAGCTGTATGAAGTCCTCGAAAAAAAAAAGGAAAATTGACCATAAAGCAGGGTGACAGTTTTTGACAATATTTTACTGCACAATTATGCAGTATTTGTTTTATTTTGTACTTAAAACAGACAAAAGTCTGTGATTTTAGGTAACCAAACATGTATTTTCGTACTGGTCTAACAAATCTGAGCTTCAAATACCCAGCAGAGCATGAGAGACATTATTTTTAAGCTCCTCTTATGTTGATTGGGGGTTTTATGCAATCTTTGGTTCACTGTGCCAGAATAAAATTGACTCTTCTAGTCTATGACCTCCCTATAGTTTCATCAGAAACTTACCTATAACATTTCTGTTACTAATCTTGTATTAGATAGCAATATTTCTTTTTTTTTTTTCTTTGTATTTATTGCTACTGTTGTGATCTTTAGGAAGTTTCCAGGAAGTTAAGATATTGTACTTTAAACATTAATTATATTTAAAAATATACTTGAAAAGTGAACATAGTACAATATATATATATATATATATATAGTTATAATTTAAATGTTCTGTTTAGTCAGCCTTTTTAACAAATTTAATTAGGACCATATAATACAGTTTTAAACGGTGACTGCACGTCTTACAAGCGTTAATAAAATACCATTTCTTTAACCATCATTGTTAAGTATATAGGAAGAAATAACTATTCTAACTACTTTATTCAATATAGCCTTTTGTTTTCTAAACATTTTTAAACTCATATTTTGTCTCCAATTCTTCTTAATACAAATTAAGATAATTTTGCGTCGGTAATGCATTTTTTTCAACAATATATTTTTATTAGGTTTTTGCATAGGACAGGTAATGCATTTTATTTGACTGTTTAATTAACGTTTTGTTTCGGCTTTTAGCAGCTGTTTGTTTATCCAATAAAATTAACACTAGCTGTTTTAAGGCCCGCAGCTTCAAGAATGTGGGTAATGGCTTTGCAAGTAAAAATGGTTTAATCAAAACAAAGACGCACTTATTCGCACTTGAAATCTCACGTTATTTCTGACTTATAAAGCAAAAAAGCATGCACAGAAAACCTGAGTTCCCTTACATTAAAATAATATTTTCACATTGTAGCATTTTGAGTCATTTGTCATCTGAAAAAAATAAATGTTTTGTTAGCTTCAGTGGCAGTTCCCATCAATCTAAAGTGGTTGAGATAGTAATCGCCATAAAAGTTAAGCAATTTTAAAGTAAGAATTTAGCATTAAATGCAAAATGATAATGTTGCAGTTTATAATTGACTTTATTAAATTTTCTATATGTTTTTCTTTCAAACAGCCGCCAGGTTAAGGAGTAATTTAAAAACGAAAAATATCCCTTGGACCTGATTAAATGTTAGCGTAGAAAATGTCTACCGCGGTACATTACTCCCACAATTACTATTACCGGTATAGTAACATTTTATATATCATGAGCCAAACAGCACTTATGTTGTATGTATTTATGTTGTTATGTGTAAATAATTATGTTATATAACAAAATACAATTTGAATATAAAATTATGAAAATATGATTTCATAAAATACTGTACCAAATAAAAAAAAAAAATGAATGCCCACACCTAATAAAGAAGAGATTCTTTGCCATAATGCATCGTTTAGGCCAGCTAGGCAAGGTTGATTTACTAAAGGAGTCTATTTTCACTAAGCTCACTGAAGCTGTATTCATTTCAATCATCTAATTATATCCAGAGGAAAATCCTTGTTTTTTTAAAAAAATCTCTTCACTTAAATGGATGTTCAAAGGTTCCCATAGCAGTGTGAAAAAATGCAATCCTTTAACAAATATATCCAAGGGAGTCCACTTTTAACAAAATATCAGACATTTTTTGTGTAATTTAGGAACAAATATTCACTAAACATATACAATTTAGGTCTTTAAGTAAATTATCCCTAAATATTCTCCATCCACTATTTTTAAAACCAATGCTTGAAGTGTATCTAAATTTAAGATAAAAAAAATGTATAAATTGCAACATAAGGATCCTTAGATTTGTTGGCTGCATTTGGTTTTTTCATGTTTTTTTCTTTTTAGTTTCACCTGTTTCCTGCCAGTAATATTCTTCCTGGTCTCCACTGACAACGCTTGCCCACTGTATTGTGTCTATGGTGGAGTGAAGTTGTCCCCCTGGGACAGAAAAGGGTTTATTTAGTAAAACTGGAGAGTGCAAAATATGGTTCAGCTCTGCATAGAAGAAAGCTTCTAGGGTTTTAGTTGTCAAAGCTTAACCCCTTCACACCTAAGGGTAAAATAGATCTAAATGCCTAAGCACAATTTTGCAATTTTGACATGTGTTAGTAAAATCGTACAACTACTGTGTGCATCCAGTGGATTATACCTTGTTTTTCAGGGCAAATTGGGCTTTCATTTGGTAGTAAATGGTAATGGATATCTCCTTTTTTTATTATTAAAGAAAACTAGCCCAAAATAGTAAAAAAAGCATTTAAAAAAAAATCCAACTGTATATTTCTTGCTACTGCCATAACCTTCCACCAAAGAACAACCCAAAATAAAATTCTCCTGCTACTGAAGATTGCAGTGATACCACATATGTATATGTTAGTTGTTGTTTGTACCCATAGTACAGCCCAGAAACAATAGTGCACATTTTGCTTTTTTATCCTACCTAAAACACACTGACACTAATACTGATACTAATTAAAAAAAAAAATCTGTCCAAAAAAAAAAAAATACTGACCCTGGCCTTTGACCCACATATGTGTATGTTAGTTGTTGTTTGTACCCATAGTACAGCCCAAAATCAACAGTTTTTTATCCTACCCAAAACGCACTGATACTAATTTAAAAAAAAAATTGTGTCCCAAAAAAAATACTGACCTTGATCTTTGACCCTTACCTTGACCTTTGACCCTGACCTTGACGCAAACACTAACCCTGGCACTGACCTAGATCAAAGCTTGATCTAGGTATTTTTTATTTTATTTTTTATTATTATTATTTAACCCTCCAGATCCGCGCTATTGCCGAAATACGGCTCCAGCGCGGATCTGGATTGCCGGGGCGACGTCCATGGACGTCATCCCCTTTACCCGCCCCCCGCCCGCGATCGCGGGCGCGCTGCCCGGATTTTCTGTGATCGCTGTGTCCCTTGGACACAGCCAATCACAGATCGTGGTAAATGGCCAATCACAGCGGCCATTTACCACATCAACAGCGGGTCCAATGAGAGATGATCTCAAATGTAAACATATGAGATCATCTCTCGTTGCCTGCCTTCTCTCCTCACACAGACACCGCTGTGTGAGGAGAGAGAGATCGCTGTGAGCTGCCGTCAATTGTAAGTGCATAACACACTTCACCTGTGCCCCCATTAAAAGTGCCATCTGCCAGTGCCATCTGCCAGTGCCTCTGCCAGTGCCATCTGCCA
>BLSH010138631.1:812458-826134 GCA_018402905.1 Glandirana rugosa
GGTTTTAACGTAACTTTATTCTTTCATGAGTTATTTACAAGTTTCTGACCACTTATAAAATGTGTTCAATGTGCTGCCCATTGTGTTGGTTTGTCAATACAACCCTCTTCTCCCACTCTTCACACACTGATAGCAACACCGCAGGAGAAATGCTAGCACAGGCTTCCAGTATCCATAGTTTCAGGTGCTGCACATTTCGTATCTTCACAGCATAGACAATTGCCTTCAGATGACCCCAAAGATAAAAGTCTAAGGGGGTCAGATCGGGGGACCTTGGGGGCCATTCAACTGGCCCACGACGACCAATCCACTTTCCAGGAAACTGTTCATCTAGGAATGCTCGGACCTGACACCCATAATGTGGTGGTGCACCATCTTGCTGGAACTATGATGTCGGTGATAGGGAATTGCTGGCCATCAAGTCAGCTTTGGAGGAATGGCGGTGCCTCCTGGAAGGAGCAGCTCACCCAGTATTGATTTTTACTGACCATAAAAACCATAAAAAAAACACATGCTGTGAAGATACGAGATGTGCAGCACCTGAAACTACGGATACTGGAAGCCTGTGCTAGCATTTCTCCACGGGTTGAGAAACACTGCTCTAGAGCACCTTACGGAATGATTTAATTTACCTGATTCTTGTCCAACTTTATGGTTTCCTGAAGGTATTTCCAAGGGTGACTTTGTTAGGAAATACATAAAAAAATGAATTAGGTTTTTTTTTTAAATTACTAACAGAACAGGGCAAAGCGCTGGTGAAATCAAGGATTGTGAGCACCCACCCCAGATCATATCAGTGCCTAAAATTAAGACCCCTTTCACACTGAGGCATTTGAAAAATGCCTCAAAAACGCTTAGCGCTTTCGTCGCGCTTGCGCTAATATTAGCGCACTGCACGTTTTTAAGGCGTTTTTGAAGCGTTGGTGTTAGCTAACAACCCCCCAACATCACTTCTTGTTCACTTCCTTGAATTTTGCAGAGGGAAGAGAGAAGATGGAGTTTGCTGAGCTAATGTTGCTGTTTGTGCTCCTATATTGGGAACATATTCTTAAACAGAGGCAGCGACATTGCTTTTGGGTTCCCAATTCCAATACTCTAGTCCCAATCCCCTAATGTCAATACTTTAGTCCCAATCCCCTAATCCCAATACTCTAGTCCCAATCCCCTAATCCCAATACTCTAGTCCCAATCCCCTAATGTCAATACTCTAGTCCCAATCCCCTAATGTCAGTACTCTAGTCCCAATCCCTTAATGTCAATATTCTAGTCCCAATCCCCTAACCCCAATACTCTAGTCCCAATCCCTTAATCCCAATACTCTAATCCCAATCCCCTAATCCTAATACTCAAATCTCAATCCCCTAATCCCAATACTCTAGTCCCAATCCCCTAATCCCAATACTCTAATCCCCATCCCCTATTTCCAATACTCTAGTCCCAATCCCCTAATCCCAATACTCTAGTCCCAGTCCCCTAATCCCAATACTCTAATTCTAATCTCCTAATCTCAACACTCTAGTCCCAATCCCCTAATCCCAATACTCTAATTCTAATCCCCTAATCCCAATACTCTTGTGCCAATCCCCTAATCTCAATACTTTAGTTCCAATCCCCTAATCCCAATACTCTAGTCCCAATCCCCTAATCTCAATACTCTAGTTCAAAACCCCCTTATCCCAATACTCTAGTACCAATCCCCTAATCTCAATATTCTAGTTCAAAACCCCCTTATCCCAATACTCTAGTACCAATCCCCTAATCTCAATACTCTAGTTCAAAACCCCCTTATCCCAATACTCTAGTCCCAATCCCCTCATCTCAATACCCTATATTTGAATTATGCTAATCCTATACCCGCACCCTTGCACTTACTTTTACTGGCTTTTTGATGTTGGCGAAGGATACTCCAATCTGGGATGTGATGGGCAGCTATTTCATCCCATACTTTGTTTTTTCTGTTCCTGTTGGAATAGTTGGTGTTGTTCAGATCCCACAGTTCAGGATGGATATGTAAGGAGGGAATGAAGAAGTTCTTGCCTGTCTGTCACCCTCTGCTGTGGCCTGACTCTCAGTTCTTTCTCCTTCCATTCTCTGCTGGTTTTCTCGCTCCACGCTGTCTTCCTTCTTCCTCTCAACAGCATTTTCTGACATCCCGGCATCCTACACTGCACTCCAGACATGTGACCTTCCCACAGCTGGGGGGCACTTTTCTGGCGCTTTTGAAGCGCTTCCCATTAATTTCAATGGAGAGGGGCATTTTTGAGACGCTTTTTTAAGCACTCCAAACATGCTCAAAAGATGCTGCTTGAAGGACTTTTTTTTACTGCCAGAGCACCACCCCAGTGTGAAAGCATCCATTGATATTAACGGGAAGCTTCAGGAGCTTTTCAGGTGCTTTTTTTTAGCGTGAAAGCGCCTGAAAAGCACCTCAGTGTGAAAGGGGCCTAACATTTAAGAATTAGGCACTGCAGTGGTACTGAAATATACATCGATCACTGTGTTGTGGTTCCATGCATTTTGTCTGGCACTTCAATGCGCTAAGGAAACACACCTGTCCTAAATGTTGCATTTGAAATAGGGATAAGGTGCCATGATAATGGTAAAAAGGTATGGTAAAGGTAAGTATGACGTTTTTCATTTTAATTTAAAAAAATGTTAGCATTTACAATCACTTTAATTTATGCTTTTTAAATCTACCTGGAGTTTCGGCTTTAACCACCTCGTGACCGCACCATAGCCGAATGACGGCTACAGCGCGGCCCTAAAATGGCGGGAGGCCGTCAATAGACGTCCTCCCATTCGGCTCACGCTGGGCGCGCTCCCGTCGGCGATCTCCTTACAGAGAGGAGGAAAGGGGAACCGCTGAAGTAAACACAGCGGTTCCCCGTTCTGTGAGGGGGTGCTGCCAGATCTACTGATCCCTGTCACTGGGATCAGTTAGATCTGTCATGTCCCTGCCAACCCCACCCCCCCACAGTTAGAACACACCCAGGGAACACTTTTAACCCCTTCCCTGCCCCCTGCAGGTTAACCCCTTCACTGCCAATGACATTTACGCAGTAATCAGTGGACATTTACATTTCTGATCGCTGTATAAATGTCATTGGTCCCAAAAAAGTGCCAAAAACGTCCGACATGTCTGCCCCAATATCACAGTCCCCATAAAAATCGCAGATCGCCGCCATTACCAGTGAAAAAAATTAATAAATAAAAACGCCATAAATCAATGTCCATAGTTTGTAGTCGATATAACTTTTGCGCAATCCAATCTATAAATGCCAATTGCGATTTTTTTTACCAAAAATATGTAGAAGAATATACATCGGCCTAAACTGATGAGTAAATTTGTTTTTTTATTTTTTATTTTTCAATATTTATTATAGCAAAAAGTAAAAAATATTGTTCTTTTTTCAAAATTGTCGCTCTTTTTTTGTTTATAGCGGCGATCAGAAATGACGCAGAGGGGATCAAATACCACCATAAGAAAGCTCTATTTGTGGGAAAAAAAGGATGCCAATTTTGTTTGGGTACAACGTCACACGACCGCGCAATTGTCATTCAAAGAGCGACAGCGCTGAAGACTGAAAATTGGTCCGGGCAGGAGGGGGGTTTAAGTGCCCAGTAAGGAAGTGGTTAAGCAAGTTCTTCTCCTCTCCAAGACACCTACACTATCAGCATTTGATGATATTGGCATGAGCTTTGGACTTCTGTTTAAATAATTTGCAGTTTCTTAACATTACACTGCTATGTCCCAGGCCTATTTATTTAAACTGATAGAACAGTGCAATTAACGCATTAGGCTGGATTTGCCAAGACAAACCTTTGCGCATAATGTTCAACTTTACGTCTCAGCCCGTGCCAAGGAAAGCTGTCCGCGGCAGAGCACAGACGAGAGCAGGTAAGTCTCAATCCCCTCCGCTGCACTTTGATCCTCAGAAGTCCTTCCTTACACTGATCTTTTTACCATTCCTCCATACTGTATATCAAACCCACCAACAAAAAACAGTCTTGTCACGCACAGCACACCATTTTCCAAACGGCTTTCTATAAAGCCCTTGCGGTGAAATAAATCAAACTGATTTTTTTTTTCCTGTGGGAATGAAGAATGTAAGAAAATAATTTGCATTCCTCAAAGTGGAATTTTATGCTGGTGTTATATTTACTGAATGACCATAAACACAAATTCCATACTTTTCCTGAACTAAATTATGTAGGAGAAGTTTTAGTTTACATTTTTAGTTAAAGCCCAACTCTGGGTTCAGCCCCCATCCCATCACCCCTCCTATAATGGGTTCAGCTCCCCCTCACCCCCCAATCAGGGGCATTGCTAGATCTACAAAAGATCTGGGGCTAGAGCTAATAGCAGCAAAGTAAAATGAAAGTCATACGCTTGAGCGGGCATATACATGTACAGTATCTCACAAAAGTGAGTACACCCCTGACATTTTTGTAAATATTTTATTATATCTTTTCATGTGACAACACTGAAGAAATGATACTTTGCTACAATGTAAAGTAGTGAGTGTACAGCTTGTATAACAGTGTAAATTTGTTGTCCCCTCAAAATAGCCATTAATGTCTAAACCGCTGGCAACAAAAGTGAGTACACCCCTAAGTGAAATGTCCAAAGTGTCAATATTTTGTGTGGCCCCCATTATTTTCCAGCACTGCCTTGACCCTCTTGGGCATGGAGTTCACCAGAGCTTCACAGGTTGCCACTGGAATCCTCTTCCACTCCTCCATGACGACATCACAGAGCTGGTGGATGTTAGAGACCTTGCACTCCTCCACCTTCCATTTGAGGATGCCCCATAGATGCTCAATAGTCTACAGCTCAAAGAGACAGCGCTCTGATCAGACGAAGCTATGCACCTACGTTACGAAACGCGTTGATGTCATCAACGCCCAAGATGCCACCCCGAGTGTTGGCGAGCATACGAGGAGCCAGCTCCATGTCAGGAGGAAACTTATGATACACCAATCAGATGCAGTTCACCAGTGCAGGCGTGAGGATTGGAGAGAAGCGGTGGCAGTTCTAGGCGCCTTGGTTAACAGTGATTCACCTCACGGCAAGTAAGGGACATCTATCACTGCCTCAACCTGCACCTCATGTTACAGCCTATATGGTGACACCTGCTGACAGTAATGGACCGGAGACGGGAGATCCCCCCAGGAGTGGTAAAATACAATATCGCTCGGTGGAGCGTTTACATCTTACCCGCCTGCATGATACATAGACTGTCTGCAATTCTCTTCAAGGCAATCTACTTCCACTCACTCTCTCCTGTCAGCTGAAGGCATTTTCACCATAATAACTGGTGATTCATACTGACATTGGGGGGATATATATCGGGCCCCACTTGACTGACCCTTCTCCATATGCGGTAATAGCATCTGTATGGAGTAATTGACCCGATATCTTCCCTTCAAGCTTTTGGACTCTTAAAGCCATAGAAGTGGTTACACCATAATGGGTTATATACTTAGCACTTTATTCTGCTTCCACCCAACTCTAAGCTACTAAGAGTATCATCCGCAGGAAGTCTATGAACACTATCACAGGGTTGGTACACCACACTTTGAGAGGAGGATATGTGAAGCATTCATAATTACTTCACTACAATTAACCATTATCCCAGGCATTTTGTCCAACAGTCTCCCCCTGCCCATGCCTCCAAGGGGCTGATCCATTGGTATGCCACTTAGTGAGCCTCATATACATACCACCATATGCGACTATTGTTGCAGTGACGTCCCTTGGTTCTGAACACTTGGCGTCCGGACGTTTATGTTTAATGTTTTTGTAAGTGGTTTTGTGTGTTTTTTGTGCTGTATGTTAGCATGACATCCATGCATGTTGATTTTGGTATTGGTACCTACCCGGGTAACCACATATGTATTTTAACCATTCCTTTTGATATGTATATAATAAATGACATATTTTGTGATAATACAGTGATCAGCACTCTCTGTCGTTTGATATAGCCCTCTTATTTTTCCCACCCTTGGGGAAAAAGCCTTTTTTTTCTGGAATGTTTTGGGCTAGAATGACAGTACCGGATGGTATGAGTAGACTGGACCTTTTATGCTGATCAACACACCTCTTGTTTTCGTCATATGCTCAAGGAGACACCGCTCTGATCAGTGCAGCTGTTAGCAGGAGGTAAACTGGCACACCCTTTCCAGGTGCTCTGGCTCAGGATGTCCTTTCAATCATCCCAACAAAATACTATCCAAACTACAAAAAGAGCCAGCACTTCTGGAACTTAGATCTATGTCAAATTTATTCCAATGCGACCATGTGCAATCACAGTGAAGGCTAACGCGTTTTGGCTGAGGCCTTGTTCACAGCTGCTCGTGTGATATGATCACAGCTGTTCGTGTGATCTTCTTATAGCCTAGGCCATCTTTATGTAGAGCAACAATTCTTTTTTTCAGATCCTCAGAGAGTTCTTTGGCATGAGGTGCCATGTTGAACTTCCAGTGACCAGTATGAGAGAGTGAGAGCGATAACACCAAATTTAACACACCTGCATCCCATTCATACCTGAGACCATGTAACACTAACATGAGTCAGATGACACCGTGGAGGGAAAATGGCTAATTGGGCCCAATTTGGACATTTTCACTTAGGGGTGTACTCACTTTTGTTGCCAGCGATTTAGACATTAATGGCTGTGTGTTGAGTTATTTTGAGGGGACAGTAAATGTACACTGTTAGACAAGCTGTACACTCACTGCTTTACATTGTAGCAAAATGTCTTTTCTTCAGTGTTGTCACATGAAAAGATATAATAAAATATTTACAAAAATGTGAGGGGTGTACTCACTTTTGTGAGATGCGGTATATAATATATGTGTGTGTGGGCTTCGTTTTTGCCGAGGGACTGGGACGTAGAACCAAGGTGGTCATTCAGACTTTCAGAGATTTCCTTCATATTGGGTATTACTCTTTGACTAATTCCCCCACCTTGGGGAACAACAGGAGACTATCTTGCAGTCACTGGCCTCCTTATGATTCAGATTTCTTATCCTTTGACATATTGATTGACTATTGAATATACCACCTGGGCTGTTCTCACCCTGGTGCCCTGGTCCCTTCAATTCTGGTTTATTTTAAGCCACATCTCCATGTATGTGATGTGCTTGGGACAATCATAAAATTTACTGCTGACCAAACTGACATTGGAACATACTGCCCATGCAGTCCCCTACATTAAACTGTGAAAGTAAATGTGTCAACTAGTTTTCATTAAAACATCCCATCCCAGACTATAGATACTGGATATATTCTCCTTCTTTGTCTCATTGCTCCTTTTGGACTGAGGCAGTACCTTAAATATTGTATTTGAATCTGTGTGGATTTGTTACCGACCTACTAGATAACTCCTTGTACAACACAAGGATTTTAATAGGTGACCACCTACCCCTGATGAAGATCTCACTCGAAACACGTTTGGTTTCTCCCACCACTTAGTGGCGGTGTGAGTGGTCATAAGTGTCTTTTATCAATTGTTTGCATTTTCTTGTCTGTTTTTCCATATCCACCTATTTAACATATTGTATGCACCATCTCTCCGTTGTCCTGGTTCAATTTGTGCCCCCTTTTCTGTACTTTCGATTGATGGACCTGGTATGTTCCAAGTTCACCTGATGTTCTTTTAATGTATTAATAAACATTTATTGTTTTACTTCTGTCTGTTTTTTGCTCTGAATGAGTTGGTTTCCCTCAAAAGTGCCAGAGGGGGGTTATTCTTTCATAAAATGATTTATGTGTGTGTGTATGTGTATATATATATATATATATCTATATATATATATATATATATATTGTCGGTACATATCTGAGTGCGGATGCCTCTTACATCAGCGTCCCCAGAGAGCCCCCCACTTACATCAGGGTCCCCAGAGCCCCCTTATTACATCAGGGTCCCCAGAGAGCCATACTCACATCAGGGTCCCCAGAGAGCCCCTTCCTTACATCAGGGTCCCCAGAGCCTCCCCTTTACATCAGTGTACCCTGAGAGCTCCTCGTTACATCAGGGTCCCCAGAGAGCCCCCCCACTTACATCAGGGTCGCCAGAGAGCCCCCCTTACATCAGGGTCCCCAAAGCGCCTCCCTACTTACATCGGGGTCCCCAGAGCGCTCCTCATTACATCAGGGTCCAAGAGAGACCCCCTTTACATCAGGATCCCCAGAGAGCCCCTTACTTACATCAGGGTCCCCAGATAGCCTCCCCCTTACATCATTGTCCACAGAGAGCCCCTTCCTTACATCAGGGTCCCTAGATAGCCCCCCCCTTACTTCAGGGCCCCCAGAGAGCCTCCCCCTACCACCAGGGTCCCCAGAGCTGCTCCTCCTAAAGTTTCTTACCTTCTTTAAATTCACAATGTGTGAAGGGGAGGCAGGGAACTGGCAGCAGTCAGGTCTAAATGAGAAGGTTCCACACTGAAAGGGAACAGAGTTAGACAAACTGTGGTTGGTTGGTGATTACCACCAGCCTCATCAGTGCCCATCAAATGCAGCCTCACCAGTGCCAATCAAATGCAGCCTCATCAGTGCCCATCTAATACAGCTTCACCAGTGCCAATCAAATGCAGCTTCACCAGTGCCCATCAAATGCAGCCTCACCAGTGCCCACCAAATGCAGCCTCATCAGTGCCCACCAAATGCAGCCTCATCAGTGCCCATCAAATGCAGCCTCATTAGTGTCAATCAAATGCAGCCTCACCAGTGCCCATCAAATGCAGCCTCACCAGTGCCCATCAAATGCACCCTCATCAGTGCCCAACAAATGCATATATATATAAACAAAAAGCCTATTTCTCTCAAATATTGTTCACAAATCTGTCTAAATCTGTGTTTCGCACCGTGGGCTGGTGCTTACTCATAGCATGCTATGAGTAAGCACCAGCCCACGGTGCGAAACGCGTAAAGCTGGGACTTGTGGTTCACCCCCATTTTGTATCTGCACCTTTACCTGTACCTTGCTACAAATAAACAACACATTGGATTCAGGGTGCGGCTGTCCAGCCTTTTCTTCATGTTCCATGTGTAAATTTGCTGTCCCCTCAAAATAACACACAGCCATTAATGTCTGAAGCGCTGGCAGCAAAAGTGAGAACACCCCTAAGTGAAAATGTCCAAATTGGGCCAAAGTATCAATATTTTGTGTGGTCACTATTATTTTCCAGCACTGCCTTAACCCTCTTGGGCATGGAGTTCACCAGAGCTTCACAGGTTGCCACTGGAGTCCTCTTCCACTCCTCCATGACGCCATCACGGAGCTGGTGGATGTTAGAGACCTTGCGCTCCTCCACCTTCCGTTTGAGGATGCCCCGCAGATGCTCAATAGGGCTTAGGTCTGGAGACATGCTTGGTCAGTCCATCACCTTTACCCTCAGCTTCTTTAGCAAGGCAGTGGTCGTCTTGAAGGTGTGTTTGGGGTCATTATCATGTTGGAATACTGCCCTGCGGCCCTGTCTCTGAAGGAAGGGATCATGCTCTGCTTCAGTATGTCACAGTACATGTTGGCATTCATGGTTCCTTCAATGAACTGTAGCTCCCCAGTGCCGGCAGCACTCATGCAGCCCCAGACCATGACACTCCCACCACCATGCTAGATTGTAGGCAAGACACACTTGTCTTTGTACTCCTCACCTGGTTGCCATCACACACGCTTGACACCATCTGAACCAAATATGTTTATTTTGGTCTAATCAGACCACAGGACATGGTTCCAGTAGCCCATGTCCTTAGTCTGTTTGTCTTCAGAAAACTGTTTGCAGGCTTTTTTGTGCAGCATCTTTAGAAGAGGCTTCCTTCTGGGACAACTGCCATGCAGACCTATTTGAGGCAGTGTGCAGTGTATGGTCTGAGCACTGACAGGCTGACCCCCTCATACATCTATTTAACAAAGACATCCTCTGGATATGACACTGAGCATGTGCACTCAACTTCTTTGATCGACCATGGTGAGGCCTGTTCTGAGTTGAACCTGTCCTGTTAAAGCGCTGTATGATGCTGGCCACCATGCTGAAGCTCAGTTTCAGGGTCTTGGCAAACTTCTTATAGCCTAGGCCATGTATATGTAGAGCAACAATTATTTTTTTCAGATCCTCAGAGAGTTCTTTGCCATGAGGTGCCATGTTGAACTGTAAGTGATCAGTATGAGAGAGTGAGAGCTATAACACCAACTTTAACACACCCGCTCCCCATTCACACCTGAGACCTTGTAACACTAACGAGTCACATGACACCACGGAGGAAAAATGGCTAATTGGGCCCAATTTGGACATTTTCACTTAGGGGTGTACTCACTTTTGTTGCCAGCGGTTTAAACATTAATGGCTGTGTGTTGAGTTTTTTTGAGGGGACAGCACATTTACCAGTGAGCAAAACCCATGAGGAACTATAGCATTTGCGGGTTGTGGAGATCAGAATGACATCAAGCAGGATGAAGAAGGATAGGATTGTTACGGTGCAGCATACAACCACTGCTAGAAATAAGCGATATTACCATGCACACAATAGATTTTACTCAAATTTGATGGTTTGTAGGTAACTTTGAAGGCACAACCAGTATTTTTTAGACATGGTAGGTGAGGAACAAATCCCTGCCTTAGCAAAAAAACTTTGGTATATCAAACATACCTTTTGCTTATGTCTTTGAGATAAAACCTGACTTCTTTGTATTATATACTGTATATTGCAGATAATGACTTGATACGCAGTACTGGGGCCATCATATTAACACAACAACCAAGTATAGGGCTGGCTGTCAGACTTCTGCAGTAGGATAAACTTTTCATGGGCTGGGACAGCAGATCTCTCATCACCAGAGCATTGGTGGGCCAGGTGATAACAATAAGGCTGGGTTTGCACTTGTGCGATCACAGACATCAGATTTATGGTCCGCACAAAATGGAGGGTCGACTGCAGGTGGGTGGAACATTCACTAGGTGTGGAGGAGGAGGAAGAAGGCTCCGCTCTGAATGCTTGGGCCTTGCTCTCCTCCCCCTCAGCGCCGATATGATGTCACTCAGTCTCATAGGTTGCTAGACACCAGGCGATAGCAACCATTGCAGTGTGACGGGCAGTAGAGAGCAAACCAGCGGCACGGCGGTGAGATCCCCCTCTCTCTGTGCAGCTGCTGGCCCACTGCTGAGTCAGTAATATTTCCCAGATCTGCCCCTGGCTGCACCCGGTAAGAGACTCGGGGCTATGGGCCCCAGATTTGGGCCTATAGCCCCAGTAGCCACCCCCTAGCGAAGCCACTGCCCCCAATGTTATGATGTTTATTTCGTATGCTCACCCTTTTCTATAGTCTTCACAGCCATCAAAATGACACATTGGGTCCTCTTTTTCTGTCAATGGGCGGTCCTCTATGGCATCCAAATTCATACATCCCGGAAGACATCTTGGGTGGAAAAGAAGTACTGAGGGAGACAGCTGCAGACTGAAGGCAGGTTTTGCAGCCTAAGCTGCTTGGAAATCATGTAATGCAAAACAAGTTTAGTCTAGAGTTAGACAGCCATTGCTGGCCTCTCCTGAAAATGCTAGTCTCTTCTCTCTAATGCTGACACAATAGTTTCAGTACTTTCTCTGACCCAGATTTAATTTAAAAGTATAACTAAAGGCAAAACTTTTTTTTTTTTAGTTTTGGATAGAGTGGGGAGGGATTCGAATAGATAGACCTCACAGGATAGACCTTAGCGTTCCTCTTCTGGAGGTTTATATGTTTAATTCTGAGTGACTTGTAAGTGTAAGTCATTCTGGAATGTATAACTTGATAAATATGGTTTCAGTTATATGCTGTAGATATATTTGTATTTTTTTTTAACTATGTGGTTACATTGTATAACTGTATTTTATAGACCCATTACCAATATCAACTTCTCCTGATGAAGTGATCTGAGGTTTACGAAACATGTTGAGAGAAATTTCCTCTTCCTGGTGGATTGGGGGGAAAGTTACGCACTTTCAAAATCAGTCAAATGGAAATGGCATGCATTATTGACATTTCTTGGTTCTATATGGATTATCTATAAATTGAGACACATTGAGAATGTATAGTCTAAATCAGCCATTCTTTTTATTGTAGCTATTGCATTAACAAAGCTCAAATATGTTTATTATATGGAAGTTATTATATAAAAGTGGTAATGTACGCTTAAAGTCCCGTTAATACTTGATTTGTTTTTGTACTTATAAGGGGATATTGGTAAATAACTTCATGTACTAGACCAAAAGTGTTTGTTTAAATTCGTTTTTTAATTTTCATACAAGCATGTTGGAATAAAATTCTACTGGCATATGGCCAGTTTAAGCCAAACACACTAAAAACACAAAATACTAACTTTAAGTATTAAGCACACAAAAAATGCACAAAATGCATACAAGACTTGACCAATTCCACTTAAGCCAATTACTCTTTTCAGGCAGAAGGCACGATATGCATGTAAATGAAACTATAAAGCATACAGGAGATAAAAGAACATGCTCTGTAGTAAAGTAGGCATGTACATTAAACCAACATGCTGTGTTTCCTAAATGAGATCACTATAAAAATAAGCATTATTTAAAGAAAAAGACAAGGTAGTCATCTTGTTCGTATCCATATAACACACAGGAGACAGTGTACTTTTATCTTTTAAAAATAATGTGTTCAGTGTAAATATGGGTAAGGCAAAATAAAAATCGGACAACCTACTCTGTGTACTTGTATAGATAATACTGCGCTCAAATGAATTAAAATGGAAAAAGGGTGAGCTGCTACACTACGACTAAACTGGTCATCAATATTCAAACATATATAAAAAATATAACGCTCAACTCAACAGTAAAGTGATCAAAATTGTGAATAAATGTGAGTATCTAACACATAAACCCACACAAAGTGAAAAATTGAATAAATTGGACCCAATCAAAGGTCCTAAATTACAAATAAAGTAGGTAACATAATGCAAATTATGCAATCAAAAATACATTAAGTGTCTCAAAATCCATAAAACACAATCCAGGTAAGTGCCACCTCAAAAGTGAAAAATATGTGTCAAAAAAATATACAAATCAAGATCTGTCAAAGTTCATCAGGTGTATCTTAGGAGTGAGACAGAGCTGTGAAGCTAGAAGATGAAAAGGGTGTCATCGGGGGAAATCCAATCTCTTACAAGTAGAAGGTTTACCAAAGGTAAGATATATTTACGCCCGACAAATATATCTATGGGACATCAGTAGTGTTGAGCGAACCCGGACTGTAATGTTCGGGTCCGTACCGAACTTTCGGGTGTCCGTGGCACGGACCTGGACCCGGACATTTCAAAAATCGTTCGGGTTCGGTCCGGGCCAGGTCCAGGCACGGTGCCTGTGGGCTTTCAAGCCATGCCTGGGCTTGTAATGTCAGGCCCAAGCGAGTTGTGATGACTACAGGGTATCTATATAAACAGCCCGCATTTATATAGAATGGAAACCATTTGGAAGATGAACATTCTCTAACCTAAAGGGGGCTACTGTGGGAAAAGTAGAAGATCGAAGTGTCGAGACAGAGTGAGGATTCTATGTGGACTACTTGAAACTGTCTAGAACTAAACATATAAAAAAACTGTGTATAAAAAGTGAAAACTCCACCGTGAATGGACCTAACACAAAATACCTAAAACTCTGTGAATTACAT
>BLSH010138631.1:830702-868283 GCA_018402905.1 Glandirana rugosa
GTCACGGCCTAGTCAACCTCTAGGCTCCTACTCCACATCCACCCCCCTTCCCATTTTTTTACTTGATTTTAATTTATTTTCCCTATCCCCATTTATTTGTAGGGCACTTGCCCTAGTTTGAAGATGATTTTAGAACAGTTATATGGCTTCTACCGTTAATTAATACTTTTCAGACACAGTTTGAAGATGATCCACATTCACCTCCATTTTTGCTTTTTTTATGTTTTTATTTTTTTTTAAATATTTAAAGTTATTTCCCTGTCCCCGTTTTTTTGTAGGGCACTTGCCCTACCCTTACCCCCATTTTACTTCCTTTTGCAGCCCTCTAGGGCTTTCCAGGACTTTGTTACAGACATTTTTGTGCCTAAAAGTTCGGGTCCCCATTGATTTCAATGGGGTTCGTCGTCCGTGCGATCGTTCGGGTTCCGCCCGGACCCGGACCTGGACTTTGTCCCGAAGTTCGGACGGACCAGCAGAACCCGAACTTCCAGAGGTTCGCTCAACTCTAGACATCAGAAATCCAAACGAACATCACACACTCCCTAGACGACCGCTGGTATGGGTGAAGGTTTGTCTTACTTGTAAGACAGGTGATTGTCCCTCCGTCAAACGATCGGACGACCTGGTGTCATTCCACAGGGGGACGATCGGACGACCTGGTGTCACTCCATGAAAATTTGGAACCACTAGTTGGTAGATAGAAACCTCCTCTGCTGCTTCTTCCAGCAATGTCTCCTCTCTACTACCACTCACATCTTACACTAAAAAAAAAAAATTTGATTCAACTCAACCTCAGTCCCTTTCCATAGGAGGAGGACGTCATCAATGTACCTAGCCCACAAGATCAGCTGTGGCCAGTTACCAGCATAGATGACGTCCTCCTCCCACTTGGCCATGAAAAGGTTCACAAGACTGGGGGCGAACTTAGCGCCCATAGCAACTCCTCTTTCTTGTTTGTAAAAACACTTGCCAAACCAAAAATAGTTATGCGTTGTCGCATATTCCAGCAATTCCAGAATGTATCATTTTTGTAAAGCAGGAAGGGAGGGATCCAGAGATAAAAAGTGTTCAACCGCCTCTCGACCTCTCTCATGGGGGATGCTAGTATACAAAGACGCTACGTCAGCAGTAGCAACAAGATTGAACTCTAGCGTCTGTACTTTGTTTAGTAAGTTGATCACATCCTTTGTATCCTTGAGGAATGAAGGAGTTTTTCTCACAAGCGGTTGTAAGAAGAAGTCTATGGATTTACCCACCCGGAAGGTGGGTAAATGCCGCTCACTATTGGTCTCCCAGGTGGGTTTACCAGACTCTTGTGTACCTTCGGAAGGTAGTACAAAATCTGTATGCGAGGTGCCTTTGGAACGAGGAAAGCCTTGTTCAATATTCCCATGTTAAAGCCACGATCCGCA
The DNA here is from genome assembly GCA_018402905.1 of Glandirana rugosa. Lineage (NCBI taxonomy): Eukaryota > Metazoa > Chordata > Amphibia > Anura > Ranidae > Glandirana > Glandirana rugosa. The sequence goes on from BLSH010138631.1 coordinate 832,115, forward strand.
ATGGTCTTCAATTCCTTTTTGTAGTTTCGTCCTGTTTGTCTAGGACCACGATACCCCCTCCTTTATCTGCGGGCCTAATGACCAGGTCCTTCTTCTCACATAACGATTTGAGACCGTCACTAAATTGGCTTCTGGTAGGAATCTTGCCAATCTGTAGATGGTCCAAATCTTGCAGAACCATGTCTTTAAAGGTCCTGACTGCTGGAGCCACTTGACCAGGAGGGTTAAATAAAGAACAGTTAGTCAGATTAGTATGAACATTCCTAGGGGTATCAACCCTGGAAGGTTTACTCTGTGTACTTTATTGATATGGTCCAGTACTATACTTTTCAGTCCCTGATTGTTGTGGTCCAAAGATAGTCACTTTTTTCCATATTCACTAATGAGCAAGGATACTTGTAAGTCCTCATATTTTTACTGCAGTTGACCCTTTATGTGCCTTCTGCAGTGCAATATCCAAAATGAAATTGGACTATCCCATAACACATCGTGTTGGACAGACATCAGGCTCAGAACATATAGAAGACTTGAAGGAACTGAGAAATGTGTACTATAAAGGCAGCAAACTGCACTGCCACTACTTCCAAATGTTTAAGTATATCACCTGCTGTACATATACTGAATATCAAATTTCTAAAATGACCAGCACATGGCTCAAATAAACTAGCGATAGGAAAAATAGAACTGAGATTTGTGCTGAACAAGAGAAATCTTATAGGTTCCTCCATCCACTCTAAACAGTAAGGATGAAGGAATCTCATCGTTCAACTATTGTCTTCTGATAGCTGCCACCTGTGGCTGTCAGAAGAAGAAGAAAGATGAAAATTGAACTTTGAGGAACAAGGTGGTGGTGCCATCAGGGCCACCCACAGGAATTTCAACAGGAATCAGCTATAATTTGAGCCATGTTTAGCCATCCTAAGACTAGTCACAGGCAGCATAGCCTGAATTCTCAAACTGCAAAAATTCAGCTATGAGTCTGTAGGCACAGGAGTGCCTAGGCATCCACACACACCAGGAAGTGCACTGCTATTTTTCAGGAGGAACTCCAGACAAAAGGTTAAAAAAATACTCATGGAGTACTCTACATGAAACAATGTTTTGCAGTAACTTACACATTTTCAGAACAAGCTTTTGGGGTGTACCTCCTTCTTCAAAGTCCAAGCAGTATTCAATGGATCAAGCAGTACTGTGTGGACCTGTATGAAAAAAGGGGTACACCTCGAAAGCTTCCTCTGAAAATTTGGATGTTAATGCAAATATAAAAAGTATCATGGAGAGTACTTAATTGTTTTTTTTTTTGCAAGTTCACTAGTATGGCTATAATCATGTAAAGTAAGAAACTAATTTTTTTCAGGGCACAATCAACATGGGAGGAAAACCTACTAAAAACAACTAATACAGTCACTACATCTAAGGACTGGTAAGCTGCATAATATTACATTTTTGTTCTTGGGTGTAGTTTTACTTTTACTGCTCTCCTATTGCAATGAAATGAATACAAAATGTAATTGGTAATATTTTGTCTTTCAAAAAGCTGCATGTTTTAAAACAGTATCCTGCTTTTATCCTTTTCATATCTGGGGGTATTTTAATGCATTGTGACCCAAGCAATCTTTTAAGAAGGTTTCTGCAATGTTTTTTATTTGACTTACTATACATATTAACACTTGTCCATTGTAGGTGTACTAAAGTAAAGTGGTCAAGCTGTCTCCTTCTGCTGCTATGGCTATGGTGTCTGATCTTAGTGTGATACTAAGGTTAAGCTAGTGAATGGAGAAGAAGGGGAGGTACAAATCAACTGCAAAGTGCAAGAATTATAAACCATCCCTATCTGTTTTAAATATTTATCTTCAGGATAAAATTTGAGATAAATGGGAAACAGTATAAAAACGGATAAAATCCACAAATAATAAATTACAGTACAATTAACCTATAACCATGATCATTAGTATTTAGTATCGTCCTCTTCGCTCCTCTCAAGACCTCCTGCTCTCCAGCTCCCTCATCACCTCCTCACATACCCGCCTCCAAGACTTCTCCCGAGCCGCTCCCATCCTCTGGAACTCCCTACCCCAAACTGTCAGACTATCCCCAAATCTATACACCTTTAGGCGATCCCTGAAAACTTTTCTTTTCAGGGAAGCCTATCCTGCCACCACCTAATAACTGCACTTTTTTATTCTCAATCAACCCATCCCCCACAGCTATTGCCCTCTTGTATCATTTAACCCTCCCTCCTAGATTGTAAGCTTTACCGAGCAGGGTCTTCTGATTCCTCTTGTATTGAATTGTATTGTATTGTCTGCCCTAATATTGTAAAGCACTGCGCAAACTGTCGGCGCTATATAAATACTGTATAATAATAATAATAATAATTTTCCTTTAAAAAATTAATTTCTTTTTTCACTCCAATACCTGACATCCCTACCCCTTGTGAAAGATTGTTGCCCACTCTTTTTTCGCCATTCATTGTGTAACAGCATTTAATTGGCGCTCCTCCTCTGCCTCCTGGTCGCAGGTGTTAGCCAGAATGGAAATGATAAAACTCTCGGAACGTATACACCATACTCTGTATGACACCGTGCATATCTACAACAAAAAATGGGATAACTGTGACACTCCATTTTTGTAATGCATATTGGGTATCCCTTCTTATGCTTTTTATTTGTCAATGTTATACCTGGTATTGTTGCTTTATATTTATCTCCCTCTTTGTATTATAATTTGGCTCATTCCCCTTTATCCTGTTTTAATACCAGCAACTATTAAGCTAATTGTAACCAGTTTTCACAAGTATTTTCTTGAATTGTATATTTTTTGTTTATGTACATGATATACTCAATCACATATCTGTTTGTACTTTCATTGTATCTTGATTGTAATTTGATCTTACAAATAAAACTTTTGTAAACTAAAAAATGAATTTCTTCCTTATTAGTTAGTTACCAAGTTGTCTGGTTTAAAGTGGAACTTCAGTCATTTTTTCATCTTTCCATCTATTAGATCCTCTGCCCTTGTTGTTTTAACTTTGGATAGTAAAATATTTTTTTCTGCCAGTAAATACCTTATACAGCCCACTTCCTGTTTCTTGTCTGGTAAAAAGTCTAGGCGTTTGACATCATGCACAGCTCTCTCTCTCGTGAGAGTTTGCCAAGAAGGGAAGGGGGATGAGCCAAAGGAGTGCCAATGAAAGCTGCAGAGCTGGAGGTGTACCTCTGTGTGTCTGTGTACATCCAGGAAGTGAACAGGCAGCAGCTTCAGCTGCCCACAGTTAAAATGGATGCAGCCAGACTCAGCGAAGGGAGATTTCTGCAGCATATTTGGCAAGTACAGAATCACAGTATATATAAAATAATATGCAAAGTGGTTGGAGGGAAGCTTCAGAATGGCAAAGATGCTTTTATTACAAATTACGCGAGCAGATTGCAGTTCCACTTTAGTGTGCATTTTTCCTTTTTTCTTTGAGGATAAGATGCAAGGGAAACCACATTTAGTCAGTAAGGGTTCATACAGTACTTATGGCTACAGTATTTAAGATAAAAAGCTTATTAAAGCCCATCATTGCCTCTATAGCTTTGATATGCGTTTTAAACTGTTTTTAGCCTTTTTAGCTTTTCTGATGACAGAGCGAAGCCTGGGCTAGCAAAACCAAAGGACTGAAAATATTACAGATAATGCTGAAAAAATACCCAGTAGGCATTTTATTGGCCATTCATTCAGAGTTCTCATAGATTTGGTATACCAGTGCCTGCACTGCCAGGAGCCCAAAAAATGATGCAGTGGACATTTTAATTGAAGGTAAATGTTCTTTTAAGTGTTAGTGTGTACACACAGGAAGGCTCACATTATCAACAAAAACATTTTTTTAGCTTTGCCAATGCCCAATTAATGCTGTGCAGTGATGCCAGTAGGAGTCCTAACAGCATAAGCATGTGTGTGAGCACATTCCTATGCACACCTTTGTGCCTGCTCCATGGGGGCTTGTACGGGTGACGGAAGAGACACTTCATCAGTATATAGGCCCAATATCAATGAACCTTAAAGGGTTAAATAAGACTCATCTTCTTCATCAAGTCAACACATGAATGCAAACAGAGCCCTGATCTGACCCTTTGGAGTCATCAGGAATAGGGGGGCTTCAGGACCAGAGGGTTATTGATGTAAAACACAGAGCTGCCAAAATAAATTTACTACTGAGCCATGGATGTGTTATGTTACAAGAGGGTCTGTGTAATCACAGCTAAGATCAATCTTGATCTGGTGCCAAATACACTTTCTCTGAGGATTTTCATCTGTTTGAGGAGCTCTAAAACATCGTCCTCTGTGTGTACATGCTGGGTCTGACTTACAAAAAAAATGGAGCAAAAGAGGAAAAGTGGCCCATAGCATTTAATTATGTTCCATCTAAAACCCAGAATGTGATTGGTAGTAGCAGGTAATGATTTCATCTTGTTCCTAGGTGTTTTTCTATTTTGGTCCAGTCTTTCTATCTGTCTGTCTAATATATTTGTCTGTCTCCTTGTATATGACTAATAATCGAATGTAATCTATCCTGTACATCTCTCTATTCTAGTCTATTTTAATCTATCTATCTATCGATCGATCGATCTATCTATCTATCTATTTTTATTTACTTGACTTTATTTATTGAGATGGTCAAATTTATCAGAAGCCAATGCAGGCATATATTGCAGCATGTGACTCCGCACTTGGATTACTGCCATATGTGGGCTTTCTTTGTGCCTGGGAGAGCGTGCATGTCCAGCATTGGTGTTGGCACTAAGTGGCCTATTTAAAGCCCTGCCTGAAGAAGCTATTAAATGTGCTTTAGCTGTCCCCGCAGCCTGAGCTATACTTCTGATCTATTGTTACAGATCTGGGTTGACTCTTTTCTGTTAGCAACTCTGGTTTGCTTATTGCCTGCTGATTTTGTACTTTTTTGCCTACTTGATCTTGACGCCAGCCTGGACTACCAATGTTTCTGCTGCCTGTTTGCTTCAACACCTACATATGCCCAATTTACAACCCTGCTACCTGCACCAATGCTATCTCATATGGGACCTTGATCTGTGTTTTGGGTTGATTGGTTGGGTGAAGCCTGTCTGACAGGCAACAGCAGGGTTCAGCATATCCCCAGACTCCTACTGCTCCTGAATCTGCTACTGTCACTGGTGCAAGGGTAGCCATCATTCAGTCTCCACCAGTTATTTAAATCTACAGGGTGGACCATTTATATGGATACACCTTAATAAAATGGGAATGGTTGGTGATATTAACTTCCTGTTTGTGGCACATTAGTATATGTGAGGGGAGAAACTTTTCAAGATGGGTGGTGACCATGGCGGCCATTTTGAAGTCGGCCATTTTGAGTCCAACTTTTGTTTTTTCAATAGGAAGAGGGTCATGTGACACATCAAACTTATTGGGAATTTCACAAGAAAAACAATGCTGTGCTTGGTTTTAACGTAACTTCATTCTTTCATGAGTTATTTACAAGTTTCTGACCACTTATAAAATGTGTTCAATGTGCTGCCCATTGTGTTGGATTGTCAATGCAACCATCTTCTCCCACTCTTCACACACTGATAGCAACACCGCAGGAGAAATGCTAGCACAGGCTTCCAGTATCCGTAGTTTCAGGTGCTGCACATCTCGTATCTTCACAGCATATGTTTTTTTTATGGTTTTTATGGTCAGTTCCCAATAAGTTTGATGTGTCACATGACCCTCTTCCTATTGAAAAAACAAAAGTTGGACTCAAAATGGCCGACTTCAAAATGGCCGCCATGATCACCACCCATCTTGAAAAGTTTCCCCCCTCACATATACTAATGTGCCACAAACAGGAAGTTAATATCACCAACCATTCCCATTTTATTAAGGTGTATCCATATAAATGGATAAACACAAACACTGCGCTAACCCAGATAGTAGCTGCAGCTCAATTACTCAGTCCCAGTAATAAACAATAGATTATAAACAGGAGCCGCGCTAATCACAGTCTATGAACAAAAAGTCTCTCTTGGTAAGGCACAACAATAAGTCTCTGGGTAGCCGTATGCTGTGCGCAATAGCCCAAATCGTCAGTGATCCAATTGGAGGCTTACCATGTGTGGGTCGAAACAGCTCATGTGATGATCAAAACTGCTGTCGGCTTCCCCGAAGATCACAAGGGTCCCCCTGTGTCCAACTCACATCCGACCAACTCTATGTTAGTGTAGCACATAAAGGGAAAAAAAATGTAGACCCGTGGGTTCCTCTCTCCACGTTCCAGACCCGCGACCGGCAGTAGGTCAAACTTCAGAAATCAAGATCACACCACACTTCCAGCGCTCGGTCAAGAGATACTTCATACACTTCCAACCAACTCTCGGTCAATTACGGACCTAAGGTTCCGGGGTTCCAGATTGATAAACCATGTATGACAGAAAAGGACCAATAGGGCAATAACGTTCGGACACTTTATTTATAAAAGTAAGCATCTACTCACATTAAAAACTCCAAAGTCACGATCGTGTGTAAAATACAAGCCGGCTCAAAGAGGTAACGTCAGCGCGCCCATTCCGACGTACGTTTCGTCCGATAGGATGTCGTCTCAGGGATGGCTGATAATCTATCCATATAAATGGCCCACCCTGTATATATCGAATTTAAGTTATGGCTCTCCTGTAATCAGCAGAGCATAACTGATTGCATTAGGCTGCTCCGTGTTCTGCAGGATGCTTGTCTGGCTGTTTTACCCTGTCTCTGGAGCTTTCCAGAATATTGTTGGCAGAAGAGTCAGATGGGCAGCCTTAATATTTATACAGCCCCAGCCAATCCCTGGAGAGGTGTGTCCAGATGGTGGTTGAGGGGTGTATAATTAGTCTGGAGCCCAGAGGCTTGGGTTCTTAGCCAGGAGGAAAAGTACCCAGCCAGGGAGGGCTTGCTGCCTTCCTGGCTGTCCTGCTGAATGTCGAGCTTTTTCACCAGGCTCCCAGCCATGCTGAGAAGACCTGATCAGCCACAAACCCTATCAGGGACTAAAGAGGGGTGCCACTGAAGGCCTTGGGAGTTCACAGGGAGAACCTGTCTGCTGGAATTAGAGAGTAACATTTCAAACTGGAAGGGCACTGTGACTACTGACGCAAAGAATGAAGAATTTCAGCAACTGTTTGCTTTTATCACCCCTGCTGCACAAAGTACAAGGCTTTCCTGGCCTGGGTCATTGCTATAGGTGCCCCAGTGTTGTCCAAATGCTTAAGGGACTGTTTTCAGCAGAGTGTCCTCATTGTTAATTTTTGTAATGTTAGTGTAACCCACAGCTTCCTGCACCCTATCTAAGTCAATGCAATAAAATTTAAAAAGGCAACTCTTATGGACTGTGATTTCTGAATTAGAGTGTGAAGTTGCTGTTTGCTTGGCTGCTGCACTAGTAGGAATAGAACCTGGGGCTTTTAATCAGTGGTCTATATATCCAGCTATCTGTAGGCCTCATGCACACTGCACCTCAAAGAAGCTGGCCCCACAGGCCTTTGAGCTATTTTGAGCTTTTACTTTTCTCTTCCTGTTAACTCCCCTCAATGTTAGCTTATGTGTCCATGCACACTATAGGCGTTTTCAGGAATTTACAGGCAGAAACCCCCAAAGGGTGCTCTGAGGCCCAAGAGCTTGCAATGGTCTAGTTCAATTACTAATCTAAGAATTATAGATAATCCTATGGGTTAAAGAAGGGCTTTTCGTTGAAGTATCAAGATTCAGATCATCAGATTTCGTGAGGATTTTAGCCAAAAGCTGGGAAGGTTGCACAGACAATATCTCCAAACAGTGATGTTATAGGTAAGTATATCCTATGGTCAAAGTGCTGGGGGAAGGGGTGGAAAAGGGTAAGAGCTCTAAGGCCTCCATTTATAAAATAACAGTATGGCATTACATTACCACACTACTACCTTTTTAATACTGCCACAGCACAGCAATGTGCTACACAAATGTGCATTACTCTTTATTTGCTTTTGGACTCCAGGAGGAGGAAAGCCCAGTTATTTGACCAAAATCATGTGACTAACCTTCTCAAAATATGGGGTACTTGTGCCCTTAAAAACTTCCCCAGGGTCCCCCTTCCCTTGCCCACTTAATAGATACAACTGTATTAACATTCCTCCCACTAAGCCTTGTAAGATTGGGGTTATTAAACTCAAGTGGTGGGTGCATTTACAATGAGTTGCACCAGTCCAAAACTGTATTTTAGGGCATAGCAGCCCGCTTTTATTTAAAAGCAACTCAAATTTCATACAGATAGCTCTTCCCACTGCAAAGACATAACCGCCTCCTGGCTCTCTTGTGGCAGCTTTACTGCTCCGAGTACCTCTGCAGGATCTTCTTGACCATCAAACACCTTTTGGTCTTCCTGACCATCAAACACATCTCAGGGTTATGCACAGATGCTGTACTTTAGCTCTGCGTCTTTCCTTGCAGCTCTCTAGCTGTGCTTGTCCCTCCTGGACTCTCTCTACATTATGGCTACTTCTGTCCCACATAGACTCCCCCTTGGTCTTGGGCCTTCCTCTGTCCCAACCTGACCTTGATGCATGGCACGATCTCACACGCTCCCCTCAGACTCACTGACCTCCCTCAGGAGGGTGGGGCCCTGAGCTCTAACTCTGGCTCTATTATGAAGCCAGCACACACCTGAACCATCAGCGTGCTTGCTTCTCCCAAAATCTGTCAAAAACCACCAATTTACCGAGTAGCACGGGGTCGCCCTGCTACAGTTTGTACTTACCTCCCTCACCAATGTGGCTTGTTGCAATGTTGCAACCTCGCAGTTAAAGACCTGCTGCGGGGCTGGCCACGCCTGCACTCTAACATTGCTCTTGCAATACATATACGGGTGCATCTCATATAATTATAATATCATCAAAAAGTTAATTTATTTCAGTAATTCAATATAAAAAGTGAAACATTTTTATATAGATGTGTTACACACACACAGTGATATATTTCAAGCATTTCTTTGTTTTAATTTTAATGATTATGGCTTACAGCTAGTGAAACCTCAAAATTCAGTATCTCAGAAAATTTGAATATTACATAAGACCAATAAAAAAAATGATTTTTAATACAGAAATGTTGGCTTACTGAAAAGTATGTCCATGTACAGTATAGTATGCACTCAATACTTGGTCGGGGCTCCTTTTGCATGAATTACTGCATCAATGTGGCCTGGCATGGAAGCGATCAGCCTGTGGCACTGCTGAGGTGTTATGGAAGCCCAGGTTGCTTTGATTGCAGCCTTCAGCTCATCTGCATTGTTGGGTCTCATGTCTCTCATCTTCCTCTTGACAATAGCCCACAGATTCTCTATGGGGTTTAGGTCAGATGAGTTTGCTGGCCAATCAAGCATAGTGATACCATGATCATTATTCCAGGTATTGGTAGTTTTGGCAGTGTGGGCAGGTGCCAAGTCCTGCTGGAAAATAAAATCAGCATCTCCATAAAGCTGGCCAGCAGAGGGAAGCATGAAGTGCTCTAGAATTTCCTGGTAGAGGGCTGCACTGACTTTGGACTTGATAAAACACAGTGGACCAACACCAGCAGATGGCTGCCCAAATCATCATCAAGGACTGTGGAAAATGGTGCATTTCATTTGAAAATCAAGGTACCAGAGTCTGGAGAAAAAGTGGAGAGGCACAGAATCCAAGTTGCATGAGGTCCAGTGTGAGGTTTCCACAGTCTCGCCTGACCTAAACCCCATAGAGAATCTGTGGGGCAGTGTCCAGAGGAAGATGAGACACACCAGACCCAACAATGCAGATGAGCTGAAAGCAACTATCAAAGAAACCCGGGCTTCAATAACATCTCAGCAGTGCCACAGGCTGATCGCCTCCATGCCATGCCGCATTGATGCAGTAATTCATACAAAAGGAGCCCCGACCAAGTATTGAGTGCATCCTATACTGTACATGGACATACTTTTCAGTAAGCCAACATGTATTAAAAATTATTTTCTTTTTAATTGGTCTTATGTAATATTCTAATTTTCTGAGATACTGAATTTTGGCTTTTCAATAACTGTAAGCCATAATCATCAAAATTAAAACAAAAAATTGTTTTAAATATATCACTCTGATAATTGAATTACTGAAATAAATTGACTTTTTGATGATATTCTAATGTTATGAGATGCACCTGTATGTTTTATTTTAATCCACTGGACATTATTGTGCAGGTGTGAGCCTCCTGGCACGTGATTCTTATTAGCTGGGCTGCAGACAGTGTGGGAGGCTGCATCCATCAGGGTCGGTGCCTGGAGGGGACACACCAGAATGTATTGGGGGGGGGGGGGGGTTCCACAGGGAATCAGGGATATTTATTGGCAAAGGTGCCCTTGTATTTTAAAGTGTTATAATAGTACATTATATTTCATATATCCCTGTAGCTTTGAAACATATTTCCTGTTCAACGTCTTACTATCTTGACAACCATTTCAATGATTTAGTTACAACAATAAAACATATACATAGTATTTTACTCAGTTCTATCACATAAACTTTAACAGACTATTTTTCTCGATTTCGCAGGTGTCAATGGAAAAATTAGGCACTCTGTCAGCACGGCTTATTCATAAGAAATACGCTTCATACGGTAAGCAAATGTCGCCTGATAGAATTGCAAATTACATTTTAAATCCACCCAATGCTGCCTCAACTCAATATGTCATTATATCTACACAATAACACTTTGCACTGTTCAGCAGCTAATCCCAGTTCATGTTCAAATTAAGGTGAAATGCATGCTAGAAAACACTTAATGGACCATTAACTCCAAACAATCCAACCGGCTTAACTCCACCACATGACCCTTTGGTATTTTGTCATTTTTTTTCATAGCAGTCTCTACAGCAAATGCAGTTTTTAGAGTAACAGCTTGGTAATCTGCAGCATTTTCAGGTCCCTTAGTTAAGCAGCAGATTGCAGGTACAAGATCCGTCACTTGGCTTTTTAATGACTCTGCGACGTTGGCGGTTTTGACTGAACGGTTCAGCAGAGGTTGATATTATTTTGTAATGGGAAAAACAGCTCACAGCTGTGTTATGGACAGTATAGGTAGATCGATAAAGGGCAACTCTGCATTACCTATTCCAAGTCTGTACACAAAACAACTTGGTCAACAATGGTTCTGCATTCTTCTTAGGCCCTGATGATGTGGGGAACTGTTGGTTTAGTAGTGTTGATATAGCAGTTAGGGTTCTCCCAATCCATGATTTCCCTCGACCAACTAATGGACGTTGGGTAAGAACCCAAGGTGAAGATGAGCAGCAAACCAATGAATTTGTTAGCGGTAAATGATTGTCCTTTATAATCTTAGCAAAGAGGTGAGTATTTCATCAGTTGACAGCTGCTCTGTCCCTGTATCTTATGTAAAAAACACACACATCTCCCATGGGACTTTGTTTCAGCCAAATTGACACAGACAAAATGGATTTTTAAGTATAAAAATAGAAAATATTTTTTGTACAAGATTAAAATATCTCTAGTCTATACAGTAAGGCTCCTGGTCTAATATTTAGTATTATATCATAGTCTCCTCTACAGGGAGTAGAGATACCATATACTCTACATAATCTATTGATTACATAACTGTCCCAACGCATTTCAACTGTAAACAGTCTTTCTCATGGAATATGTGAGGTGGAATATACATAAATACTGTAAATATAAAAATAAAAAAAAGTATATAGATCCAAATATGGGACAAAATAATAACCATAGCCATAGACTACAAGGTCACAGATTTTTACTCACATAGGTGGATAGACCAGATGTGAAAGCAGCACGTCTTGTGGGGCCCCCAAAGTGGATGGTAAGGTTATATGACCCACAGGGGATCAGGGATGGTCAGGCAAAGGCAATGAATGTGAACTGGCCACACACTTATTGATCTGGCCAACGATAAGTTGACATGTAGGGGAGATAGGGTATGCCAGCAAGAGGTGGATGGGCATATAAGGTGGATTAAATATACTTAGGACTAAGGCAGCCCCACATGGACCTTTAGAGAGACCATCACACAAATGACCCTGGAGGCTGAACTGTTGGTTTAGTAGTGTTGATATCGCAGTTAGGTTTCTCCCAATCCATAATTTCCCTCTACCAACTAATGGACCTTGGCTGAAAATCAAAGGTGAAGAAGAGCAGCAAACCAATGAATTTGTTAATGACAAATGATTGTCCTTTAACATCAGTTGAAAGCCAATGCATTTTGGAGGTAACAAAATCACCCCTCCTCAGAGCTTTGATAACAGGAGAGTGTCTGAAATGCCCAAGGAATGTGTAGCTGCCATTGCCAGCTTTCAGGACGTGTCTGTATATCTTGATGTCGTAGAGTCTTGAGGCAGCAACCCATTGCACAGCATCAGTATAGGTACCTTCCTGTACATTAACCCACCATAGTTCTGGAACAGAGGTACTGTTCTCTGATTAATGCTTGTTTGTGCTATACAGTCTATCTGATCGTGGTGATTCACCCTCTGCTGAACACATAAGGAGAAGGACAGGAGAATTAAGGGGAGGAAGGAGAAATCCCTGTGGTCAAATAAGTAATAGACTTTACAGTAGCTTCCTATAGTTTAGTAATGTTAAACAGAAATGCTTTGTAAATCTGGAATGGCCTGCACCTTGTTATTTAATATAAAAATTAAAAGAAAACTGAAAAAAAAGCTTTGAACAAGACTATAGATTATAGTGTTATATTCACAGTGTTGGGAGGGGAAATTTGGGGAGGCAGCAGGCAGGAAGAATTGTTCCACTTGGAGATATTTGGAGAGTGTGCTGGGAATGTGGATTTAGGGGGATTTGTGTTGGGAGGGAGGACAGTGAAGAGGATTTGTGCTAGGAGAGGGGATTTGGGGAGTTTATACTGGAAGAGGTGATATGGTAGAGGGGAAAGGGGAACTGTGCTTGGAGGGGAATTTTTTAGGGGGAATTTGTGCTAGTAGGGATGGGGGGGGGGGGTATTTGTGCTAGGAGGGGAAATACTTTTTTGGGGAGATTTGTGCTAAGAGGGGGAATGTGGAGAATTTGTGCTGTGAGGGAGGATTTGGAGTGAAGGGGAGAAGATGTGTATTTGGAGGGGAAATTTGAGTTGGGGGGGGGGGGCATTTGTGTTGCATGGATTTGGTTGATAGGGGAAAAAGATCTGTGCTGGGATAGGGGGGTTTCAGCAGGGGGTGGATTTGTACTGGGAGGAGAGGGAATTTATGCTTAGGGGGCAAGCATGCAGATTGGTGCTCCATTTTTTTGGTGGAATTTTGCTGACACATAATGTTCATACAGCGTGGGGAGCACAGTTTTGGCATGTTCCTCCTGGGTTTTAGAAGACCTCGTCCCGGCATTGTATATAAACCTCCATATTTTGGTTCTTTTGTTCACCCATGCCCATCCCAGCCATATCCATCCTCCACTTGCCATGAGCTTACATAAATGTATTGCTAAGCCCTGAAAGGGCCGCTGATTTCCACAGGTACCCCTCCCAAATTAGTGCCACGACAGCCAGGCACACTGTAACAATCCCTCTTTCTGGTTCAATAAACTTGGATAGAGCATAGGGAACGGTGGGATACTCCATTAAATCTGAGTAGCAATGAGAGGACAGTCTTCACTTTGGAGCTATTCCTAGGACAATCTTCTTTAGTAATAGCCTAGAAATTGGACTACACTGAAATATCCCAGGACAGGCAAGCACTAGTACTCATACACGAGGGATGGCAGCAGCAATAGTCACCAGGTACCTGCACTACCTAATGAACTCTCCAGACTGGATCCTCAGGGAAATCCCTTGCTTAGCTTCAGAAATCAGCTTTACCATAGCTGGAAACTTGATGAGCGCAGGTAGAATTTCAGCAGGTCTACCTGGAAGGGCAGCAGCCCTTCAGGCTGGGAACTTCTCCTCCTGGACAAGAACAGAGCAGCTCCAAGCCCCAGACTATTTATGCACCCCCAGCCACCTTCTGGGTACCCTCCCCCAGGGATTGGCTGAGACAACATAAATATTCAGGGTACTGATTTGCCTTTCTAGCTCACTACATTCTTTAATCCTTTAGAAGGCAGGGGGCAACAATCAAACCTGTACTCCGTGGAGCCCAGAACAGCCTAAAGCAATCACAAACTACTCCACTGTATACAGCTGAGCCAAATAGAACTACATTTATACATCTTTCCTAGCAGCTTATCTAGGAGGGTGCTACATCAATATCACCGTACACCACATGTCTGTCACATACTGAATTGCAAAGAGCAAGATAAACTAAAATGGAGTCTGGTGATATTGCAATAAATTATAATTGTACACATGCTGTTATAATTCAATTGAAATTAATTTTACTTTGGATAGTGTCCATTTGTAAACCACCTCCAGCCCACAGACCCACCATTCATTTACAGTGTGCTTGGCTATTCGGACTTCCACCCATACAACATGCTGGTATGTATGACCATAAATGAAGACAAGGCGCGCCAGACCTAAGTGCAGTAAATCTGACCGCAATTTATTGGCAAAGTTGTAAAGGGTGGGTACTCACAAGGTTAAAAACAAATGGAGCATGGAATCGGCGGAAGCTGGGAGGCTGTGTCACATTCCTAACATGATCCTGTGCTGATGTTTGGCTGGAGCTGTGTGAAGAGTGGCAGATTGGCTGGCCAGGGCCGTCTGTATGCTCTGTAGCTCCTCTGGAACGCACCAGCCCCGGGAGATGGAAACCGGAAGTTCGGCATACTGGAAGTGACGTCAGTAAGCAAGGAGCCAATAGGGTGACGCATTTCAATACATCACGTATTTTCTTCAGACCCTTCAGTAGTCCCTTGCATGGAAGAGTTTTGTCCCTATTGTGGGGTCACCAATACAGTATTTGTACATTGAAAACATATCCCCACTCAAGCGTCTCTTCTCCAGAGAGAATACGTTCATTTCTCATAATCTTTCCTCATAACTAAGGTCCTCCAGTCTCTTAACTAGCTTTGCTGCCCTTCTCTGAATCCTTTCCCTTTCCAGGACATCCTGCCTGAGGACTGGAGCCCAGAACTGGATGGCGTATTCCAGGTGCGGCCTCACCAGAGTCTTGTAGAGTGGGAGAATTATTGATTTATCTCTGGAGTTGATCCCCTTCTTGATGCATGCCAATATTTTGTTGGCTTTGCTTGCAGAAGCTTGGCATTGCATGCCATTGCTGAGTCTGTCCTCTACTGGGACCCCTAGGTCCTTTTCCATCCTAGATTACCCCAGAGGCTCTCCCCCTAGTGAGTAGTATGCATTCATATTTTTGGCACCCAAATGCATTATTTTACATTTTTCTACACTAAACCTCATTTGCCACATAGTTGCCCACCCCATTAATTTGTTCAGATCTTTTTGCAAGGTTTCCACATCCTGTAGAGAAATTATTGCCCTGCTTAGCTTGGAGTCATCTGCAAATATTGAGATTGAGCTTTTTATCCCATCCTCCAGATTGTTTATGAATAAATTAAATAGGATTGGTCCCAGGACAGAACCTTGGGGAACCCCGCTTTCCACACAAGATCATTCTGAGTACTCCCCATTTATCACCACCCCCTGGACTCGTCTTTGTAGCCAGTTTTCAATCCATGTACTCACCCTCTGATCCATGCCGACAGACCTTAGTTTCTACAGTAAACGTTTATGGGAAACTGTATCAAATGCCTTTGCAAAATCTAGATACACCACATCTACAGGCCTTCCTTTATCTAGATGGCAGCTCACCTCCTCATAGAAGGCTAATAGATTGGTTTGGCAGGAACAATTCTTCATGAAACCGTGCTGATTACTGCTAATGATACAGTTTTCATTACAAAAATCTTGTATATAATCCCTTATCATTACTTCCAAGAGCTTGCATATTATTAATGTTAGGCTAACTGGCCTGTAATTCCCAGGGATATATCTTGGTCCCTTTTTATATATTGGCACCACATTGGCTTTTCTCCAGTCAGCTGGTACTATACCAATCAGTAGACTGTTCATAAAAATTAGGAACAATGGTCTGGCAGTTACTTGACTGAGTTCCTTAAGGACCCTCGGATGCAAGCCATCTGGTCCCGGTCACTTATTAACGTTAAGTTTTTCAAGCCTATTCCTGATTCTATCCTCAGTTGGCCATGAGGGTGCTTCCTGTGATGTGTCGTGAGGACAAACATTGTAGTTTTGGATACTGGTGTCCCCTCGTTTCTTTCATGAATACTGAGGAGAAGAATGAGTTTAAAACCTTTGCCATCTCTCCATTCTTTGTAACCAGATTTCCTTCACAATTCTTTTGGGGCCTATATGATCTGACCTCCCTCTCTTACTATTTATATACTTAAAGAATTTCTTGGGATTCTTTTTACTCTCCTCTGCTATGTGTCTTTCATGTTCTATCTTAGCCGCCCTGATTGCACAATTACATTTCTTACTGCATTCCTTGTAAAGCTGGAATGCTGACAATGACCCATCAACCTTATATTTTTTAAAGGCCTTCTCCTTTGCTTTTATATGTACTTTTACATAAGAGTTAAGCCACCCTGGCCTTTTATTAGCTCATCTTGTCAACCAGGCTCTTGGCATTAGTGAACAAGTCACGTAGTTTTTTCCGGACTCCTATTGTCTCCTTGTTGGGTATTCCTTGGTTGCATATAGGACTCATTATAATACTTACCTCGGGTTTAGGTTCTTTAGTCAGCCCCCAATACTACCCTCTGAAATATGTTCCTCTCTGGCTACTTCTAAATCTGGACTCTCCCCTCCGTTGCCTAGTTTAAAAGCCCCTCTGACTTGTCGGCCATCTTCATTCCCAGCCGATCTGCACCTTCCCCATTTAGGTGCAGTCCGTCCCTTCTAAAGAGCTGGCAACCAATTGAAAAGTTGGCCCAGTTCTCCAGGAACCCCAAAACCCTCCTTTCTACACCAGCTCTTCAGCCACTTGTTAACTTCTCTAATCTCCCGCTGCCTCTCTGGTGTGGCTCGAGGTACCAATAGTATTTCTGAGAATACTACTTTGGAGGTCCTTGTCCTCAATTCAGTTCCTAAGTACCTAAAATCTTTTTTAGGACACTCCACCTTCCTCTGACTTTGTCATTAGTGCAAACATGCACCATGACAGCCGGGTCTTCCCCAGCCCCTCCCAGTAGTCTGTCCACCAGACCCATTATGTGCCAAACCCGAGCACCCGGTAAACAACATACAGTTCGTGCTTCAGGTCTTTGTGACAGATTGCCCTCTCTGTGTTTCTGAGAATTGGGTCTCCTACCACCAGCACCTGTCTTTCCTTTCCCTTGACTTCACCCCCACCCTCACTGGAGGAGTTACTCCCCTGGCAGCTAGGGGCGTCACTCTGCTCCAGTGATGCTGATCCCTGACTGCTTTCCGCAATAGCATGAAACAGGGCATAAATATTGGGATGTTCCAGCCCAGGATCAGCCTCCTTGACTTTTTCCCTTCTACCCTTCCTGTCACCCAGCTACACTGTTCTGGTGCCTGCACCTCTTTGTCTCCACCCGCCTCTGTGCTGGCCCCTGCCGACACCTGCCGGGTACGATCCCAACTCTCCTTTATGTATAGGGAGTCTTCTCAGTGTTGACAGTTGCTTCCCTAGATTCAGAACCTGGGCTTCCAGGGAAACAACGTGCTTACAATTTGTACAGCAGTATTCGCCCTCAATCGCATGATCAAGGAACGCATACATATCACAAGATGTACATCAAGTCGCGTCTCCACACCCGCCGGGTATCGTACCTACTAATTTAATGGGGACTGGGAATTATACTCTGTCCAATTAACTAACCGCTAGCTTCCTGACTCTAAACTCACAATGCACAGCACACGGCACTTACAGCACACGTGTCCTCACAGTACACGGTCACTCACAGCACACGTGTCCCACGCAACACACGGGCACTCACCGCACACGTGTCCTCATAGCACCTGGGTACTCACAGTACACGTGTCCTCACAGCACCTGGGCTCTAACAGTACAAGTGTCCTCAAAGCACCCGGGCACTCACAGTACATGTGTCCTCACAGCACCCGGGCACTCACAGTACACGTGTCCTCACAGCACCCGGGCACTCACAGTACACGTGTCCTCACAACACTCGGTTCAGATATTTAGAAATGGGAAAACACATCTTATGCATCTAAGGTTTGTTTTCAATGGATAACTATCTAAAAATCCTGAAAGGATAATGCATCATAAGAAATCTATAGTGACACTTTTATAAAACAGAACTACAATGTCTGGTTGTATCTACATATTTACCTTACGTGAACTTATTACTGTAATGTGTACATATGTACTAAAGGAGAAATTGCATCTATAAATCTGAAAAACTATATCTGTAAACTCGAAAAAGATATATACTGAATATATACAGAATATATATTTGTATATACAAGGGGGAAATCATTATTTGATTCCCTGCAGATTTTGTAAGTTTGCCCACTTACCAAGAGATGAAGGGTCTATAATTTTTATCATAGGTGTATTTTAAATGTTAGAGACAGATCATCAACCAAAAAACCAGAAAAAACACATATGATAAAAAATATAGACCCTTCATTTCTTTGTAAGTGGGAAAACTTACAAAATCTGCAGGGGATAAAATAATTATGTATATATTTAAGTAAAGTAAATAGGACTAAAGATTCAAACTAACACACACTGGGGGAGATTTACTAAAACCGTTAAACTGAATCTGATGCAGTTGTGCATAGTAACCAGTCAGCTTCTAACTTCAGCTTGTTCAATTAAGCTTTGCCAAAAAAAAAAAAACTGGTTAATGCATTTGCCAAAAATATGAATGCAAACTACTCACTAGGGGGAGAGCCTCTGGGGGAATCTAGGATGGAAAAGGACCTAGGGGTCCTAGTAGAGGACAGGCTCAGCAATGGCATGCAATGCTAAGCTGCTGCAAGCAAAGCCAACAAAATATTGGCATACATCAAGAAGGGGGTTAACTCCGGAGATAAATCAATAATTCTCCCACTCTACAAGTCTGAGGCCGCACCTGGAGTATGCCATCCAGTTCTGGGCACCAGTCCTCAGGAAGAATGTCCTGGAACTGGAAAGGGTTCAGAGAAGGGCAACAAAGCTAATTAAGGGACTGGAGGACCTTAGTTATGAGGAAAGAACTTATTCTCTCTGGAGAAGAGACACTTGAGAGGGGATATGATTTCAATGTACAAATACTGTACTGGTGATCCCACAATAGGGACAAAACTGTTCCGCGCAAGGGAGCATAAAAAGACACGTGGCCATTCACTAAAATTAGAAGAAAAAGGTTTAACCTCAAAATGCGTAGAGAGTTCTTTACAGCAAGAGCTGTGAGGATGTGGAATTCTCTTCCATAAGCAATGGTTTCAGTTGGGAGCATAGATAATTTCAAAAAAATATTAGATGGGCACCTAAGGGACCACAACATTGAGGGATATACAATGTAATATTGACATAAAAGCACACACATAGGTTGAACTTGGTGTCTTTTTTCAACCTCACAAGCTATGTAACTGGAATTATAGTGGGGGTTGTTGGGACTCACACGCAGTATTTCTCCTAACACTGATTTATGTAACTATGGAAGCTGATTGGTTTCCCCATGATTAAGTTCAGGAACAACAATACATGTTGTCCCAAGGGGATTTTTAGGGGTGCAGGTCCCTCAGTCCCCAAGCTCCGGGGGTGGAGTGAAACACAATGGGGGCGTGGCCTGGCTGGAGCCTGGGCTGAGGCTGTTACACTTTCTTACCTGGGGTTTGCAGAGATGTGCAGCTCATATGGACATTTTCTTTCCTAGCCAAGCTCCGTCCTAGCCAGCACTCACAGTGGTCGGCTTTGATTTGGCATCCTACAGCCTGAGCAACATCCACAATTTTGGTTTGGGCTCACTGGAAACTGATAGGTTTCTATGCAGAGGTGCACCAGATTTTACACACTTCAGTTGTATTAACCACCTAGGGACCACCCCACATACATTTACTGCGGCAGGACGGCCCTTCAGCGCAAAATCACGTACCTGTACTTGATTCTTGTGGTTAGCACCTGCTCCTGCTGTGATTGGACACAGCGGGAGCCAATCAGCGTGCTAAGCAGAAACATGGATCTCTGTTTTCCTTTAGTCACAGCACTCCCCCTACAGTTAGAAATAATACATAGGGAACACATTCAACCCTTTGATTACCCCTGATGTTAACCCATTCCCTGCCAGTGTCATTTATAAAGTGTCAGTGCATTTTTTAGCACTGATCACTGTATTGGTGTCACTGGTCCCCAAAAATTGTCACTTAGTGCCAGATTTGTCCGCCGCAATGTCACAGTTCCGCTAAAAATAGCTGATTGCCGCCATAACTAGTAAAAAATTAAAAAAAAAGTCCCTAAACCTGTTCCATAGTTTGTACACGCTATAACTTTTGCACAAACCAATCAATATATACTTATTGGTATTTTTTTTACCAAAATGTGTAGCAGAATACATATTGGCATAAGTGCATGAAGAAATTAGATTTTTTAGATGTTTTTATTGGAAATGTTTTATAGCAGAAAGTAAAAAACAGAAAAAAGAAATGTTATTTGGGTATAGTGTCACGCGACCGCACAATTGTCAGTTAAAATAACGCAGTGCCGTATCACAAAAAATGGCCTGGTCAGGAAGGAGGTAAAACCTTCCAGAGCTGAAGTGGTTAAATAACTCCCATTGTGCTCCCATCAAACCATTGATCACAATATATCCTCAGCCCTATATTTAGGATCACTTCACTTTGGTGCCAACTCCAGCTTGTGGCACAATGACCGACCACCTAGTTAACTTGTTCCTGGAAACTGCTCTGCGGATAGTTTGTCGATTAATCCCACTGGACTTTATACTCACAGGATACCTTCTATATGCTAATACCACCTGTGTGCACATATATTGTGCTATTATTCTAAACTTTAAGCAGCGCTATTTTGCAAGGTCTTTTGAATCCATCTGTGCTACTAAAGTCTGCTTTTTTTTGGCATCTGAAGCCCATCTGTAGTCTCCTGGCATCTCTTCCTGAAAGAAGTGCATGGTGGGTAACCATCATGCACTCCTCGATCTCGGTCCGCCTTAAATCGTGTCATTTCCTGTCTGGAAATAACATGATTTTACAGTACAGGGAAGCCCACTGACTCCTGGGAAATGATGAGTCACATCTCCCAGGAGGCCAGGCGAAGCAGGAAGTGAGGAGAAGAGCCTCGGACCTAAAAGGGGCAGATTACAGAGACCACCTAGCAACAAGTGACTTAGGGTGAGTATAAACTTTTTTTTCCTTCAAAGGTAAGTCTATATAGGCAAAGGACTTGAATGATGTAAAAAAAAAAATTCTAGATGGAACTCCGCTTTAAACAGGTGTACTCAGAATCTTGTGGACAGCAGCCAATCAGCTTCTAACTTCAGCCTGTTCAACCAAGCTTTGACAATAAAACCTGGCAGCTCATTGATTTCTATGCAGAGCTAAACCAGATGTTGCACTCTCCAGTTTTAGTTAATCTCCCCTTTTGTGTCTGTCTAATTAACTTGTTTTAATTATAACGTTTCGAGGGAAGGAGCGATCTTCAAACCACCGCATTGGAGTATCTTTTTGTTCACGTTAACCAAAAGTAAAAGAATCCATACAACACCCTGTTTCTGTAGGTTTTGCACAGCAAACTACCAATCACATATAGCCCATGTTCACATGCTACTGGCCCAACCACCGACAACAATTAGACATTTACCATCAACTCAACCCGAACTAAATTGTAAAATGTATACAATTTTATTCATTATAATAGGACATAATACACTGTATAAGTCAATGATGGTATATATAGTACATAGGTTAACAAACCCAACAAATAAACAACATGATATGAAGAGGAACAGTCCTTACTAATAGGGCAAAGTATGTCTTGAGTGTCAGAATGGTGAAGCAGCAAACAAAGGGAATCAAATTGATTACTATACTCATGAGCAACTGAATGAATTGGGGTGCCCACCAGGGACCAAATGTCATTAATGGATACTTCACAGCTGCACAAGGGTCCTCTGGGACTTAGGGGGCCATTGTGGGTCAGATGGGTACTGGGACGCCTCCAACCATCAGATACAGCACCGTGTAGCTGCACAAGGGCCCTCTAGGACCTATTCTGGTTTCCATCTATATTAGATGTGGGTCAGATGGCTACTCCCACATTTAGATAGAATTGAGACACCATTTATTTCTATCTAGTTGTCAATCCATGCACTTTGAAAAAGTTATTTTACTCGGGCAATAGCTGGATTTTTATCTGGGAATAAATTGTATTCACTGGATTATTATGAATCCGTATTACAGGGTTTCTCAACCAGGGTTCCGTGGAACCCTAGGGTTCCTCCAGAGGTTGCTAGGGGTTCCTTGAGCAATGGTCAATTTCTACCTCTCAGATAAATTCCCACTGACATAATTGTTTTTTTTAGCTATCTGTAAGGGGGTAATGCTTCCCAATGTAAGGAGCATTCTTCCCATTGACCATCACACTAATGTATCACGAGTTGTAGATTTTTAATTTTTAGCAGGGGTTCCCCCGAGACTAGAGAATTATTTCAAGGGTTCCTCAGTGTTGAAAAGATTGAGAAAGGCTGCCGTATTACAATTATCCCCTTCAGATAATAACCTAATTACTTTATTCTTACAAAATAAACTTAGTAAAATTGATCAACCACTCCTATTATTGCTTTTCAAAAAATCTAGTACTATCAGAACTCCATTAACAGGCAGTGTTTCTATTTTATACAGTATTTTGATTGAACCTACCTAACCATAAACTCCCATATATGGAACAATGGGAAAAAGATCTAAATATTTCTTGGGAACTCTCGGTTTGGAATAAAACTATTAATAATCTCTTCAAAATATCAATCAATAGGTCTAATTACAAAACTCCTTTGCGATGGTACGTGGTTCCATTGAGATTAGCTAAAATAAATTGACAAATCTCTTCTAAATGCTTTAGGAATTGTGGTTTAGAAGGTTCTATGGTACGCATCTGGTGGCGATGTCCCAAAATACGGAAAATTTGGATCAAAATATTCAATTTTACACATGACATTACCAAAATATATATTAATAAATCCCCTGAGATTGATCTCTTTCAAAAAATTGACATGAGCTTTCCTAAACAGACCAAACGCTTAATTTCCTATATAATCCTAGCTGCAAGAATAACCATTGCACGTTGTTGGAATCAACCTGCAATTTCATTTGATTGTCATACAAAACGTGCCAACCTTGTGTACAATATTCTTCTATGAGTATTGGATGTTCATGAAGAAAAAAACCTTAACTGCCCTTATCCTACCACATCTTTCATTCCTATCTTTCCATTTTTTTTAACTCTTTTGCTTATGTAATGCCTTAGGTATTAAGGTATTTGCTTGTTCAATACCTTAGGTATGTTATACCTTATATTATTAACAATATGTTACTTATACTATGTCAAGAAAAGACAATAAGTCATATTTGAACTGAACTACAATTTTTAGATACTTTAAATCCCAAATGGCATCTAACCCATCAGAGACCTTCTCCCTGTTTAGAACTAATTTCTTCTACAAAAATGAGTTCTAACCTATACATGACCTCTGCCATCCATGAATAGAGCGGACGTTTTAGGTCGTAAAAGACGAATATGACGATATTAGGTCTTACTAATATATTTATGTTGTTCTGATATATATTGTGGATCCAAATCCAATCTTATATTGCTATTTTCCTTTTTTTGTGTTTACTATGTATTAGACAAGTGCAATTTGTTTTGTTCAGAATTCGTTCTTTAACAAATTTTTTTGAAATTCGTTAATTCAGACAAATTCGAATTTCTGAATTTTTCTGAATTTTTGTAATTTCAAATTCCAAAATTCAGAAATCCGAAAAACCGAAACTCAAAAATTCAGAAATCCAAGAATTCGAAAACCCAATAATTTGAAAATTTGAAATAATAACTAACTAATAATAGCTTAACTATTGCTAACTATTAAATTATAGGTATTGGAATTTCCTTTAAAATTTGGCTGTTAGTGATACATTTGTATTTACGTTCACTAACAGCCACATTTTAAAGGAAATTTGAATTCCTATAATTGAATAGTTATTTATTAGTTAGTTATTATTTCACATTTTTGGATTTTCTTTCTTATTTTCGAATTACCGAATTTTCAGATTTTTGAATTTTCTACTTCCGATTTTCCGAAATTCAAATTTCCTCATTTTCGAATTTTCAAATTCTGAATTTGAAAATTTCTGAATTTCCAATTTCCGAAAAAAGAATGAAATGAAAACAAACTAAGTTTTCAGCCTTGCACAAGTCTACTATGTATTACTTGGAGCATGAGCTCATAAGCATCTGTGTATGCTATATCCTTTGTACTTACTTTCAAAATTTTAATAAAAATCTATTAATCGCAAAATTTGGCTTTGCACAGGGTGCCCTTGGTGACTTACTCTTCCACAGGTGTCTATTATATACTAAAAACTCTTTAATAGAACATTTATTTAAATAGACCAAACCAAATGTGGAACAACTATGGCAGAAAGAAGGATAGAGGTATGTGGGAGATGAATTGTGATGACAAAACTTGATATTATGTATGTTTACTGGTGACTTTAATCTTGTCATCCTTTAATGTGGTCAACTTCCATGTTTTTTATAGTAGCTCCATGTTCTTCTTTACAGTTTAGGAAACGTAGATATAAAATCCCCTTCTTTTCTGCAAAGCAGCCAAACACATAAAAATAGCCGACACGCACAAGACTTAAAACACTTTGATTGCAGATCAGCAGAAAATGAATTTCACAGAACATCAAAGGCGGTGCTGCATATAATTTTAGCTTCATGGTGAAATCTTCTTTATCCCTAATAGACATAAATTCTCCAAATGAAAAATACGGCCCCAGGAGTCAATGATTCTCCTAGACAGCAATCTGGTGACTGGGAAAATGAAACAAAATCTAAAGACGTCGCAATCTTAGCATTAAAAATCCTCCATGCAAATGGAATTGTGCAATGTCCTTTAGAAGAGCTTATTTTGTGCCAAAAAGTCCTACCAAGAAATACTGAGTAAAGCTATTGTCATCAAATTAGTGCATCTAAAATATTACTGTTGAAACCAAAATGTTCAGTTTAAATCAATTAAAGCATGTCAGGTGATTTAAAGAAAATGGTTTTCAAAATTTACAAAAGTTTACAGTTGTGTTTTTTTCTTAGGAAGCTGCAACAGCCCGAGTAGAAAAACATTTCACTTCCAGCATACTGCAGAGTGGGACCATTGCTCCCTGTTTGGAAGCAGTGGTCTCTCTGCAGAGGTCCGACACATCTACTGCTGAGACAGAGCTAGGGGTTTCCAATCTTAAGCTTGAAGTGGTTCTAAAGTCTCAAGGTTATTTACCTTAATGCATTCTCTGCATTAAAGCTGTAGTAAATGTCACAACAAAAAAAAATAGGCACCTGGCAGTTTAAAAATGGCGGAAAATCCAAAAGAATACTGCGCTTGTGAAAAAGAGTTATACAGTAAAACCTCGGATTGTGAGTAACGCGGATTACGAGCATTTCGCAATACAAGCTTTTATTTTTTTTAAATCCTGACTCGGGTTGTGAGCGATGTCTCGCAAGACGAGCAGGATTCAAGCCTCTGTGTATGCAATACTGCATGTGGCTAGAGGTGCGGAGACGCTTGGAGAAACTCGGAGCACCCAAAAGTGTCAACATTCCCGAGTGTCTCAGAGCGTCTCTGAGATTCTCTGAGCGTTTCTGAGCCTCACCAGCGTCCCAGCACCTCTGGCCACATGCGGTATTGCATACACTAGGCGCCCCCAGACCTCTGGCCACATACAGTACTGCATAGACAAGCAGTGACTGTGGAACAACTTATCTGAGTTGCCATTGTTTCCTATGGGGAAACTTGCTTTGATATACAGTTGTGCTCATACGTTTACATACCCTCGCAGAATTTATGATCTCTTGGCCATTTTTCAGAGAATATGAATGATAACACAAAAATATTTCTTTCACTCATGGTTAGTGTTTGGCTGAAGCCATTTATTATCAATCAACTGTGTTTACTATTTTTAAATCATAATGACAACAGAAACTACCCAAATGACCCTGATCAAAAGTTTACACACCCTGGTGATTTGGGCCTGATAACATGCACACAAGTTGACACAAAGGGGTTTGAGTGGCTATTAAAGGTAACCATCCTCACCAGTGATCTGTTAGCTTGTAATTAGTGTGTGTGTGTGTAAAAGGTCAATGAGTTTCTGGACTCCTGACAGACCCTTGTATCTTTCCCCCAGTGCTGCACTGACGATTCTGAGTCATGGGGAAAGCAAAAGAATTGTCAAAGGATCTTCAGGAAAAGGTAGTTGAACTGTATAAAACAGGAAAGGGATATAAAAAGATATCCAAGGAATTGAGAATGCCAATCAGCAGCGTTCAAACTCTAATCAAGAAGTGGAAAATGAGAGGTTCTGTTGAAACCAAACCACGGTCAGGTAGTCCAACTACTATTTCAGCCACAACTCCTAGGAAAATTGTTCGGGATGCAAAGAAAAGCCCACAAATAACTTCAGGACTCACATGTGGGTGTTTGTTTCAAGATGCACAATAAAGAGGCACTTGAAGAACGATGGGCTGCATGGTCGAGTCGCCAGAAGAAAGCCATTACTACGCAAATGCAACAAAGTATCTCTCTTACAATACGCCAAACAGCACAGAGACAAGCCTCAAACCTTCTGCCACAAAGTAATTTGGAGTGATGAGACCAAAATTTAGCTTTTTGGCCACAACCATAAACTCCTGGAGAGGAGTCAACAAGGCCTGTGAAACACGGAGGTGAATCGCTGATGTTTTGGGGATGTGTGAGGTACAAAGGAAATTTGGTCAAAATTGATGGCAAGATGAATGCAGTATGCTATCAAAAAATACTGGAGGAACATTTGCATTCATCAGCCACGAAGCTGCGCATGGGACGTACTTGAACATTCCAACATGACAATGATCCAAAACACAAGGCCAAGTCGACCTGTCATTGGCTACAGCAGAATAAAGTGAAGGTTCTGGAGTGGCCATCGTAGTCTCCTGACCTCAATATCATTGAGCCACTCTGGGGAGATCTCAAACGTGCAGTTCATGCAAGACAGCCCAAGAATTTCCAGAAACTGGAGGCTTTTTGCCAAGAGGAATGGGCAGCTTTACCATCTGAGAAGATAAAGAGGCTCATCCACAAATACCAGAAAATACTTCAAGCTGTCATTGATGTTAAAGGGGGCAATACACGGTATTAAGAACTGGGGTATGTAAACTTTTGATCAGGGTCATTTGGGTAGTTTCTGTTGTCATTATGATTTAAAAAGAGTAAACACAGTTGATTGATAATAAATGGTTTCAGCCAAACACTAACCATGAGTGAAAGAAAAGTTTTTGTGTTTTCATTCATATTCTCTGAAAAATGGCCAAGAAATCATAAATTTTGCCAGGGTATGTAAACTTATGAGTACAACTGTATGAGTGCTTTGGATTACAAGCATTCTTCTGGAACAAATTATGCTCGTAATCCAAGGTTCTACTCTAAATAAATGTGAAACTAAAAGCAGCACCACTAATGTGAGATATTTTCACAGTAAATGACAAATGGCAAAAAAGTGTTCCGTTAGTAAACACGTGTGTAAATATATGATGAAAGGTGAAAAAAAAAAGAAAAAAAAATCACTACAAAAAATAGTCCAAAATGAAAAGCAGTCTCTCAGATGCACTGAGGATTCTATATGTGTCTGAATCAGTGACACTCCTGTAGT
This sequence comes from Glandirana rugosa, assembly GCA_018402905.1. NCBI lineage: Eukaryota > Metazoa > Chordata > Amphibia > Anura > Ranidae > Glandirana > Glandirana rugosa. The sequence continues at coordinate 859,970 of BLSH010138631.1, forward strand.
TGAAACACATCCAAATCCCTCCACCAAGTGAGTAAACCACCACAACAGTTAAGACTGGATTCTTAGCAAAGAGCCTGGACCCTTTATTATGAAGGGTCATACAGGCTAGAAGTTATATTCCCCAGCAATGGTCACCGATGGGGGGTAGAGAAGAAAACCACATCCAAATCAATCCCAGGATATCAGAAAACTCTTCTCTCAAATTTCCAAAAGTAGCCACATCCTAGATAAATAGAAATACTCTAGATATTGTAAAACCTCTCACGGATTGTATTTACTGAAAAATATTGCACTTACAGAGTAAACAGAACATAACATATTAAAGGATGGCAGCCGCCAAACATCCAGGAACACACAGAAATAGTAGGAAGTGTACCTCTGCCCAACCAGTTTTCTTCACCAAAAGGACTTCTTCCGGGGCATGAGCGTAATTTCCTGCCATTGCTCTAAATTTTAAACCAAGCGGTTCAAACCTCACCTTCATCTCTGAAGCCCTTGAATAGAGAATGGCACTTAAGCCTCATTTTTACCATAAAAAAGGCTCACGTCTCGCTCTAGATATAGCAAGTGCAAATAAACTAGGATGTGAGTCTCAACAAAGCTACCTTTCCTGGGAACCGAGAGTCCCCAAGGGAAAGGGATGGAAATCCTTCCAATTGCACAAATAATCCAGATGCTCAAAATGGAAAAAGAAAAAAAAATGCCCTTGTGGGTTACAGTATGTAGGATGATCTATACATGTGTTGAATGCTAGATTGAATGAACACATTGCCAATTTTCGCAAGGGGTATCAAAAGCACAACATCTCACGACATTACATTAATCTTGTACACAATAGACTCTGCTGGTACCCTATTTATGGGGATAAACCACTTAGTTCCACATTGGAGGGGGAGCTACAAAGTTAGAGAACTATCATGGAAAGAAACCAAGTGGATCTATCTCCTTAAGAGCTATATCCTACATGGATTAAATATAAATTGGGATGTCAATTGCTTTATTGACAATTCCTGAATCCTATCTTTTTTATGCTATTCCCTTTTTTACATTATAATTATTTGTAGGTTGTTTTATTTATCATTTGTTAACAATGTAATATTTTTTTATTAATGTATTCTGCATATAATTCAGGCGTAGCTTAATAATTAATTTCTGCAGCCCGTCTGATATAATCATTTTTACGTTTTTTTTTTTCATTTTGAGCATCTTAGTGCAAGTGGAAGGATTTCCATTTCTTTCCCTTGGGGACTCTCGTTTCCCAGGAAATGCAGCTCTGTTGAGACTCACGTCCTAGTTTGTTTGTGCTTCCGATATTTAGAGCGAGACGTGAGCCTTTTTTATGGTGAAAACGAGGCTTGAGTTCTGTTCTATATTTAAGGGCTTCAGAGATGAAAGCGAGGCTTAAGCTGCTTGGTTTACTATTTAGAATGATGTCAGGAAATGATATTCGTGCCTGGCAAGAAGTCCTTTTGGTGACGAAACTGGTTGGGCAGAGCGACACTTCCTTCTATTGTGTTTTCTGTGTGTTCCTGGATGTTTGGCAGACGTCATCCTTTAATATGTTATGCTGTGTTTACTCTGGAAACATATAAGTGTAATATTTTTTAATAAATACAATCCGTGAGAGGTTTTACACTATCTAGGGTTTTTTTTATTTATCTGGTATTTGGCTACTATTGGACATTTTGAGAGAAGAGTTTTCTGATAACCTAAGATCAATTTGGATGCAGTTCCCTTCTCTACCCCCCATCGGTGACCAGTGCTGGGGAATATAACTTCTAGCCTGTCTGACCCTTCATAATAAAGGGTCCAGGCTCTTTGGTAAGAGTCCAGTCTTAATTGTGGTGGCGGTTTACTCACCTGGTGGAGGGATTTGGATGTGTTTCATCTACAGGAGTGTCACTGGTTCAGACACATATCGAACCCTTGGTCCATCTGAGAGACTGCTATTCATTTTGGACTATTTCTTGTTGTGATTTTTTTTCACTTCTCATCATATATTTCCACATGTGTTTACTAGCACAACACATTTATTGCCACCGGGCAGTTTAGGTCATGATGTTCTAGACTGCATCCCATACTAGCATATTATGACAGACTTACCTGAAAACAAAGCCCTCCCGCGGCGCGCTGTCACCGCTGAAGATGATTCCATCATCACCCAGTCTTCCTTCCAGGTTTGCGGGCTTTGACGATATGAATGGCCAAGCCAGCGACTGATGTAAAAAATCGTTCTTGCGAGCAAAAACAAATGGGAAAATGGGACTTTAAATGAAGCACACAAGGGATACAAGATAAACTGATGGATAAAGTAAAAGTTGTTTATTAATGAATAACAGAAGGTACCATTGCGTGTAATCACATACAAGCATTGAATAAGGTATCAGTCATAGATAATTATATAAAGCCATAATATTAAGTAAAATTGTGCTTAACACAGTACATGGCCCTCATCCATTGAGTTGAAATATATACAAACTGGTATAAACATATACACAGAATAATCTGCATGGCCTAGGACCTCTCTATTCCTATAGAAATGGTAAAGGATATGATCTAAATGAAAAACGCATATGATTTGTAGCACACGGCAGCTGATAGCTCTACACATTTCGTGGCTGTATGGCCACTCATCAGGAGCAGGCTCATGTTGGATCTAAAAAAGTTATTTGAAAAGTTTACAGTTAGCAATATAGAAGCATTGGGGGTGTGTACCCCTCCAGAGGCTAATTACCCAACTTACAACACTCGATTGATGGTGGTGCATCGACGGGGCAAGAGAAACCATCCAGGAGCATCAGGGCAGGGAGCTGTGGCAGGGGGCAGGAGCGGCAGACCCCCACATCGGCAGAGCCCAAGGTGGGTGAGGGTGTCACTGTGGTGGAGAGTACCGATGGGTGGGACAAGGTGATTGCTGTGAACTGTGGAAAAATGGGGATAAGTGAATAACTAATATAGAGTCAGGTCCATAAATATTGGGACATAGACACAACTCTAATCTTTTTGGCTCTATACACCACCACAATTGATTTGAAATTAAACAAACAAGATGTGCTTTAGCTGCAGACCTTCAGATTTAATTTGAGGGTATTTACATCCAAATCAGGTGAAAGGTGTAGGAATTACAACAGTTTGTGCCTCCCACTTTTTCAGGGACCAAAAGTAATGGGACAATTGGCTGCTCAACTGTTCCATGGCCAGGTGTGTGTTATTCCCCCATTATCCCATTTACAAGGAGCAGATAAAAGGTCCAGAGTCCATTTCATGAGTGCTATTTGCATCTGGAATCTGTTGCTGACATTTCTCAATATGAGATCCAAAGAGCTGTCACTATCAGTGAAGCAAGCCATCATTAGGCTGAAAAAACAAAACAAACCCATCAGAGAGATAGCAAAAACATTAGGTGTGGCCAAATCAACTGTTTGGAACATCCTTAAAAAGAAAAAACGCACCGGTGAGCTCAGCAACACCAAAAGACCCGGAAGACCACGGAAAACAACTGTGGTAGATGACCGAAGAATTCTTTCCCTGGTGAAGAAAACATCCTTTACAACAGTTGGCCAGAACAAGAACACTCTCCAGGAGGTAGGTGTATGTGTGTCAAAGTCAACAATCAAGAGAAGACTTGACCAGAGTGAATACAGAGGGTTCACCACAAGATTTAAACCATTGGTGAGCCTCAAAAACAGGAAAGTCAGATTAGAGTTTGCCAAACAACACCTAAAAAAGCCTACACAGTTTTGGAACAACATCCTATGGACAGATGAGACCAAGATCAACTTGTACCAGAGTGATGGGAAGAGAAGAGTATGGAGAAGGAAACAAACAAGGACAGAGGCGCTTCTAAGAGCAGACTGCATGACATTTTAACGACATTAAAAACAATAGCATAGCAACTCACAAACGAGCATCTAGGCAGCGCATGTGGTGGTATTGTCCCATGGCAGAGGACGTCAACAGCTCGCCATCTCGAATCAGGCAGTGATGTCCGGTAAGGATGTAAAAACAGCGTTTGTAGCCGGCAAGGCGCCACACCGAGGCTTGGAATGCACTGTAGAGGGTCGCGGCGGCGTGACGTCAGCAAAGTGCGACGCGTTTCTGAGCGTGTGGTGCACGCAGGAGGAAGTGAGCGCGCTCTTTCATCAGGCACAAGGAAGTGAGGTGTCTGCCATTTTTATGTAGCCCAACTCGAGTGGGAGGGCGGGTCATACAAAACATAGCAATGCATCAGGAAGCATCAGTGGCTAATATAGAAGGTTCCATATCATCACTACAAACATCTATTAAAAACCTTTTAAAACCTCATAAGCGGACATATAAAATGTCAAAGGGGGCGGAGGGGACGGGGAAGAGGGAAGGGGGGGGGGACAAAAGGAGAAAAGGGAACAAGGACCAAATATTATGCGTTTTTGGCTCAGGAAAAGGAAACACATATAAAATAAAATTAAAATTTATATGGATATCCAGAATGTAAATATGCCGTATATATATATATATAAAAACTAATAAAAATGGGGGTAAAAGGATGTTGGTGAAACTCACTAAATAGACAATCTAATGTAGATATTGCATAGATGACAATAGAAAATGCGAAAAAGTATAAAAGGTATAAAAAGTGTAAAAAATACACGTTTTTATAAGAAATCCTATGAGTGGTGACATGCACACGGGACATATGCATAAAGAAATGCGTATAAAAAAGACCTGTATATATGTATACACATCTGTATTCTCATATACGTGCATATGTACAAATGTGTAAAAGTACACACATGTGAGCACATGCCAACACCCACACACAAAACAGGAACCACACTGGGCATCGTAGAGATATATTATGTGATCGGGTGAACATGACCAATTTATGGATATATAATCAAATAATTGACATGACAGGGAAAAAAAGAAAGCTGTATAATGTAGAAGGGATGCAGGGGGCAGAATGCTAAAGGATGGTGGAAATTTCTATAGTTTCATTCAACCCCCCTGGCGAAAGTACATCTAAACGGTATATCCAGAAGGTTTCTCTGGAGCACAACCTTTTAAATCGTTCAGCGTCAGGCAAGGATCTTGGAATTTGCTCAATAATCCAGACCTCGAGCCCCACAGTGGACCTGTTATGATGTTCCAAAAAATGTCGTGGCACACTATGGAGGTCCTTTCCTCCTTCGATCAGTCTCCTATGTCTTCCAAAACGCTGCCTTAGTGGTCGTATCGTCCTACCGACATACATTAATCCACAGGGACAGGTGAGCGCATAGATGACATGATCAGAGGAGCAATTAAAGAAACCTTCAAGTGGATAGGTAATTCCCTTGTGCTCAAAGGACTTCCGTCCATGTTGGACGAAGTCACACGTTTTGCACAGAGCTTTTTTACACTTGAACATCCCTACCAGTGGAATGAGCTCTAGAGGTTTTTTTTATATGTACAGTGGATCTCAGTCTACTAGGGGCCACTTTGCTTTTTAAATTGGGAGCTCTCCGGTAGGTAACTTTAGGTTGGTCGGGAAAAATCATTTTCAGGTGTGGATCTTGTGATAAGATGTTCCAATGCTTTCTCAATATATTCTCCATCTTTTTGTGCTTGATGTGAAACGTGGTGATGAGTCTGGGAAATTCATACCCGGAATCAAGAGAAGTACCTTGATTGTTTTTATGAGGACCTGCCCCAAGGAAAACATCAGAGGCTTGATCTATTAAAGGTTCCGGATAGGATTTATCCAAAAGTTTAGCTTTAAGCTGGGCGCTCTGTGTGACATAGTCTGATTCCAGAGTACAGTTATGTCTGAGTCGACAAACCTGGCCTCTAGGAATATTACTGATCCAAGGTGGGTAATGGCAACTTTTATAATGTAGGAGGGAATTCCCTGCCGTGGGTTTCGTGAGATTTTTTGCAACAATAGTGCCATTACTATGCCCTAGTTCAAGGTCCAAGAAAGCGAGGGTGGTGGGATCGGTAACATGTGTGAAAGATAGTTCGTAAGGGTTCTGATTGCAGTATGTTACAAAGTCATCAATCTGCTCCATGGAACCTTCCCAAATGATGACTATATCATCTATATATCGTCCAAAAAAGATGATATTAGATGCAAACGGGTTATTACACCAAATGTAGTCGATCTCCCAATAACCCATAGCCAAGTTGGCGTATGAGGGAGCAAAATTTGCGCCCATCGCGGTGCCTTTCACCTGTAGATACAAATCTTCCTCAAACTTAAAATAGTTATGGCTTAAGCAAAAATTAGTGGCCTCAATGATGAAGGCCACTTGTCTAGGATTGGTGAGAGGATCTGTAGATAGAAAGTGTTCTGTTGCCATAAGACCAAAGTGGTGTGGAATTGAGGTATACAATGAACTTGCATCTAATGAGAGCCAGATGTAACTAGGTTCCCATGTGTATGTCGACAGTGATTCCATGAGATGCCTACCATCCCTGATGTATGATTGTAGTCCATGAACCAGAGGCTTTAGAAAAAAGTCAATGTACTGACTAAGGCCGGTGGTTATGCTGTTCATGGCTGCCACAATAGGTCTACCTGGTGGATTTACATCCATACCGGACTTCACTGCCTGATTCGGGATGGCGAGCTGTTGACGTCCTCTGCCATGGGACAATACCACCACATGCGCTGCCTAGATGCTCGTTTGTGAGTTGCTATGCTATTGTTTTTAATGTCATTAAAATGTCATGCAGTCTGCTCTTAGAAGCGCCTCTGTCCTTGTTTGTTTCTTTTAGTGGCCAGCGGCTTCCCCACGAGAGTGCTGCATCTATTTGTGGACTGACGAAAAGACTTTATTGATTCATCTTCCACCCCCCTGTGTTCCCTCTCTATGTTATTGTGTTCTGTAAGTATTGGAGAGCTTGTACCACTGTGCTCCTTTTTCCTTGTATATGGAGAAGGAAAGGAACTTCTCATGATCCAAAGCATACCACCTCATCAGTGAAGCATGGTGGTGGTAGTGTCATGGCGTGGGCATGTATGGCTGCCAATGGAACTGGTTCTCTTGTATTTATTGATGACGTGACTGCTGACAAAAGCAGCAGGATGAATTCTGAAGTGTTTCTGGCAATATTATCTCCTCATATTTAGCCAAATGCTTCAGAACTTATGGGACGGCGCTTCACAGTGCAGATGGACAATGACCCGAAGCATACTGCGAAAGCAACCAAAGAGTTTTTTAAGGGAAAGAGGTGGAATGTTATGCAATGGCCAAGTCAATCACCTGACCTGAATCCGATTGAGCATGCATTTCACTTGCTGAAGACAAAACTGAAGGGAAAATACCCCAAGAACAAGCAGGAACTGAAGACAGTTGCAATAGAGGCCTGGCAGAGCATCACCAGGGATGAAACCCAGCGTCTGGTGATGTCTATGCGTTACAGACTTCAGGCTGTAATTGACTGCAAAGGATTTGCAACCAAGTATTAAAAAGTGAAAGTTTGATTTATGATTGTTAATCTGACTCATTACTTTTGGTCCCTTAAAAAGTAGGAGGCACATATACAAACTGTTGTAATTCCTACACTGATTTGGATGTAAATACCCTCAAAATAAAGCTGAAAGTCTGCAGTTAAAGCACATCTTGTTTGTTTCATTTCAAATCCATTGTGGTGGTGCATAGAGCCAAAAAGATTAGAATTGTTTCGATGTCCCAATATTTATGGACCTGACTGTAAATGTGATGGGTGAACGGTGTCCCCATTTTTCCACAGTTCACAGCAATCACCTTATCCCACCCATGGGTTCTTCATTGGTTAGGAGATATTTACTTAGATGCAGCCGGTGACATCACCAGCACATGCCGTTCCTTCAGAGTGCATGTGCTGGTGATGTCACCGGCTGCATCTAAAGTCAATATCTCCTAACCAATGCCCGTTTAGGAGATATTTACAGTATCTTTAAAGTGAGTTTTATTATAGGCTTACCTATAGGTGAAAATCATACAATGGAGTTTACTCCTACTTTAAGGTAAAAAAAACCTTCTGGGTGCAGTAACACTACTAAGTTAAGCAGTGAAACTGCCTAAAGAGCCATAAGGCTGAATGTTGTTTTTTCCTTATGGTAAGTGGATATCCATTCGGATATTATTTTGAGTGAAATTTCTATGACATTTATAGAGGATTTGCCCGTAACCAATCCTCTATAACTGAAATCTACGTCGGCCACTGTAGTGGTCGTGTACGTGAGACTTCCTTGCCGTACACGACCACTACAGTGGCCGACGTAGATTCATTTATAGAGGATTGGTTACTTCTTGGGTACCCACCCTATTCCACTAACGACACTTGACACCTTTTTACCCCTGTGGCA
>BLSH010138632.1:40806-52526 GCA_018402905.1 Glandirana rugosa
GTGGACGACGGGAGTTAGTGTGTATAAGGTGTGTAGGTTTCAGTGACTTGTCCGGCCATGAAACAAAAACAACAAAATAAATCCCCAAACTTGAACCTATCCCTAATCCCTACCTGCCCCCTGTACTGTCCACTTATTCTCCCCCTATACTGTACCCTCCTAATACAGTTAATTTTTATCACTTTAATTTTCCCATTATGGGCGTGAGTGGGGCCTCATATCTATGTTTTGCCTAAGGCCTCACAAAGCCTAGAGCCGCCTCTGTGTAACGGTCAGCAAGTAGTGTGCTGGAGAAGAAGTGTATATACCGGAGGTGTACATAGCATGTCCTATGTTCAATTACTGGGCATCCCACAGTCATCCCTAATCCCTATCCAAGTTCAAACCCCTAAATAAAACAACAAAAACAAAGTACCGGCCTGTTCAGTGACTTTGGATGTGTGGAATATGTGTGATTGAGGGCAGCAGGTGGGTGGACCACAACTTTCAGCCACTCTTAAGGGAGCACATGGCTACACCTGCTTTAAACTTCTCCATGACCTGTCTGGTTTCAGATATTTATTTGTGAAAATTTTTTAAAACCATTTATCATTTTCCTCCACTTTGCAATTATGTGCCACTTTATGTTGGTTTATCACTCAAAATCACAATAAAATAAATTTAAGTTTTTGGTTGTAACATGACAAAAGAGAGAATTTCAAGGGGTATGAATACTTTTTCAAGGCACTGTCCTTGTTTAAACTACCATACAGGAGCCTTTAGTTTCACCTTAACCACCTTAGGACTGCCCCTTAGCAGATATAATGCTACAGGGTGGCCCTCCTGTGCAAAATCACGTATATATATACTTGATTCTGCACTGCCTGGTATGGAGCGCGGGTAGTGGGGGTGATTACTTACAGCAGAAGTCGATCTGCAGGTTCCGAGCACTGGATGTCTGCCGGCACCCGCTGATCACGAGGCAGAGACACAGAATGGAGATCTTCCAATATAAATAAGGCAGATCTCCGCTCTGACAGGGGGGAAGGGATGGATTTTGTGTCCCTGCAAAACAGGGAATAAAATCCACCACTTCCCTGAGTTAAAGCACCTCACACAGTACAGTAAAACACTGGCTAGGCAAACAGTTAACCCTTTGATTGCCTTAGATGTTTAACCCCTTCCCAGCCAGTGTCATTAGTACAGTGGCAGTGCATATTTTTAGCACTGATCACTGCATTAGGGTCACTGGTTCCCAAAAAGTGTCAAAAGTGTCAGATAGAGTTAGAATGTCCACTGCAATATCACAGTCTTGCTATAAGTCGCTGATCGCCACCGTTACAAAAATATCCCATAGTTTGTAGCCGGTATAACTTTTGCGCAAACCAATCAATATACGCTTATTGGTATTTTTTTTACCAAAAATATTTAGCAGAATACATATTGGCCTAAATTTATGAAGAAATTCGATTTTTTATATAAAATATTGTTTTTTTCTTTTTTTCAAAATGATCTGCCTTTTTTTTTGTTTATAACGCAAAAAATAAAAAAAACCAGCGATGATCAAATACCTCCAAAAGAAAACTCTATTTATGGGGAAAAAATATATAAATGTTTTATTTGGGTACAGCGTTGCATGACTGCGCAATTGTCAGTTAAATTAACGCAGTGACGTATCGCAGAAAATGGCCTGGTCATGAATGGGGGTAAATCTTTCGGAGGTCAAGTGGTTAAGATAGAAGGAGGCAAGGGTCTAAGGCAGTTTGGCTCATACTGAATAATAAACATAAAGATACAGAGCCCACCTTCATAGGCGTGTGCACATGGGGTGCCAGGTGTGTCTGGGCCCAGCCTAATCACCCTGTATTATGCAGATTCCCCCTGCTGCCTGGCTGCAGAGAAAGGGACTGGGGAATTCCTTAGACCCTTTCTCTGTCTCAAAAGTGATCAGGGATCTGTTTAGACCCCTGATATTTCACCAAAGCCCCCCAACAGGAAACCTAAAAAGAAATATTGTCCAAAATAATAAATAAACAAAATTGTAAAATAATAAATAAAATAAAATAAAAATAAACTACTGGCACCAATCTCTGTCCTACTGGCACATCCAGTCCTCTACTGACACTGTCCACAGTCCTACTGGTGTATATATATATATATATATATATATATATATATATATATAGGGCCGGATTAAGAGCATCATGGGCCTGGTGCTGAGGATTTTGATGGGCCTCTTTATGAAAATAAATATAATGAAAAACAATTTTTTGTTAAAACAAATTAAGTATTTTAAACAAGTGCCAATCTCCCTCCATGGCTCTCCATAAAGCAGCTGAAAGCCACAGGAGGGAGAGGAGGAGGAGCAGCAGCTTTCAGATGCTTATGGAGAGCCATAGAGGGAGATTGGTGCTTGTAGTTGCTCCCCCCCCACCGCACCGATCACACCCGACTTTCAGATTCCCCCTGCTGCAGGAGCTTCTCATGCAGTGCAGTGTCCAAATGTTCAGTCCGTCCCTGCTGGGCCTATATTAAGGTAGTGGCCTGGAGCTGCAGCTCCAATAGCCCCTACGTTAATCCAGCCCTGTATATATATATATATACATATATATGCCCCCCCTTCATGTATACTGGGTGTAAATCTAGGAATGAGCAGGGTACCACTGCTCAGGACACTGCAGGGCATCTGGTTAAAAACTGTAATTTATTCCTCATGCATTTTCTAATGCTCACATGTATAAACTATTTATGTAGCCTGATTAATCTCTACAAACTATTTTATAGGTGCAGTTATCCTTTAAGCTAAAGTTTAGCCACCCATGAGTCATTGATTATACTCCTGCACTGCTACAGCTGCTTTGCGTATTTAGAATAGGATATTACACACACATACAGTAAACTCAGGGAAAAAGTAATTTCAAGAACAGATTCCCCTCCACAGTCACACTTTTTTTTGGACGATTAACTTTTTTCCACAATAAATCGTGCTTTTGAAGTCCAACTCTGCAGCTCCCTGTCCGCAAACAAAGGGATCATTATATGCCGCTCCATGAAGATGTCATCTGAAATTGGCAATTTAATGCAAAGGCCAGAGCCCGGGGGGTTACCATGGTTCTGGCAATTGTTCATATTTGCTCTTCTCGTCGCTTGTGTCTCAATCTGATAAGCAGATGAGATGGAGATTAGACTAGTCAAACATTCCATTTGTTAATTCATTTGCTTGTCCGACACAGAGCGTCAAATACCAGATGTGTTTATAATTGGGGGGGCTGGTGACATCACAATCAATAGAACTCTGACATGTGTCTTTAACCTTCTAACGGACAGCTTGGAAGGGTCTTCCTAGCTCCTGGCAGCACTGATGGACGCTGATGGGGTGGGTGATGGGGTAAACACTACCTTGAGCTTCAGAAGGTGGAAATACCGGTAATTAATTTGGAATCATGGAGGCCAGCTACCAGGATTAAGGAGCCTTGACATTTCAGGTGGACAAGACAAATACCACTGTCTGGACAGCCTCAGAAAAAAAACGTTTCCTATACAGTAAAGGAATCGTGTGGTGTTATTGTGTATATCATCTATTTGTATAAAGTTCAGTTACAAATGCATATTTTATTTCTTCCTATTTAGGTAAATATGAAATATTGCATATTATTTTTTATTTACCAGTTAGAGACCGCAGGTGGTGAGCTTTGTAAAAGCCCCCTGCTCTTCGAAAACATTTCCATACAGCTTAAAAAGAAAAGCGTTATGTGCATATAGTGAAGAATTCGACCATGCCGCATAATAAAATTAATTAATATACCAATTCATATCATTGGTGCCAATGCCATCATACATGGAAAAATAAAGTGCAAAAACAGACAAAAAACAGTGCCAGTGTATGATCAATAAGGTGATATTCAGAACAGGAGAGGACTTCAAACTCCTTAAAGTGGTAGTAAACCCTCCTATCATTTTCAGCCAAGGAAGCTGCCATCTTTGCCTCTGTTTAATCTACAACTGCCATGATGCTGCACATGTGATCAGCTATGACACCAGCCATTGGATGGTTTGACAGTTTGGTTTAGAGCACAACCAATGGGAGTGTTACATTTCCGGCATGTGCCTGTTTTTTAACCTGTTAAATGCATGGGTTTACTACTGCTTTAATGCTGCAAGTGATCACCACCAAGTGCTCCCCTCCGAGATGGACATAATCAGCGTCTTACCGGATAACCAGATCTTATCCAGGCCTGTGATCGCTTTAGTGCGCTCACCCCTCACTCTGCGTATATAGTACTCATGTTCCCAGCAGACCATTACATGATATTACTTAGAGGTAATTATTCACACTCACTATAAATGCTCGGACAGGATGGTATGGAGCACTCAGCATAGCAATATAAAGAAGAAAGCGCTCATTGCACAACGTCCTCTCAATGTTAAAAATGTATTCATTGAAATTCTACTCACAAATCCAAGGATATATACAGGCATTCAGTATATACACTCATCCCGGGCCCCAGCAGGTGTGCTGATGTCGCCCCTACTTTCTCCACCCCACACACGTTTCATCATAACAGACATCATCAATGGGGAAATGTGGATTTCCGTACAGCTCTTGGGCTAGATGACATGTGTCAAACATAAGGCCCGCAGGCCAAATGCAGCCCACCAGACCATTTTGTGTGGCCCTCGCACTTCTCCTGCAGCTGATCCACCAGATTTTGCACCTCTCTGTGCAGCCACAGCACCCCCTCGTCTGCGCCACCCTTGGTCTCAGCATTCAGCAGACTCTGGCAGTTGACTCCAGCCAGGGGTGTTGCTAGGTCTGCAAAAGATCTGGGGCTAGAGCCCATAGCAGCGAAGTAAAGAAAGTCATGTGCTTGAGTAGACATACACATGTATATAATATACGTGTGTGTGTGTATATATATATATATGTATATACATGTATAAATATAAATATTATTACATATCTGAGTGCGGATCCCCCTTACATCAGGGTCCCCACAGAGCCCCCCACTTACATAAGGGTCCCCAGAGATCCTCCGCTTTGAATGCTGGGCAGGGAAGGAGTCGTGGCTGTGATGTCGCTGGTTGCTTGACACTAGGCAACTCTAGCAACCAGTGACCAGGAGTAGAGTCAGGCCTCCTGCATTCCGGATTGGGACATACCTGCTAATTGCAGAACTGCACCCACCCGGTAAGAGACTCAGGGCTATAGCCCCAATAGCCACCCCCTAGCAACGCCCCTGACTCCAGCCCTCCTGTGGTCCTCCTCCAGACATGCACTTTCTGCCTCCCTGCTCCCCCAAGCTTCTTCTTTTGGCAGTGGGACAAATTAAGGGGGTGTACTGTGATGTAAAGGAGCGTGGGGGACTCTTGATTTCTGATGGTGGGGACTACGGTTGCACATCATCCCTTTAATCCAGGACACACATGAATTACACAGGTTGTTCTGAGGCTAATTTAATGCAGGTAATGCACTAAGTGAGTTTAATTACCACCTTAATCAGCCACAGAACCTGTGTAATTAATATGTGTCCTGGATTAAAGGGATGATGTGGCAACCCTAGTGGGGACTCTTGACATTTGATGTAAGGAGGGGGTGGGGTGCTCTGGACATGTAGGGGTTGATTTACTAAAGGCAAACAGACTGTGTAACTTTGCAAAGTGCACTTGCACTCTGCAAGACCAGTTGCTCCAGAGCTTAGTAAATGAGGTAAAGCTTCACTTTGCAAAGAATATCCAATCACGTGCAAGGAAAATTAAAAAAACTTTAGTTTTGCTTGCACATGATTGAATGATGGAAGTCATCAGAGCTTTTGCTCATTTACTAAGCTCTGGAGCAACTGCACTTTGCAAAGTGTGCAGTCTATTTGCTTTTAGTTAATCAACCCCCTAAAAAGGGATGAGCCGAACACCCCCCAGTTCGGTTCGCACCAGAACATGCGAACAGACAAAAAGTTTTGGCGAACATTGGAACACCATTAAAGTCTATGGGACCTGAACAGGAAAAATCAAAAGTGCACATTTTAAAGGCTTATATGCAATGTTATTGCCCTAAAAAATGTATGGGGACCTGGGTCCTGCCCTAGGGGACATGTATCAATGAAAAAAAAAGGTTTTAAATCAATCGTTTTTTCAGGAGCAGTGATTTTAATAATGCTTAAAGTGAAAAAAAAAAAATTCCTATAAATATTGTACCTGGGGGTGTCCTTAGTCTGTGTGTAAAAGGGTGCATCTTGTGAGGTGTAGAACATAGCCAGAGCAAAATGACATTTCCATAGGAAAAATTGTCATTTAAAATCCCGGCTGTAATGTATTGCCGGTAATATACAAAAAAATTGCTGAAAAAAAGTGCGTGGGGTCCCCCCCCCCCCCCACCAGTCCAAACCAGGCTCTTTGGGTCTGGTTTGGATATTAAGGGAAACCCTGTGCCAAATTTTAAAAAAAATTGACGTGGGGTTCCCCCTGAAATCCAAACCAAACCCTTATCCAAGCATGCAGCACCGTTTTTATATGCGGGCGTGACTTACGTATGTGTTTTCTTGGCTGCACGAGCTTGCAATTACGGTGGCGCTTTAAATTTTTTTTTTTTTTTCGTTTATTTTTTATTTTTTTTTTAACACTGTTTGTTTAAAAAATAATAATCTGATCACTTTTATTGCTATCACAAGGAATGTCAACATCCCTTGTGATAGTAATATATGGTGACAGGTACTCTATATGGGGGGATGAGGGGTCTAAAAGACCCCCATTCCCTCATTTGCACTTTGAAGTATTCAGATAAGCAAAAACGGCGATTCTGAATACTGTAATTCTTTTAAAACCGGCGCCGTTTCTGCAGAGTAAACCAGAAGTGACGTTGTGATGTTGCATCCTGAAATGTACGAAGGAGTCCCGATTGAAGCCGATTCCGGCTTCCACAGGGACTCCACACAGCGGCCAGAAGTGTCGGATCGGAGCTCCGGTCTCTTGGTGGGATGGGAGGCTGGAGAAGAGCGGCGGACGGTGGCAGGAGGGGGGGTGGCCCTTCCTGCTCCCTGAGATAAAGACAGAGTGGCTTCCAAGCTGGATCGGCCATTCTCACCGGATAGCTGGCCGCCTGCTCTAAAAATCGGTACCGGGTATAGCCTGTAGCTGCAGCCTATACCCTGACACATCCACTTAAAGCTGCCGCCGTTTATAAACAGCGATAAGTGGTTAAAAATTGTGATGACATGCCCCAGTCAAACAGGTGGTGAAAAATTGGGCCTTGGGTGTTGTCGGAGCCAAAACACTGTAACCCCTTGCAGTTACTTTTGTTGGGCGCAGGAACGGACGCTGCTGTTGTAAATTAGTGTAACCACTTAACGCGAATCGGTGGCTGCTTTAAGTGGAAGTATCGGGGTATAGTCTGCAGCTACAGGCTATACCCTGGTACCGTTTTTTACAGCAGGCGGCCGGCTATCCATTGATAACAGCCGATCCGGCTCAGGAGCCGCTCGGTCGTTATCCCAGGCAGCGGGAAGGGACATCCCCCCTCCCGCCACCATCCGCCGCTCTTTTCCAGCCTCCCGTCCCACCAGGAGACCGGAGCTCTGATCCGGCACATCCGTCGGCTGTGTGGAGTCCCTGTGGAAGTCGAAATCGGGACTCTGTACATTTTCGGAAGCAATGTTACACTGCTAATTCCGGTTTACTCGGCGGCTAACAGCGCCGGTTTTAAAAAAATTACAGTATTCAGAATCGCCGTTTTTGGCGATCTGAATACTGTGAAGTGTAAAGGAGGGTTGGGGGGTCTTTTAGACTCCCCCCATCCCTCCATAAAGAGTACCTGTCACCATATATTACTATCACAAGGGATGTTTGTGATAGTAATAAAACTGATCAGATTTTTTTTTTTTGAAAGGAACAGTGTAAAATAAAAAAATAAAAAATTACAGCGCCACCGTCCCCGCGAGCTCGTGCAGCAAAGAAAACGCATACGTAAGTCGCGCCCGCATATGAAAACAGTGTTCAAACCTCACATGTGAGGTATTGCCGCTATCGCCAGAGTGTGAGCAATAATTCTAGAAAAAGACCTCCTCTGCACCTCTAACCTGATAACCGTTAAACATTTTTAAAGCGTCGCCTATGGAGATTTTTAAGTACCGGAGTTTGTCACCATTCCACGAGTGTGCGCAATTTTCAACCTTAACATGTATGGTATCTATTTACTCGGCGTAACACCCTCTTCCATATTATACAAAAAATTGGGCTAACTTTACTGTTGTCTTATTTTTTTAACTCAAAAAAAGCGCTTTTTTTCCAAAAAAAAGCGCTTGAAAGACCGCTGCGCAAATATCGTGTGACAAAAAGTATTGCAACAATTGCCATTTTATTCTCTAGGGTATTAGGAAATTACTTAGAACCCCCAAACATTATATATATATATTTTTCAATTAAAAAAAATGATTTTAACTTGTAAACAACAAATGTAAAAAAGGGCTCCGGGGGTTAAGGGGTTAAAAACTGTATATATTTTAAGACACCACGTCAAGTGTACTATATACCGTATGTACATATATATAGTACACACTCAATACGCTGTGTGTAATATATATATTTCCCTACACTAACCTGTCTGCACTAACTGACAGATAGATTTTAGATTTCTCCCTATCTATCTAGTTAGCTATCTATCTTTTGTATTATTTTTTTCTTTTTTTAACAGGTTTTACAGCTAGCTAGCTAAACTGCCTGTATTCAGGAACCTAAGCTCTCTCTCTAATGCCGACCACTGCAGCCAATACACTACATAGAGCCGCTGTACAAGCGACTTTATATAGTGTGGGGCATGGATTGAGGCTGCTGTGCAGTGATTGGCTAAAGGCACCCTGCCTTTAGCCAATCAAAGCTCTTACAGCAGGCCACCTGCTGATTGGTCAAAGCATGCAGGTCATGTGCATGCTTTGGCCAATCAGTGGGCGGCATTCCGCCACCATTTGAATGCATTATGGGTCGCGCGAAGTTGCCACGAACGCCTCATAATGTTCGGGAAAACCCGAACAATCGAACACCCGATGTTCAAGTCGAACTCATGTTCAACTCAAACCAGGAGCTCATCCCTACCCCTAACCACAAAAACAATACCAGTGCGTGACGCCCTTGAAATTACAAATGGATTTGGTTTCCCCTTTAAAAATGTAAGCAACACCTCTATATAATGTAAGTGATGCATTATATATGGTTGGTTGTGAACTTGTGATGTTTACATGTCATTGACATGACAGTCACTATAATTTACCATGTTCTGTGCAATATGAGCTTTCAGAACTTTTGACAAGCAAATAAAAAGCAAGAAAACGAACAGAAATCTTCAATTCCTTTAAAAAATGGTCACATGACCAAAAAATAGGTATCTGTAATGGGCATCAGCGACTACCTAAGGTAAAGTATCGGTATTCGTACTCGGTGGCAAAAAAATGGTATCGGTGCAACCCCAAGCGGTGAACAAGAAACAGGTTCAGGCCTTCCTGGGAATTACAGGGTATTACCAACGCTTCAACCCCTGACTTTGCCACCATTGCTGTCCCTCTGACCAATCTGACAAAGGGTAGAGCGTCAGGAATCCCGAAGCTGCAAAGGCCTTCCAGAAATTGAAGCAAGCCCTTTGTGTACAAAGGGGAAATTGAAGCAAGCCTTTGTTATCCCGGACTTCACAAAGAAGTTTGTCGTTCGAACCGACGCCTCTGAGGTGGGACTAGGTGCTGTCCAGTCCCAGATCAGAAGCGGCGAGGAGAACCCGGTCATCTACGTAAGCAGGAAGCTTAATAGACATGAAAAGAATTATGCCATTGTGGAGAAGGAGTGCCTGGCCATCAAGTGGGCCTTAGAGGCCCTAAAATACTACCTGCTGGGAAGGTCATTCAGGCTAGTCACCGACCATCCCCTCTTAAGTGGATGTGTAACAACCGGGAGAAAAATAGCCGGGTGACTAGGTGGTTTCTGGCCCTGCAGTCATTTAAGTTCTCAGTGGAACACCAGGCTGGAAGGCTCCAAAATAACGCAGATGGTCTTTTCCGGGCCCACTGCATGGTCGGGACAGTTGCTCCGCCCCAGGGGCTTAAGCAGAGGGGGGGATATGTGACGTTATGCGAGGCGCGACAATGGACGGGCGATACTTGGTGCCTCAGATGCAATCATTTTGAGGCGATTAGCGGGAGTGGGATCCGGGTTTAGCCAGCCACCGCAGCAGAGCTGGTTCTGGCCCAGACTTTCTAGTCTACTCAAACCCCTCTCCACCTGCATTTAATGATCAGGAAGAGATCTCACTTGAGCTTGATCCTGGATCTCAGAGGGAGAAAACTGAGATAGCTCTGTGTGCAACATTGGACTCTAAAAACAAGGTTTGCAATGTGCCTATGTTTTGTGGGTGTCGGGAACAGCCCCATACTGTGTAGAGAGGACTACGTTTGTTTAGTGTAGCGCCAGATGGCAAGGTTTTGTTTTTTGTTTCTGTTTTGATCTTGCAAACCTGTAAAAATAAACCTGGCAAGCCACCAGACTTTAAAGAGATTGACGTCCATGCTGAATCTTTTCCCCTGAAAAGTGATCCCCACAAGCTAATCTCCCACAATATATAAAGTCCAGTGTGACAATTCCCAACACCAATAATTGCTTCAATGATTGGATTCTCTTACTCTTCACTGCTTGTGCTCAAATGGTGGATGTACACTCACCAGAGGTGTTTAACCCCTTGTTACAGGTAGGTCCAAGATGCGCTTATAACACCAAAGACTATGATTCCTCTGATAGAAAGCTCCACTTCATTCCTCCAATTGAATATGATACTCATATGAATAGTGACCCTATGGGAGACAAGATTGAAAGGTTCCATAGTGTAGTATTTTTTTATTAAACTGGTGTGAAAAACATGAGAAAAGGTAATTGCAATCACAAGTAATGGTGCCAATAAACCGGCACTGGTGTATACAGCTTGTGCAGATAGCAATGGCTCCTCCGGAGCTGGCGTGCGGTCCAAGCCTCGTTCTGACTACCAGCCCAGAAATGATGTCACATGGGACCCAGAAGTGACAGATCCCTGCTCCGACGTACGTTTCACAGCAATGGAATCTTCAGGAAGACGCCATTATGGTGAAACGAAGGTCGGATCGGGGATAATGATGGAAGCAATTATTGATGTTGGAACTTGCCACACTGGACATTATATATCTTCTATGTATTCACCATTTTTTAATCTATATGTTTTGCATTTATGGTTATTCACAAATTGTATGTTGTTTAACTGCTTCCCGACCGCGCGCCGTCTTTTCACGGCGGCATTCGGGGAGCTGGGCGCGAATCGCCGTAAATAAATGGCGATTCGCATTTTGGCCACCAGGGGGCGCGCGCGCGCACCCGCCGCACTCCCGAGGAGTGTGCCCGCGGCTCGGGCGGACCCGATGTCCACCGGCGAGCCGCGATGAGCGGCTACAGGGAAAAGAAGGGGAACCACCGATGTAAACACGGCGGTTCCCCGCCCTGTCAGTGGGGCATGAGAGATCTACTGATCCCTGTCACTGGGATCAGTTAGATCTCTCATGCCCATGTTAGCCCAACCCCCTCACAGTAAGAACACACCCAGGGAACACAGTTAACCCCTAGCTCCCCCCCCCCCAGGTTAACCCCTTCACTGCCAATGACATTTATACAGTAATCAGTGGACATTTAAATTTCTGATCGCTGAATAAATGTCATTGGTCCCAAAAAAGTGTCAAAAATGTCCGACA
>BLSH010138632.1:52536-62875 GCA_018402905.1 Glandirana rugosa
CGAGAACGGTTTTCATTTCTTCCATAAATTTACATTTTTGTTTTACAAATTGTTAACACGTTCTCCGTCTCCCTTTCACGGTTTGATCACTTTCACTGTAGACACCCACTTCCAAGTGAAATTAAACATCTAAAGAAATATTATTCTTTTAGGGTATGAGGGACGTACCACTATCAACGTGCATTAGATATGAAGAGACGATCCAGGGAGGAGATTTAGTATATAGATAGATCGGGTCCCCACAGTTTGAGTTAAAGTAACGTACGACGTAGTCGTAGTCGGGAGTTTCCTGGCCAACATAGACATTCTGGGTACAACGTCGCACGACTGCGCAATTGTCCGTTAAAGCGACGCAGTGCCGAATCGCAAAAAGTGCTCTGGTCCTAAAGCTGCAAAACCTTCCGGGGCTGAAGTGGTTAAATGTGAGCACCATCCTTTTATTATCACTTAAATCAACCCCCTAGTCTTACAGATACAACCGGTCCTTTGAGGGCTGATGCTGATGCAGCATGCAATGAAATTGAGTTTGACACCCCTGGGCTAGATAGATATATGATTTAGAGGAGGGACCTAGCAGAGAAGTATAGATTACGTGCAACTATCACCATGCAGGGAGTATGGGATTTTCTTATTATAAAGAAATCTACAAATTAAAGTGAACCTTCACCCACAGATGTCACTTTCACTAGTTTGGCACTTTCCCTCTGCCTCTTGCACAATTGTTAAACATTTTGTTTTTACATTTAAATACCTTCTTTACTTTTGGCAAGAGCACACTTCCTGAGTTTTTGCCTAGGCAATGATGACATGTCCAGCCATCCGCTGCATCCTGGAATATCTACATCACATCCCAGGAGGCATTATTGTGGTGTTTCAGCACAATATCTCATGTATGCACTAACTCCACCCCAGAGAACACTGCAGGTGTTTGCCAGTACCCATAAAGTAGCTGAGGCCTGGGATGATCTCTGCATGCTCATGGGATACCCTGAGCATTTCTCTGCCTGGAGCATATCTGTGCATGCGCAAGCTTCAACCCAAGAGGGCTATGCTGGATTAGACTGACAAGGAAGAACATAGGACAAGACCAAATATGGACTTCATGGACCAATAAATATGTTGCTTTTTCATTTTAAAATAGGGAAGTTATAAACCTAAATAAAACACTTTTACAAAAAAAAAAATGCCTGTGCAGGTAAGGGGTGTATAAGGTGGTAGATAAAAACAAAGTGTGCAGCTTTGACTAAAGTTGTATGATGCTCTTGCTATAGACGTAGGCTATTTAGATACCTCCTGACCCCTGGTCGAAAAACTCCCAGAGATCGCGTCACGCTGTCCTGCCTTGTTGCTAGGATGTTGCTAAAACACTCTCAGCCCATTTAAACCGCTTTGCATGCACTTTCTCTGCCCTGTTCCATTAGTTCTGAGCTCAGAGATGCTACAGTGTAGGAAATAGTAGACCACACATGTGCGGGGGTTTGAGAGCGCGCTCCTGTGATGATGGGGTTGAGCAATAATATCTGGGAGTGTCTTAGCAATGTCCTAGAAACAAGGCAGGACAGGATGATGCCCTCTGTGGCAGTTTTTCTGTCAGGATTCAAGAGGTATCTAAAAGGACTACAACTATTGCAAGAGCATTATCCAATATTAGTCAGAGCTAAACAGTTTGTTTTTTTCTACAGGCACCCCTTACCAGCATAGGCAGTTATTTTGGTAAAGGTGAACTGCAAGATTTATAATCTTACTACATATTGAGCCTGGAAGGCAGGCCTCTGGTTGTATGCGTCAACTATAATAGTTGCAGGTGCCGTCTAGCCTTTTTTGCCTTCAAAACAGTGCTTGTGCTGTGTAATTTGGCCCTCTGTATCATCTAAAATACCTGCCTGACCCTGCCTGGTTCTGCACTCCTCTCTGTAAACTGACCATGGTGAGCCCTGACACCGTGGTCAGTTTACGTGCCTCCATCATCCGCTGTCTCTCCTTTGTCCTCCTCTCCCCCCTTCCCTCCCTGCCTGTCAGCTCCGATCACTCCCCAGCCCTCTCCTCCTGTTGCTATTATAACAGAATGCTCGTGCTACATTCTCCTCTGTTTTAGTAAATGATGTGCCCCAGCTCACGTGACCGCCTCTCTCCTCCTCCTGGCTGACGTCAGCAGGGGATTCTCAGCCCCACCTGTTGTAGCTGTCAGATTGAGAGAGGCGGCCGGTCACATGAGCGCCAAGCGGCGCTATAAAATAAGGTATATAGCGGCTTGTTTTTTACAAAACACCTACACTTTGGCACATCAATTACTATAACAGAGGAGATTGTAGCATGAACACTCAGTGGCTTAACAACCACTTTAAACATCTTGGAGAACACAGAGATCCACAGATCTTCTGTGGATGAAGGTTGCTTCAAAATCTTCTGTCTCTTCATGTAATCCCACACAGACTTGATAATGTTGAGATCAGGGCTCTCGGGGGGTCAAACCATCACTTCCAGGACTCCTTGTTCTTCTTTACAATAATAACATTGGCTGTATGTTTGGGATCTTTGTCCTGCTGCAGAATACATTTGGGGTCAATCACATGCCTCCTTGATGGTATGGCATGATGGATAAGTATCTGCCGGTATTTCTCAGCATTGAGGACACCATTCATCCTAACCAAATCTCTAACTCCATTTGCACAAATGCAGCCCCAAACTTGCAAGCAACTTCCACCATGCTTTACTGCTGCCTGCAGACGCTCATTATTGTACCGCTCTCCAGCACTTTGCCAAACAAACTGACTCCTGCTACATTCAAATGTTTCAAATTTTGACTAATCTGTCCAGAGCACCTGCTGCCATTTTTCTGCACTCCAGTTCCTATGTTTCTGTGCATAGTTGAGTGGTTTAGCCTTGTTTCCACATCAGAGGTATGGCTCTTTGGCCACAATTCTTTAATGATGTCAAAGGTAAGTAAGCACAATGGGGTTGATTTACTAAAGCTGGAGAGTGCAAAATCTGGTGCAGCTCTGCATAAAAGCCAATCAGCTTCCAGGTTTTATTGTCAAAGCTTAATTGAACAAGCTGAGGTTAGAAGCTGATTGGCTACCATGCACAGCTGCACCAGATTTTGCACTCTCCAGGTTTAGTAAATCAACCCCAATGGGTCTTTCATCAGCTGCATTAAGCTTCCTTGGCCGATCACTACGTCTCCAGTCCTCAACGTTGCCCGTTTCTTTGTGCTTCTTCAAAAGAGCTTGAACAGCATATCTTGAAACCCCACTCTGCTTTGAAATCTTTGCTTGGGAGAGAACTTGCTGATGGGGTATAACTACCTTGTGTCTTTTTTCTGTGCTCAGCCTTGCCATGGTGTATGATCTGTGACATGAAATTGTCTTTCACAACCTCACCTTAGTAGCAGAGTTTGGCTGTTCCTCACCCAGTTTTAAACTTCCTACACAGCTGTTTCTGTTTCAATTAACCATTGTGTTTCAACCTGCATATGAAATTGATGAACATTAGCACCTGCTTGGTATAACTAGTTAATCATACACTTGACTGTAATCCTACAAAATCCCTGACTTTCTGCAAGTGTACAAAGTGTGCAAGTGTAAGAATTGATGCTGGTTTGAAGCCAAAGGGTGGTCACACCAAATATTGATTTCATTTCGATTTCTATTCTGTTCGCTCCTTTTTTTGTAAATTGATAAAAAGAAACAATTGAAATATACTGTATACAGCATTTCTTCACACCTGGCACCTGCCTATATATATATATATATATAGTATATATTTTGTGTGTGTATATATATATATATATATATATATATATATATATATATATATATAGTGTATATAGTGTCTCACACCCCTCACATTTCTGTAAATATTTTATTCTATCTTTTCATGTGACAACACTGAAGAAATGACACTTTGCTACAATGTAAAGTAGTGAGTGTACAGCTTGTATAACAGTATAAATTTGCTGTCCCCTCAAAATAACTCAACACACAGCCATTAATGTCTAAACCGCTGGCAACAAAAGTGAGTACACCCCTAAGTGAAAATGTCCAAATTGGGCCCAAAGTGTCAATATTTTGTCTGACCACCATTATTTTCCAGCACTGCCTTAACCCTCTTGGGCATGGAGTTCACCAGAGCTTCACAGGTTGCCACTGGAGTCCTCTTCCACTCCTCCATGATGACGTCACGGAGCTGGTGGATGTTAGAGACCTTGCTCTCCTCCATCTTCCATTTGAGGATGCCCCACAGATGCTCAATAGGGTTTAGGTCTGGAGACTTGCTTGGCCAGTCCATCACCTTTACCCTCAGCTTATTTAGCAAGGCAGTGGTCATCTTGGAGGTGTGTTTGGGGTCGTTATCATGTTGGAATACTGCCCTGTGGCCCATTCTCCGAAGGGAGGGGATCATGCTCTGCTACAGTATGTAACATTACATGTTGGCATTCATTGCTCCTTCAATGAACTGTAGCTCCCCAATGCCGGCAGCACTCATGCAGCCCCAGACCATGGCACTCCCACCATCATGCTTGACTGTAGGCAAGACACACTTGTGTACTCCTCACCTGGTTGTCGCCACACACGCTTGACACCACCTGAACCAAATACATTTATCTTGGTCTTATCAGACCACAGGACATGGTTCCATTTATCCATGTCCTTAGTCTGCTTGTCTTCAGCAACCTGTTTGCGGGCTTTCTTGTGCATTATCTTTAGAAGAGGCTTCCTTCTGGGACAACAGACATTCAGACCAATTTGATGCAGTATGCAGCGTATGGTCTGAGCACTGACAGGGTGAACCCCCATCCCTTCAACCTCTGCAGCAATGCTGTCAGCACTCATACATCTATTTCCCAAAGACAACCTCTGGATATGATGCTGAGTACATGCACTCAACTTCTTTGGTCGACCATGGCGAGGCCTGTTCTGAGTGGAACCTGTCCTGTTAAGCCTCTGTATGGTCTTGGCCACCATGCTGCGGCTCGGTTCCAGGCCATCTTTATGTAGAGCAACAATTCTTTTTTTCAGATCCTCAGATAGTTCTTTGCCATGAGGTGCCATGTTGAACTTCCAGTGACCAGTATGAGAGAGTGAAAGCGATAGCACCAAATTTAGCACACCTGCTCCCCATTCATACCTGAGACCTTGTAACACTAAAAAGTCACATGACACCAGGGAGGGAAAATGGCTAATTGGGCCCAATTTGGACATTTTCACTTAGGGGTGTACTCACTTTTGTTGCCAGTGGTTTAGACATGAATGGCTGTGTGTTGAGTTATTTTGAGGGGACAGCAAATTTACACTGTTACACAACCTGTACACTCACTACTTTATATTGAAGCAAAGTGTCATTTCCTCTGTGTTGTTACATGAAAAGATACAATAAAATATTTACAAAAATGTGAGGGGTGTACTCACTTTGTTCTCTCTTCTGCCGTTTACTTCCTGGGGTCCTTGGGGTTCCCACATCACTGCCTGCATGATATGCACATCTGTTATTGGTGGATGCAACACTTTCAGCGGCCAGGTCCTTCCTCATAGGCTCCTTAGGTAGGAGAACTCATTGAGACCAGTGTTCAAGAAGATAAGGATTAGCTTTGTTCATAGAGGAAACTGTGAGTTTAATCCATGGGTGCTCAACTTGTGGCCCTCCAGCTGTTGCCAATATACAATACCCATCATGCCTCTGTCTTTGGGAGTCATGCTTGTGACTATCAGCTTTGCAATGCTTTATGGGACTTGTAGTTTCGCAAGAGCTAGAGTGCAACAGGTTGAGCACCCAGGGTTTAATCCATTACAATGCAGGATGGCTTAGGAAGAGGTGTTTGGAATCAAGACTGAGGAGTAAGGTAATTGATGCACAATGCATATTTCATTTTTTCCTGGAGTTGGGTTTCAATATTTTGCAGCTTACTGGTCCTTAGTTGTGGCTGCATTGGTTCTCGTTTTTCAGGCTAAGAACATTTTCAGTAAGTACCTCAGAAAAAACCTATTGATCCTGCCAGAAATGCAGAGTCTTTGTCTCTCTTTGTCTCTTACTGCAAGCTAAAAAGAAAGCTATGAGTCCCGTCAATCCACTGTGTAAAGGAAATGACAGACATGTTTGAAGTCCAACCTGTGTAACAATTATGGCTGCCTCCATAGATACTATGGATAAAAAAGTGGAGACATGATGGGACGGGATGAGAAGTGTGTTATTCACAGGAGTGCCAGCTGAAATTAGAGTAAAAAAAAACAATTGCATGCAGTCACCACATCTAAGGGTTAGTAATCTCCAATATACTTGGTTTTTGGGTTTTGAGATATTTTAAGTTTCCTTTCACCAGTGATCACTGACCGGGGCAGTGATTAACGCCTCAGAACTGCTGTGACTGGTTCTTGAAGTCTACATCGGATGTTCTCAACCCTGCCCTCAAGTACCCCCAACAGGCTATATTTTGGGAATTTCTCTTCGATAAAATAGCTGTCCAAAATACCTAGCCATTGACTCTGATTTAAAGAACCCGTGCAAGATAAAAGAAGACATGCAAACTTGGCCTGTTGGGGGTACTTGAGGACAGGGTTGAGAACCACTGGTCTACATCATGCTTCCATTATCAGCCTGGCCAGAAACAGGGAATTTTTAGTTGCTGTATGTTCACCTGGACCCTGTGAGCCCCAACATCACTGCTCTATTATTATTAGAATGTTCATTTTTTTTACAGGATGACTTTTTGAGGGTTTGTGCACCCTTATTTCATTATCGAGCCTATAATCTCCAGTTTATCTGTTTTTTTCTATTTTTAACTGTAATTTCCTCTTATTCTTATCAGATTCTCTAATACTATCATGTCCATATGGTGAGTCCACACAAGAAGAAGCTGAGTAAATAGAAATGACTTCTCTTTATCTGAAAATTACACTGATAAATTGTTTGCTCGCTTTTTATTAAATTAACTGTTATCCATAATGACTGGATTTACACAGCGGAGACAATAAATTTGTTCATGTAGGTTTTTGGACAGATGGGAGACAGACTGATAACAAAGAGATAGATAGATAGATAGATAGATAGATAGATAGATAGATAGATAGATAGATAGATAGATACATAGATACATAGATACATAGATAGATTAATAGAAAAATACATAGTGATAGATAGATAGATAGATAGATAGATAGATAGATAGATAGATAGATAGACAGACAGACAGACAGACAGACAGACAGACAGACAGACAGACAGATAGATAGATAGATAGATAGATAGATAGATAGATAGATAGATAGATAGATAGATAGATAGATAGGCCTATGGAAAGGAGTTGGGCACAATATGATGGAGGCTTTGGGCTATTGCAGTGGGTTGTTGTCCTATTCAAGAGGAGGCGGGGTGGGAGCTTTAACAGTTTGTTGCCAACACACAGCCAAATCAAAAGCCCCCTTACAAGTTCATGGGAGGAGCAAGGAGTTCAAGGTTTACCAGAAACAGGTCAGAAAGTAAGGTTGGTCAAGGTAGCAGGCAGGGAGCTGTCCAGCATCTCAGGTGGCACAGTAAGAAGAGCTACTGCCAGAGGCAACAGAGTTACTCCACTGTAACAGTTCACCAGTCTGTAATATACCGTCTTCTGCTTGTTGGGGCCCAACTCTTATGTCAGTGCCCTCATAATATGTCCCCTAAAACACTGATAAAAGCACTCCTTTTCTTCTCTGCTCAGAGCCTTACTCACTCTGAGATAGATAGATAGATAGATAGATAGATAGATAGATAGATAGATAGATAGATAGATAGATAGATAGATAGATAGATAGCATTCTCTTGTCAACTCAAAGTTTTAGTTCCCCACATAAATGTTCTATTGGATCTATTCTTTGTTGCCTTGGCGGTATGTTTTTATGTCATTGCCATGCTGGAATACCCATCCATGACCGATCTTTATTGTTCTAGCTGAGGGAAGAAGGTTCTCTTCCAAGATTTTACAATACATGGCCCTGTCCATTGGACCCATCAATGCAGGAAACTTGGCCTGTACCTTTAGCATAGAAACCTCACTAAAGCATCATGTTTTCACCTCCGTGCTTGACTGTAGGGATAGTGTTCTTAGGGTCATAGTCAGCATTTTTCTTCCTCCAAACACAGCGAGTCCAGTTAATTTATTTATTTATTTATTTCATGTACTTATATAGCACTGTCAATTTACGCAGCGCTTTACATATACATTGTACATTCACATCAGTCCCTACCCTCAAGGAGCTTACAATCTAAGGTCCCTAACTCATATTCATACATATACGAGGGCCAATTTAGACTGGATCTAATTTACCTACAGCATGTCAAATAGCTCAATTTTGGTCTCATCTGACCACAGCACTTTCTCCCAATTCCTCTCTGAATCATTTAAATGTTCATTGCCATGACTGTACATGTGCCTTCTTGAGGAGGAGGACTCGCCGTGTTTGGAGAAAGAAAAATGCTAACTATGACCCTAAGAACACCATTCCTACAGTCAAGCACAAAGGTGGAAACATTATGCTTTGGGGCTGTTTCTCTGCTAAAGGTACAGGCTGACTTTGCCGCATTGAGGGGCCGATGGACGGGACCATGCATTGAAAAATCTTGGATGAGAACCTTCTTCCCTCAGCCAGAACACTGAAGATGGGTCATGGTTGGGTCTTCCATCATGACAATGACCCAAAACATACTGCCAAGGAAACAAAGGAGTTGCTCAAGAAGAAGAACTTTAAGGTCATAGAGTGGCCTTAATCCTATAGAACATTTATGGAGGGAGCTGAAACTTCAAGTTGCCAAGCAACAGCCAAGAAACCCTAAGGATTTAGAGAATATCTGTAAAGAAGAGTGGACCAAAATCCCTCCTGAGATGTGTGCAAACCTGGTAAGCAACTACAAGAAATGTCTTACCTCTGTGCTTAGCAACAAGGGTTTCTCCACCAAGTACTAAGTCAAATACTTATTTTACTCACTGAACTGCAACTCAATTTATAACATTTGTATCATGTGATTTTTCTGGATTTTTGGTTGATATTCTGTCTCTATCATTTAAAATACACCTGTGATAAAAAATATATAGACCCTTCATCTCTTTGTAAGTGGGCAAACGTACAAAATCTGCAGGCAATCAAGTAATTATTTTCCCCATTGTAGATAGTCAGTAGAAGTCAGTTGACTGTGACCCCCTTTCCACAACTAACCTCCTCTGGCTAATGCCTACTCAACGTAGATCAATCAATAATCCCAACACCACAAGTCTCCTTATGGGACAGACTTAAAGCACGCTTTGGCCTCCAATCACCCCAAAACCCCCTCTTATTGTTTCTCTGAAATCCCTCTTTTTATCCGGCCTGGTCCTCTCTGACCTCATTCTCGGCTTGGTCGAACACAGGACTGATACGTATCCATCAATTCTGCACCTCCGCAAAGATCACCCTTTTCCCTACGCTCCAGGAAACACACAACTTCCCAGCCACAGAAACCTTTAGATACTTACAAATCAAACATTTCCTGGCACAACAAACGCCTCCCAACTCCAGAACACCAGAGCTCATCACCTTTGAACAAGCATGTTACATAGTTACATAGTTACATAGTCAGTGAGGCTGGAAAAAGACACAAGTCCATCAAGTCCAACCCATGTGTGCGTTTTATTTTATGTCAGTAATACGTTGTATATCCCCCAATGTTGTGGTCCCTTAGGTGTGCATCTAATAGTTTTTTTAAATTATCTATACTACCAGCAGAAACCACTGTTTCTGGAAGCGAATTCCACATTCGCACAGCTCGTACCGTAAAGAAACCCCTACGCATCTTAAGGTTAAAACGCCTTTCTTTCATTCTTAGTGAATGGCCGCGTGTTTTCTTGTTTTCCTTTGCACTGAATAGTATTGCCCCTATAGCGGGGTCACCAGTACAGTATTTGTACATCGAAATCATATCCCCTCTCAAGCGTCTTTTCTCCAGAGAGAACAAGTTCAGTGCTTGTAATCTTTCCTCATAACTTAGGTCCTCTAATCCCTTAACTAGCTTTGTTGCCCTTCTCTGAACCCTTTCCAATACCAGGACGTCCTTCTTGAGGACCGGTGCCCAGAACTGGACGGCATACTCCAGGTGCGGCCTCACTAGGGACTTGTACAATGGGAGAATTATTGATTTATCCCTGAAGTTAATCCCTTTTTTGATGCATGCCAACACTTTGTTAGCTTTGCTTGCAGCAGCTTGGCATTGCATGCCACTGCTGAGTCTGTTCTCCACTAGGACCCCTAGGTCTTTTTCCATCCTTGATTCCCCCAGGGGCTCTCCCACTAGTGAGTAATTTGCTTTCATGTTCTTGGTACCCAAATGCATTATCTTA
>BLSH010138632.1:65943-85396 GCA_018402905.1 Glandirana rugosa
TGGAACATCAACCAGAGTTCCCGGTGATACAAACCTCTACGTCTAAACCACCGGACGGTCTAAACACAGGTTAGACGACACAGTTCAACCTCCAACTCCATTAAGAGGGTAAACCATCACATCACCCACCACGACTACAACGTACCCTATTTTCGACACGCATATCCAGACTCTACTCAGGCGCGCTTTAAGTTCGTCGCACACGCACACGCCTCTCGTCGCACACACACGCGCCCCTCGAGGTCCCTGTCTCGAGGTCCCTGTCTGGTCTGGGTTGGGTGGGGTCTGCCTGGGGGGCCCGCCGCCTCCTCCTCGTCCGGATGTCAGTGGGGGGGGTCAGTCTCAAGCTCCCCGCACACGCTGCTCCCTGTCTCTGTTTAGCCTCCCTGCCGCTGCTGCTTCGCGGGGGGGGGTCCGTCTGGGGTGGGTTGGGTCTGGTCTGTCCCTGGAGCTCTGTCCCTGGAGCTCCCCGCGCACACACACGCTGCTCTCCGCACACGCACACGCTGCTTGAATTTCGCGCGGACTCATCTCAGACCTATACGCACAGCTTTTATCCCATGCAACATCAGCACCACCCACTACACTACCAAATGGGAGAATTACCTCAACCTCCAACTTGACACAGCAGATTGGACACAAATCTGGCAGGCCACCAAATCTGCATCTCCAAACATAGTGGCCCTTGAGACCAACTACAAGGTACTCACCGGGTGGTATCTGGTCCCCGCCAGGATATCTAAATTCCTCCCTCAACATCCCCCATAATGCTTCTGCGGCTGTTCAGACTCAGGCACACATGTCCACATATGGTGCGATTGCCCCATAGTCCACAGCTTCTGGAAGGAAATATTCAAAACCCTCTCCACCATGTTTAAAACTACCTTACCACCAGACCCGGCTGTAGCGCTCCTAAACATCAAGCCACATGCTCTAATGCACAGACAACTTAAACTCCTACTCCTAAAAACAAAGCCTAGCAAAAGCTTGGAAATCCATCTCGCTCTGCACCCTATCTGTGAACCAGAGGGTAACGCAAGAAATGATCCACGGAAAAACTGAAGCAGTCATACTCAATAGAGTATCTAAATTTGAAAAACTCTGGAAGCCATGGATTGACCACTGCTTTCCCACAGGCCTTAATTACTAATCTCAAACAATCACTCACCAATATTAATGGCCCTCTCCCCCTCTGGCATCCCCTACCCCCTTCCCTGCCATCTCTATATTTTCTTTAATTCCCCTATAACTCACCAAACCTGCTTTTGACCATCATCTCACACCCACACTGCACAGTGAAGGGTTTCCAGATCCCTATATTCAAGACATACTTACTCCTAAAAAAAACTTTTATTGTCCCACCTCCCATATGGACTCCTGGGATGGACTGACATTACATCCCCCAGAGGGTTAACGTTGAGTCGTACCACTAGAACCCAACTCTGGGATGTTACGTGGAAAACCCCATATGCATGTCCCAAACTGGGCTCCCTTGCTATCCCATTAAGGTATTCGTTCCTCTTGTACAGATTATTTACAGCTGAATCATATGGTTAACCTTACATTCCACTTTGATTAATGCCTTCTTTATCTGTTGTTCACTTCTTGAAACATATCCTGTAAAAAACGCATACTTATGTATTGTACAGTGTCAGTTCTCCTACTCTTGAAGAACACTGTTGACTGTTTTTGTACCTGTTTCTTTATTACAAAACTGATGCTGTTATCTTCTTGTATAACTTGTAGCAAATAATAAAACATTTGAACGAGATAGATAGATAGATAGATAGATAGATAGATAGATAGATAGATAGATAGACTATGGCTATATGAAAGTCAAATAGAAAAAAACACAGTGATAGACAGATGGGTGGGGAATATTTATTGCAGATGTACAAGCAGTACCCTGGTAGCAAAAGAAATATGAACCACAGTAACAACACAGAAAATAGTTAAATAATAGCAAGAAATATACTGCAATGGGTGAAGAGTAGCATGAAATATACAGCAAAAATAAACAATTTGCATAGAGCGCAACCCCTCCTAAACCCTATGTCAGGGTCAGGGGTCCAGCTTGGAGGCCAATAGCTATAGCAGTGAAGGCTCATACAGTAACCAGCACAAGCAGGCCCCCCTGGTGGGTGACGTAGGCTCACCAGAAGCATGGGGTCTAGGCATTAGACTGTAAGCTCTCAGGAGCAGGGCCCCTCTAACCCTCTTGTTTTGAGTTGTACTGTTGCTGTATTGTCTCTCTTTATATTGTAAAGCGCGGCGCAAACTGTTGGTGCTATATAAATCCTGTATAATAATAATAATAATAGGTATTATCCAGTCTTTACCAGAGCTCCTGATGGTGAAGATGTTTTTTTTCTGCGTGTTAGTACCATGTCATGGTCCTCAGGATTGCCCCACCAGGAGGTGAGCAAGTCGAGGTCTGCTAGCAGATGTAGTAGGGATCAAGCAGAAGCATAGTCAGTAAACAAGCCAAAGGTTTCAAGCAGGGATCAAGCAGAAGTGTAGTCAAGGAACAAGCCCAAAGTCCGTAAAGAGTGGTAATGGAGATACGAATGACAACAGAAGAATAAGGAGCAATATATTGGCTGGAGAAGAGCACAATAATCTGGCAAACAGTCTGCCACTAGGTGGCTCTGTCCCACAATAGTGTGGTAATAGGAAATTATGTAAGTGGGGGTTAGGTTCCCATTTAGACTGACCCTTTCCATAGTGAAGTCATGGGTATAGTCACATCCCATATGTATGCCAGATTGGGAGGTGCCTGAGCAGTTGGGGCATGGGAGCCAAACACCACACACCTATGTGGATGTTGTCAGCATAACCAATGCCCTGTATAGGGCAGAAGCTCCCAGGTTACATAATTACATAGTTAGTCCAATTCCGAAAAGAGCCTGCTGTCCTGTCTCAATAAACATGGTCTCAGTGCAATGGGAACATGGTCTTACTGGACTGTGTGTGGGAATGCCATTTTAGGCCAGGCTAGTGTTCTCTGTGGAGCGTACTAATGCCCCTGAAATTTCTAATGACACCTAAACAAAGTGTATTGAATTAGAGGGGCAGCTGAAGCAGTCCCTGGAACGATATGAAGGGAGTTTTGAGCTGGATGCATCTATCCTAATAGGCAAGTCATTACCCTCAGAATGAGTACTAATGACCCTGGGGAGTGAGAAAGAGTGGCAGTGGGAGCTGGGTTCCAACACAGTGGTGCTCCCAAGGAGAGGAGAGGAAGATAAGAGAAGATGGCTTAACAGTGATGTGAAATGTGGGGCTTTCGCATGTAACTGATGCAGACCATCCACTATATGTGATTGCCAAACTATGCAAAGCGACATCGGATATTATGAGTTGTAATGTATCACTGTCATCTTTTAAGTTTTACGGTAAACTATAACTTTTTATAAATGGAACTATAACTTTGTGCGGACATTCCTTTCTTATGAATATAAAAGCTAATGCCAGGGATGTCATGGGAAGGCCTATGGAAAGGAGTTGGGCACAATATGATGGAGGCTTTTGGCTATTGCAGTGGGTTGTTGTCCTATTCAAGAGGAGGCGGGGTGGGAGCTTTAGCAGTTTGTTGCCAACACACAGCCAAATCAGAAGCCCCCTTACAAGTTCATGGGAGGAGCAAAGAGTTCAAGGTTTACCAGAAACAGGTCAGAAAGTAAGGTTGGTCAAGGTAGCAGGCAGGGAGCTATCCAGCATCTCAGGTGGCACAGTAAGAAGAGCTACTGCCAGGGGCAACAGAGTTACTCCACTGTAACAGTTCACCAGTCTGTAATATACTGTCTTCTGCTTGTTGGGGCCCAACTCTTATGTCAGTGCCCTCATGATATGTCCCCTAAAACACTGATGAAAGCACTCCTTTTCTTCTCTGCTCAGAGCCTTAGTCACTCTGAGATAGATAGATAGATAGATAGATAGATAGATAGATAGATAGAAAGATAGATATGTCCTCACTTGTACTTGTGTCTATTTTGAGCGAGACAGAAAGTAAGGAGAGATCCAAACATTTGAATAGCCACCAGAACAAGAATAAATCTTCCAGTGGAGACACTTGTTTCAGAGATAGCTGTCTAAAAAGGGAAATCCTATTACTGTTGGGCAGAAAAGAAAATCTCCTCAATGGGGGAAAAACGGGGTTTTAACTGTTATGTGATGAGATTGTGAGAGTGAGATTGTGTAGACCAGCCATTACCACATCTACTGAACATGCTCCAGTTTCAGTTCCCTTGTAAGCTGTTCATTTCCTTTACTCTTTCTTATCTGTGCAGACCATGTGACCAGGGCCATCTTTAAGGCAGGGCAAAAGGGGCAGCTGCCCTGGGCCCCATAATTGTTGTTGGGCCCAAAGCAGCTGCCTCATACTTGCCAACTATCCCAGTTTAAATTTCCTTGACCCTTGAAGTTTTAGTCCTGTGCTGGGTCCCAGTGTGAAGTTCTGTTACTAATGCTGCCCGGCGCTGCCTTATTGCCGTGTACAGGTGACTCACCTGCAGACCCTGTGTTTACATGTAAATAACCTGCACTGATATGTAAATAGCGCCAACATTAATATGTAAATAGTCGTGGACCACAGCATTGATATGTAAGTAGAGGCGGCATTCATATGTATATCATGCCCCTCTGAGGTCATTTCCACCATCACTTTTGCTGAATGCTGCCCACTGGGGAGGTAAAGGGGCATGCTTGAAAGTCCTGCCCACAACTGTGGTCATTATGCCTAACATTAACCTGTTCTGCAAAGGTAAGCAAATTGGAAATGGAACCCTTTTTTAAAATAACATGCACAGCACTGTGAATTTTGGTGCATGTGAATACGCACATCTCAGCCGATGCATGAGGGTGTAATTAACAATTAATGGCACTGCTGTGTATCTGCTAAATGGCAGCATGTTTCTGTGGTGTCAGGAAAGCGATTTGGCATGAGTTCCCAACACACACAAATGTAAACGCAGGCTAAATGTCTCAGTTACATGGCGATCAGTGTAAATTCCCCCTCACATTGGTGGTCATTGTAAATTTCCCATTACATTGGTGGTCAGTGTAGAATCCCACACTATATACTTGGCAAAGATTTTCCAGCCACAGTGTACTGCCTCTTAACTAATCCCACCCACCCACCACTGCCACTAATCCCATCAACCCCCTAGCATTGCGACTGATCACACCCCCCCCCCCCCCCAGCATTGCCACCAATCCCAAGAGTCCTAGGATCTCTAGGAGTTTTCTGTCTATTGATGGGTCCCCTCACTTCCCCAGTCCTTGGTGTGCAGGCAGTGAGGAGATGATGTGCTGTAACCTTTAGCAACCAATCAGTGAGCAGTAATGATGTGCACTAACCTCTTGCAACCAATCATTGAGCAGTAAGGATATGCAGTAACCTCTAGGAACCAATCAATGAGTAGTAATAATGTGCAGTAACCTCTAGCAGCCAATTAGTGAGTGGTAAAGTGGTCCAGTAGCCTCTAGTAACTAATCAGTGAGCAGAATTGATGTACATTAATCTCTGGTAACCAATCAACAAGCAGAAGTCATGTGCTGTAACCTCTAGCAATAATCAGTGAGCCATAATGTGTGCTGTAACCTCTAGCAGCCAGTCAGTGTGCGGTAATGATACACTGTAACCTCTGGCAACCAATCGCAATCACTGCCTGATCTGATTCAGTAAACTGATTTTGAGTCTAGCTGCTATTTTTTGTATGTCTCAGAGCAGGTGGAGAGCAAAATTGCATGGGGGGGGGGGGGGCCCAAGAAAATGTTTGCCCAAGGCCCAGTCAATATTAAAGATGGCCCTGCATGTGACACGTGGGCATATGCACAGTAAAGCACAGCCCCCCTCCCTCCTCCTCCTTGTCCTTATATTGCTAAAGACTATGGGACAGGATATACGATGTTGATTGATGCAGGCTTTACCTCCCTGTTAGTCCCAGCACATACACACCATAGACACAGGCTGGAAGGGTGTGACACAGCCTGTGATTGGTAGAACCTCATCCAGATAACCTTACAATTTGAACAAAATGAAAGCTTTTGTTCCTCTTATCCACCTGGCTGCTCCCCCTGTCCTCCCATCCACCTGGCTGCTCCACTCTGTCCTCCCATCCACCTGGCTGCATCCACTCTGTCCTCCCCTCCACCTGGCTGCTCCCCCTGTCCGCCCCTCCACCTGTCTGCTACCCCCTGTCCTCCCATCCACCTGGCTGCTCCACTCTGCCCTCCCATCCATCTGGCTGCTCCACTCTGTCCTCCCATCCACCTGGCTACATCCACTCTGTCCTCCCCTCCACCTGGCTGCTCCCCCTGTCCGCCCCTGCACCTGGCTGCTCTCCCCTGTCCTCCCATCCACCTGGCTGTTCCACCCTGCTCTCCCTTCCACCTGGCTGCATCCTACCTGTCCTCCTCTCCACCTGGCTGCATCCACCCTGTCCTCCCATCCACCTGGCTGCATCCTACCTGTCCTCCTCTCCACCTGGCTGCATCCACTCTGTCCTCCCCTCCCCTCAAGGCACTGTGTGTGTGTGTGTGTATAATTGCGTTTTATAGTTGGCCCCCCTACTCTTATCCCTGTCCCCCCATGTGCCCCCTCCTAAATATGAAAGCTGGAGACGCCACTGGTGCTATCCCCACCTCCTCGTAGCGGCATCACTGTCTCTTGACAGGATGTCTCCTGCACCAAGCAGTCTCCGGCTGTCTCTTGCACTTAGCAGTCTCTGGCTATCTCCGGCTATCTCATGCACCATGCAGTCTCTGGCTGTCTCCTGCACCATGCAGTCTTTGGCTGTCTCCTGCACCATGCAGTCTTTGGCTGTCTCCTGCGCCATGTAGTCTCTGGCTGTCTCTTGCACTTAGCAGTCTCTGGCTATCTCTGGCTGTCTCCTGCACCATGCAGTCTCTGGCTGTCTCATGCACCATGCAGTCTCTGGCTGTCTCCTGCACCATGCAGTCTCTGGCTGTCTCCTGCACCATGCAGTCTCTAGCTGTCTCCTGCGCCATGTAGTCTCTGGCTGTCTCTTGCACTTAGCAGTCTCTGGCTATCTCCGGCTGTCTCATGCACCATGCAGTCTCTGGCTGTCTCCTGCACCATGCAGTCTCTGGCTGTCTCCTGCACCATGCAGTCTCTAGCTGTGTCCTGCGCCATGTAGTCTCCGGCTGTCTCTTGCACTTAGCAGTCTCTGGCTATCTCCGGCTGTCTCATGCACCATGCAGTCTCTGGCGGTCTCCGGCACTATGCAGTCCCTGGCTGTCTCCTGCACCATGTAGTCTCTGGCTGTCTCCTGCACTATCCAGCTGTCTCCTACACCATGCAGTCTCTGGCTGTCTCCTGTACCAGGCCTGCAGTCACTGCTGTCACTTCTGCCTGTTGCCTCCTCCTTCCCTCCACCAGCTGTCACCTTTGCCCCCATGTCTCCCAATAGCCGTCCTATCCCTATCCTCTTCCCCCCAGTGATCACAGCCCTTTTCAATCCCAACTCTCCCACCCCACAATCCCTATTTCACCCCACCCTTAACTACCTTGCCCTCACTCACCCTCTATTCCCACCCTGCCATCAATTGAATGGTGATGTGCCTCTCCTGTCTTTACCTTAATATACTGTTTAGAAAGTGCACATTTTGTTCAAATTTTCTCTCCCTGGTTCCCCTGTAGAAAGGGATTATTGCTGGACACTGTGAGACAGTTGATTGGAGGAAAGCCACCCCCCCCCCCTCCTCCCCACACATGCAGAGCTTGCCTGTGAATTGTGCAGTAGTCTGCTAATCTACAGTATCTCACAAAAGTGAGTACACCCCTCACATTTTTGTAAATATTTTATTATATCTTTTCATGTGACAACACTGAAGAAATGTCACTTTGCTACAATGTAAAGTAGTGAGTGTACAGCTTGTAAAAAATGTGAGGGGTGTACTCACTTTTGTGAGATACTGTATTTATAGCAACCTCCTCCGACATACAGTTCTATCTCTGGGTCTCAGAGAGCTTGTCAAAAGTTATCAGGCTGATAACAGAGGAACAGAGCAGGACAAAGCTACAAGACACAGGGTTTTGGAGAGAGATAAGAAAACTCTGCAGATCTATGTGCCCAGCTCAAATTTCATGAATCGGGTTTACATGCACTTTAACTATTTGCTGACCAGCCGCGGTCATTATACGGCGGCAGGTCAACTCTCCTAAGCGAACCAACGTACCTGTACGTCCCATGGACTCGATGTCCGCCGGTGACCCGCGATCATTCTACACAGAAGCAGAACGGGGATCTGCCCAAGTAAATAAGGCGGATCCCCATTCTGACAGGGGACATGTCTGAGATCTGCTGTTCCCAGTGATCAGGAACAGCGATCTCTGTCTTGTCCCTGGCAGCCCACCCCCCCCTACAGTTAGAACACACCCAGGGAACACAGTTAACCCCTTGATCGCCCTCTAGTGTTAACCCCTTCCCTGTCAGCGTCATTTATACATTGATCAGTGCATTTTTATAGCACTGATCAATGTAATAATGTCACTGGTCCCCAAAAAGTGTAATTTGGGGTCAGATTTGTCTGCCGCAATGTCGCAGTCCCGCTAAAAATCACAGATCGCCGCCATTACCAGTAAAAAAAATAAAATAAAAAGTCCATAAATCTATCCTGTAGTTTGTAGACACAATAACTTTTGCTCAAACCAATCAATATACGCCTATTGCAAATTTTTTTACCAAAAATATGTAGAAAAATACATATTCGCCTAAACGAATGAATAAATTCGTTTTTTTCATATATTTTTTTGGATATGTATTATAACAGAAAGTGAAAAAAATATATATTTTTTTCAAAATTGTCGGCCTTTTTTTATTTATAGCGCAAGAAATAAAAACCGCAGAGCTGATAAAATACCACCAAAATAAAGCTCTATTTGTGGGGAAAAAAGGACATCAATTTTGTTTGGAAACAATGTCGCACAGCCGTGCAATTTTCAGTTAAAGTGACGCAGTGCCCTAACGCAAAAAAAATGGCCTGGTCAGGAAGTGGTTAAATCCTTCCCGGGCTGAAGCGGTTAAGAAAATACAAAGCACTCTCTGAATGATCCCTGTGCTAAGTAGCTGACCTCCTGTGTCCAGAATGCAGCAGGGATCCCACCGAAAAGGAGAGGTGTATTGTAGTCCCAACACACTGTTTGTGCTAAGATGATAACTCTACTCCTCCAAAGATACAGTACATTAACCACTTCAGCCCCGGAAGGATTTCACACTTTAGGACCAGAGCCCTTTTTGCGATTCGGCCGGCGCTGCGTCAAAAAAAAAAACTGTCAATTGTCAAAAACTGACAATTGCGCGGTCGTGCGACATTGTACCCAAACTAAATTTGCGTCCTTTTTTTCCCGCAAACAGAGCTTTCTTTTGGTGGTATTTGATCATCGCTGCGTCATTTCTGATCGCCGCTATAAACAAAAGAAGAGCGACAATTTTGCAAAAAAACACAAATTTCTTACTTTTTGCTAAAATACAAATACAAAAAAAAATACAAAAAAACTTTTTTTTTCATCAGTTTTGGCCGATATATATTCTTCCTCATATTTGTGAAAAAAATCGCAATCAGTGTTTATTGATTGGTTTGCGCAAAAGTGGCCGCGTTTACGGGTGATGAGAATTCATTTTTGGGGTTTCTATTTTTTTTTTTATTTTTTACTAGTAATGGCGGCGATCTGCGATTTTTAGCAGTAAAGCGATATTGGGGCGGACAAGTCGGACCATTTTGACACTTTTTTGGGACCATTGGCATTTATACAGCGATCAGTGCTATAAAAATGCACTGATTACTGTGTAAATGCCATTGGCAGTGAAGGGGTTAACCTGCAGGGGGCGCTCTAAGGGTTAACTGTGTCCCCTGGGCGTGTTCTGACTGTGGGGGGACTGCCCTAGCAGGGGAAGGGAAGTGATCACAGCTTCCATGTAGAGGAAGGCTGTGATCACAGCCCTTCCCCCCTCACAGAACGGAGGTCCGTGTTTACTTACACAGACCTCCGTTCTTTCACTCCGGGGGGGGGCATCGTGGGTAGCCAGCGGCGATCGAGTCCGCCGCACCCGCTCCCTGGCCCTCCCCGAACACAGTGAGCGCGCGGGCGCGCCTCTGGCGCCGCGCGCGCTCACATTGCGCGTTCTCGCAGCCGCCGTCGTATGACGGCGATTTGCGATATTGAACCACTTTGTCACCGTCAACCTGCGGTTGGCGGTCGGCAAGTGGTTAAGTAAGTGTTGTCATCTTAGGACAGGACTTGTGCTGGCAGGATCATTGGGTATAAATAAAGGAAAAAATCCTGAAAAAGAAAACAATTGCACCCACCACATCTAAGGACTGGTACTCTGCAATTTATTATGATTATTATTATTATACAGGATTTATATAGCGCCAACAGTTTGCACAATGATTTATAATATAAAGGGAGATAGTTACAATGCAAAATACAATACAATAAAATACAAGAGGGTCAAGACAGCCCTGCTTATAAGAGCTTACTATAAAATATATATATTTTTGTTTTTGAATTTAGACACATGCAAAGTGCATGTGTAGTAAAATATATCTGAAATGTTTTTGTGTGAGGGATGGAATAGGGCAGGGTTAGAACCCCTGTTCATATTGCTGTCTGGGTTCCAGAAT
Source organism: Glandirana rugosa (assembly GCA_018402905.1). Lineage (NCBI taxonomy): Eukaryota > Metazoa > Chordata > Amphibia > Anura > Ranidae > Glandirana > Glandirana rugosa. Next base: position 76,594 of record BLSH010138632.1, read on the forward strand.
GAGTCAACCATTACAGTATATTTGGCCTGGTGACCATTGTTACAAGGATGGAAAGTGATGGGAAACAGGGCCGTCTTAATAGCATTATGGGCCCCTGGGCAAAGTAATGCAGTGGGGCCCCTACCAGCCTGCCCCAATTTATGCACCTACTTTCAAAAATTAAAGTATAAAATGTTGATAGAATTAAACATATATTTATTAGTACGTTCAATAAAATCAATTTTAATCAATTAAACATGCCATAAGTCAAAGATTAATCTACACAAAGGGCACAGTACAGGGGAGGAGACAGAAAGGTACAGTACAGGAAGGAGGGGGGGGGGGTAGGAGGGCACAATACTGGGATCAGGAGGGCACAGTACTGGGATCAGGAGGGCACAGTACTGGGATCAGGAGGGCACAGTACTGGGATCAGGATGCTGCACAGGACATTACCATCCCTGGACAGCTTAGTAAAAAGCATGACTGTCCCAGCAAATTTAGGACAGTTGGCAAATATGATGTAATGCAAGATTTAATGGGGCCCCCATGCAATGCCCAGGTGTGCCCATGCATTAAGACAGCCCTGATGGGAAATCCAAATTTTGGTGGTCACTGGAACAGGAGGTAGGGGGAAATCTTTAAATAGGGACACTTGTTCCAGTGATAACTGTCTAAGGAGGAAGGGGGGTTCCCCTCACTTTTGAGAGATTTCCTGTCTACAGGACCAGAGGTAACAGGACATCTTCCTAATGGAACAGAGACTATGAACATTAAAAAAGAATACTGACAAAGGTTTTCACCATTTCCTACTGGATCCAAACAAAAAAAAAACAAAAATGATAAGTTTTGGCTTTACATCCACTTTAACCACTTACCAACCGGAAGGTTTTCCAGCTTTAGGACCAGAGCACTTTTTGCGATTCGGCGCTGCGTCGCTTTAACTGACAATTGCGCGGTCGTGCGATGTTGTACCCAAACAAAATTTGCGTCCTTTTTTTTTTACCACAAATAGAGATTTCTTTTGGTGGTATTTGATCGCCTCTGCGTCATTTCTGATCACCGCTATAAACAAAAGAAGAGCGACCATTTTGCAAAAAAAACCCAAATTTATTACTTTTTCTAAAATTCAAATCCCAAAAAAAAATATAAAAAACATTTTTTTTCACCAGTTTTGGCCGATTTATATTCTTCCTCATATTTGTGATAAAAAAATCACAATTGGCGTTTACTGATTGGTTTGCGCAAAAGTGGCCGCGTTTACGGGTGATGAGAATTAATTTCTGGGGTTTTTATTTTTTACTAGTAGTGGCGGCGATCTGCGATTTTTAGCGGTACTGCGATATTGCAGCGGACATGTCGGACATTTTTGACTCTTTTTTGGGACAAATGACATTTATTCAGCGATCAGAAATTTAAATGTCCACTGATTACTGTATAAATGTCATTGGCAGTGAAGGGGTTAACCTGGGGGGGGGGAGCTAGGGGTTAACTGTGTTCCCTGGGTGTGCTCTTAGTGTGTGGGGGTTGGGCTAACATGGGCATGAGAGATCAGGGATCAGTAGATCTCCCATGCCTGCACTAACAGAATGGGGAACATCGGCGGTTCCCTGTTCTTTCCCTGTGGCCGCTCATCGCGGCTCGCCGGCGGACATCGGGTCCACCCGAGCCGCGGGCACACTCCTCAGGAGTGCGGCGGTGCGTGCGCGCCCCCTAGCGGCTGTTCGCAGATCGCCGCCTTTTTAGGGCGATTCGCGCTCAGCATCCCGACTGCCGCCGTGAAAAGACGGCACGCGGTCTGGAACTAGTTAAAGGAGAAGTATGGCCAAAGCACTTGCGGGGAAGAGCACAGAGCCAGTGTCTGACAATCACTGCTCTGTGCTCAGAGCGAACCTGGGAACTGAGCAATCAGAGGTCTTTGATTACTCAGTGTAGAGCCGGCCGGAAACATCTGCAGCATCAGATCAATTCTGCAGACATCTAGGTGGGTATGTACTGAATGTTTGCTTTTTTTTACATATCCACAACTCTCTTTTAAAGTAGAGTTGAAATTAGGATATGTACATTCAAAAATGTACACGCTCTTAACAAGCAGTAGATAAGCTTTAAAGAGGAAGTAAACCCAGATGGGGTTCACTTCTCTATATTCCCCTGTAATGTAGAAGCATAGTGGGCTCGTATGCATCGCATAGTATCCCATTATGTGCCACTTACCTGCAAACGAAGCCTGCAATGTCCAGCGCTGTCCCCTGTGCTGGCAGCGTCCATCTTCTGTCCCTCTTCCTTCTGGGGCCGCAATTTCGGTGCTCTGTAGGGTTGCCACTTTTTGTTCAAGCCAAACCCGAACACTTTAGCGGCGCATAGCACATTTTTTTTTTTAGCATACACTATAGGATTGTAGCAGACCTGGGAGACCTTTGGGCACTCCAAAGAGAATGGTAATGTGGCCTGCATAGTGCCCCCCTCACCTTCCTATCAGGCACTGTCCTGAGCCACATTCCTGTCTGATCATTGTGTCTGGGTTTCAGGCGGACTGAAACCTGGACACGTGATTCAAAACCCGAACTGTCCAGGTGAATCCCGGACAGGTGGCAACCCTAGCGCTGTGACTGGCCGGAGTCGCGTGATGTCACTCCCACGCATGCGCGCGGGAGCCGCCAGTCACGGCACGGTCGCAGTGGATTAACGGCACGCAGGCCATTCCTTCACTGCGCATGTGCCGACATGACGTTGGCACAGCTTCAACACTGCATATCTCCTGAACCGTACAGGTTTGGGAGATATACAGTACACCTACAGGTAAGCCTTATTCTTTAAAATAGCCTTAGCTTATTCTTAGCCTTTAAAATAAGCTGTCACTGATCTCTGTAGTGGCTTGCACTGTGGAGCTATTCATTTACAAAGTTCACAGAAGACACAGGGAAGTCCCTCAAGTCAGGGCTCAGCACTCTGCTCTCCCTTCTTCCTGTGTAGCTGCTCTGGGTCTTTACTACAAATTAGAAATCTGACAATCTGCTAACTTGGTGCTGGGAGGAGGGAGCTGTTCTACAGAGTGAAAGTAAAATTGAGAAACTTCCCTTGCAATCTTTAAAGGAATGTTTATACCACCGCGGCTGTGGACGCAGCTGTCACCGTGGGCTTACTATAACGTTTTACCGCTTATTAAATTTACAGAAATATTTAAAGGTCCATACCCTGGCCACATAAGTAATACTGTCAGTTGACCATAAAGCAGTATTAACCCCAAAAACAAAAATTCAATGTATTGCAGCTTACCAATCCTTAAATGTGGTGGCTGCATTTGTTTTGTTTATTTTTTAAGCTTTTTTTCCTTTATTTTCACCCGTTGATCTGACCAGTAACACACTTTCTCTCTTAGGGTGTCTCCACTTCACTGGATGAGCAAAGGAGACACGCTTGGACAGCAGCATTGTCTATCTGGGGAGAAGGTATTGTTAGATGTACTAGCAGATGTAGATGGACTTGACTTATGAATTAAAGCCAAACTCCAGATAACACTTTTTAACCAATTTTCGGCTTTCAGTGCTGTCACATTTTGAATGACAATTGCGCGGTCATGCAACAATGTACTAATATTAAATTGTTATCATTTATTTCATACAACTAGAACTTTCTTTTGGTGGTATTTAATCACTGCTGGGTTTTTTATTTTTTGCTAAATAAACTAATAAAGACCAAACATTTTGAAAAAAAAAACTTTCAAAACAGGTCATTTTTCTCCTTCACTGATGTGCGCTGATTAGGCTGCACTGATGGGCACTAATGAGGCGGTACTGATGGACGCTGATAGGCTGCACTGATGGGCACTGATGAGGCAGGACTGGTGGACACTAATGAGGCTGCACTGATAGGCAGCACTGATGGGCACTGATAGGCAGCACTGATGGGCACTGGTAGGCGGCACTGATGGGTGACACCGATTAGGAGGCACTGATGGACACTGATTGGCAGCACTAATAGGCACTGATTGGCAGCACTGGTCGGCACTTATTGGCAGCACTAATGGCCACAGATTGGCAGCACTGGTGGGCAAAGATTGGCAGCACTGGTGGGCAAAGATTGGCAGCACTGGTGGGCACTGGTAGGCAGCACTGCTGAGCACTGTAGGGACTGCACTGGTAATCAGGACACTGATAATCAGTGCCCTGATTATTAGTGCACATGTCCCTTTTAGAGAAGCTGGTTATCAGCTCTCTTCTCCTCTCCTCATGCTGTCAGCATTAGAAAAAGTGTGCCGATAACCGACTTCTAATTACATACATGATCAGCTGTGATTGGACACAGCTGATCACGTGGTAAAGAGCCACTGATTTGCTCTTTACCCTGACCTGTGACCAGCAGTGTCCTCCGAACAATGTGATCACAGAGCGTGCTGTCTGGGAGAGATCACGTCATTCAGCTATATCGCGGTCGGCAAGTGGTTCATTTCTACATTTTCCAAAAAAATTGTGACAAAAAATGACAACATAAAAAAAACTCACCATGCCTGTTACTAAATAATTTAGACTGTCTACTTTCCAAAAAGGGGTCATTTTGGGGGAATGTGCACTGTCCTGGCATTTTAGGCAGTCATACATCAGGACTGATTAGTTTTCGGATATATATATATATATACATACACAGTATCTCACAAAAATGAGTACACCCCTCACGTTTTTGTAAATATTTTATTATATCTTTTCATGTGACAACACTGAAGAAATGACACTTTGCTGTAATGTAAAATAGTGAGTGTACAGCTTGTATAACAGTGTAAATTTGCTGTCCCCTCAAAATAATTCAACACACAGCCATTAATGTCTAAACCGCTGGCAACAAAAGTGAGTACACCCCTAAGTGAAAATATTATAATTGGGCCCAATTAGCCATTTTCCCTCCCCGGTGTCATGTGACTCTTTAGTGTTACAAGGTCTCAGGTGTGAATGGGGAGCAGGTGCGTTAAATTTGGTGTTATCGCTCTCACTCTCTCATACTGGTCACTGGAAGTTCAACATGGCACCTCATGGCAAAGAACTGTTTGAGGATCTGAAACAAAGAATTGTTGCTCTACATAAAGATGGCTTAGGCTATAAAAAGATTGCCAAGACCCTGAAACTGAGTTTCAGCACGGTGGCCAAGACCATACAGCGGTTTAACAGGGCAGGTTCCACTCAGAACAGGCCTCGCCATGGTCGACCAAAGATGTTGAGTGCACATGCTTAGCATCATATCCAGAGATTGTCTTTGGGAAATAGACCTATGAGTGCTGCCAGCATTGCTGCAGAGGTTAAAGGGGGTGGGGGGTCAGCCTGTCAGTGAGGAGAGTAAGAGGAGAGGCGGCCTCGATCACAGACCATGGATTGCCCGCTGTATAATAGTTTACATTACATTGTAATTGATGTCCGCGCCGTCACATACAGTCCCACCCTCCCGACTCTGCACCTGTTACAGACAGAACACGGCCTGGCATTGGACCGGCCTTCTGTATGTGCCATACAGCATTTTAACAGGACAGGTTCCACTCAGAACAGGCCTCACCATGGTTGACCAAAAAAGTTGAGTGCACGTGCAGCATCATATACAGAGGTTGTCTCCTCTTACTCCACACTCTCTCTCGTCCTTTGCAATGGTGGACACTGGTGAGACTACAATGGTGGACACTGGTGAGGCTGCAATGGTGGACACAGGTGGGCTGCAATGGTGGACCCAGGTCAGGCTGCATTTGTGGACACAGGTGGGCTGCAATGGTGCACACAGATGGGCTGCAATGGTGGACACTGGTGGGCTGCAGTGCTGGACACAGGTGGGCTGCAATGGTGGACACTGGAGAGGCTGCAATTGTGGACACTGGAGAGGCTGCAATTGTGGACACTGGAGAGGCTGCAATTGTGGACATAGGTGGGCTGCAATGGTGGACATAGGTGAGCTGCAATGGTGGACACAGGTGAGGCTGCAATGGTGGACACTGGTGAGGGTGCAATGGAGGACATTGGTGGGCTGCAGTGGTGGACACTGGTAAGGATGCAATGCTGGGCATTGCTGGGCTGCAATGGTGGACACTGGTGAGACTACAATGGTGGACACTGGTGAGGCTGCAATGGTGGACACTGGTGAGACTGCAATGGTGGACACTGGTGAGACTGCAATGGTGGACACTGGTGGGCTGCAATGGTAGACATTGGTGGGCTGAAATGATGAACACTGGTGAGGATGCAATGGTGGACACTGGTGAGGATGCAATGGTGGACACTGGTGGGCTGTAATGTTGGACACTGGTGAGGATGCAATGGTGGATACTGGTGAGGATGCAATGGTGAACACTGGTGGGCTGCAATGGTGGACACTGGTGAGGATGTAATGGTGGATACTGGTGAGGATGCAATGGTGAACACTGGTGGGCTGCAATGGTGGACACTGGTGAGGATGCAATGGTGGACACAAGTGAGGATGCAATGGTGGACACTGGTGAGGTTGTAATGGTGGACACTGGTGGTCTGTATTGATGAGCACTAAAGTTGTTGTTAATCTTTATTTGTGTCTTAATTCTGCATAAAACATTTAAGTGTCATTTCATGAGAATTTATGAGGGCATTTATAGGGGCGGGATCAGGGGTGGGGCATGGTAGTGGTTGGGTGGGGCTACTGGTGGCGAGTAAACCACAAGGCCTGGCTAGTAGCTCAGGACTTGAAATTTTGAGTCCTGATAAAATATTTACAAAAATGTGAGGGGTGTACTTTTGTGAGATACTGTGTATATATATATATATATATATATATATATATATACTCTATAACTTTCACACAGATGAAATAATATGCACTAAATTGTGTTATTTTTACCAAAGAAATATAGCAGACTACATTTTTGGCCTACATTTATAAATAAAGATTATTTGTTTGCAAAATTTTATAACAGAAACTAAGAAAACATGTTTTTTTCAAAATCTTTTGTATTTTTTTTATTACATAGCAAAAAGTACAAAACCTAAAAAAAAAAGTATTAAAACATTAAATACCACCAAAGGAAAGCTCTATTTGTGTGAAAAAAATTCATACATAACCCAGCAATTGCCAGTTAAAGCGATTGTAGTCTCATGGTTTTTCATAGAATGCATTAAGGTGAAAAACCTTCTTTGCTGCAGCTGCCCCCAAAGCCCCCCTATTCCTTACCTGAGTCCATCCGTTCCAGCGAAGAGCACGAGCGCAGCAGCCAGCCCCTCATTGGATAGATTGATAGCAGCAGGAGCCATCGGCTCCTACTGTTGTCAATCCAGTCCAGTGACATGGGAGCGGGGGACAGGGCTGAGTCCCGCGGTCTGTATCAATGGACGCAGCAGTGGGACTCAGGAGCGCGCCCGCATGGGTGCCCCCATGGAAAGTGGCTCTCCATGGGGGCACCCAATAAAGGGGAGGAGCCAGGAGCACTGGCTGGGCACACCAGAAGAGGAGGATCAGGCTGCTCTGTGCAAAACCCTTGCACAGAGCAAGTAAGTATAAAATGTTTGTTATTTTTATATTAAAAAAATTGGACCTTTACAACCCTTTTAATGTAGAGCAGTGCTGAATAGCAGAAAAATGCCCTGATCATGAAGGGGGTAAAACCTTCTGGAGGTAAAGGGGTTAAAGGTTTTGTTTTTGGCTGTAAACATCAAAGAGCTCTTGAAATAACAAATGTGCTTTAGGGGCACCTTTTTTTCCTGGCCGGACGTATGGGGACTAGTAACAATGATACTCCGATAAACACACCCTTATGACTAATAAAATAGGTATGTTTTCCAGTAAATAAATATAGAAAATATGAATCTACCTATATATTTTTTTATTTTATTAATTCAAAACTTTAGGCAGAAAACCATTAGGAGATTGAGTGAAGAAGTCAGTTATCAACCATCACATCACGTTGTATTTATTTTGTTGAGTGTCAGTATATTTATCTCACTCAGCGTTACGTAGGGCCAAGAGTCGTGAAGAAGGCTGAACATTGTACTGAAGTGCCCTAGCTGGACTCCATAACAAGGATCGGTCTATGCTGCTGGGTCAACTTCCAATAGTCTACTACTGTTCTCTCTTATTTGTTACTAACATCAGCAGAAAATGTTATATTCATGCTATTTATTTTTACATGAAAACTTACACACACATAAATTAAAATGCTCAGCTCAGTCATCCCATGAACTCACTCGTTGGCCCTTCCTCCATGTCTCGGAGGGTTCCAGCCCAATTATAATCCTGCCAGAGTTCGATAATATGCAGCCAGGCGGCAAGTGGCCAATTGTTCTGTCTCTGAGTTTGTAAAAGAGTTTTGAGAGTTTGTGCCAGGGAGAGACCATAAAGTCAGCAAATGGGGAAGGGGAGACTTCAAAAGACACCGTGGTTAGTTGTCTCTGGGGTACCCGGCGGTATTGATGTCTGCAGCCAGAAAGGAAATAAATAGACCGCAGGAACACATGGCCAAAAACTCAATACACAAGGCTCTTTTAAAATAAAACTGGGTATGAAGAGAATTTAAATATGAAACATTGTTCCATCCGTGGTATTGGTGTAACCCGAAGAACATTCTTTTTTTTAAGGTAATTGTTTTATTTGTTCTACAAATAGGTTAATAAAGAATTTGTTTTTCCGCTTGGCCTACTGTAACTTCCTGTAGACTATTCCCTGGCTGGTGGTGCCATGCCTATAAAAAAACAACTAAATCACTGTACTTCTAGAGGAAAGCGATGGCTGTGTCAATCTTTTTTAGGATATACAGCATGTGAATGTATTCAGGTCAGTATAAATAATGTTTTCAGTATGTGTCAAAGTTCTAATAAATAGAGTTGAGCGA
>BLSH010138632.1:143632-155117 GCA_018402905.1 Glandirana rugosa
ATAATCAGGGCCGGCCCCCTCACTATGAGACTAGTAGGCAAGCCGAGGGCCGACGTCAGGCGTGGTCTATACTTTTCAAAGACAGCGACTGTTCCTTCTCCTCTTCCTGTCGCACCAACATGACCTGTGTCACTCATCTCGTGTCTTAGGAGTGACACAGGGTAATATATAGCGTGTCGTCCAATAGTCGTAATGTTATTTGTAGTGTGTCCGTCGTGTTATTCGTCCATGAGGTAGTACCGAGACACAGTGTCACGACAACCCACGACTGAAACAATACCGACACGACACAATGTTAGATAATATATGTCATGTCGACATTCAATCGTTTCAGTCGTGGGTTGTTGTGACTGTGTCTCGGTACTATCTCGGTACTATCTCGTGGACGAATGACGGACACACTAGTAAAAATGCAGCCCAGCTGCACGTTTACTGCTCCCCCAAATGAAGTGTAAACTAGCATCTCAGCATTTCTTATGAATATCAACATTACAATAATCATCACACAGGCAGTAAGCAGGTGCTCTATCATGGCTCTATCATGGCTCTGTGTCAGTGTTGTTGGGTGCTGACTTTGCTAACTTACAGCTGTACTGTATATAATAGATTGTAACACAGCACAGCCATAACAAAGTCAGCACCCAACAGCACTGTGACACAGAGCCATGATGGAGTACCTGCTTATTGTGCTGCCTGTGTGATGTTTATTGTAATGCTGATAACCTGCTGTGCGATATATAATGGGACACAGTGAGGATTCTGTGCTCTACTCACTGTGTCCAGTACAACCACGCTGTCCTTCTCCTCTTCCTTGTCAGCGACAGAAACTTTTCATATCTGGTGCGGACTGCAGCCGGGAGCCGAACGGATGATCAGAGTATCACTCCCCCGGCCGGGACTAATAGAATAGTGGGGTGGCATGATATACATGCGCCCAAAAAATGAAGAAATAGTCCCTCCACTGCGCTCCCCTCCTGGGCCCCTCTGTTGCTCTGATGGGGCCCAGGAAAATTTTATAACCCCCTCTATAAGTTGGAGCAGGGTATGAGTTTAAAAAGTGAATTTTTTTAAATGCAGCAATAAACTGTAATGCTGCTCTGGCCCCCCTGTGGAGCTGATGGGGGTGGGCCCAGTACAACAGGGCCGGTTGTACTGCCCTATCAGTGGCCCTGGTCTTGCGTACTGACATGCACTAAGCGATCGTACAACCAAGCCTAACGTAGTGACGTGTTACGAGCGTATAACGAGGAAGATTGGGTGCATGTAATTTGTGAATTAGGAACGTAGGTTTCCCAGAACGGACACTTCTGGGTGTTCCTGACTTCTGAGCATGCATGTTTTGTACGTACAACTTTCTTGAACCAACTTCTCTGTACACACGATACAATAGTCGTACAACCGCTTGTTGTCCAACCAAAGTTTTCTAGTCTGCTCATCCAACTTCAGTTGTACAACTGTTGTACGATGGCTGTTGTAATTGTGCATACTTACGGTTGGATGATTGTACAACAAGCTGGTTGTATGACCATTGTTGTACAACCGTTGTACCGTGTGTACAGGGCTTTACAGCCCTACAGTATATCTTGTCCCCAGGTGGGGATGGATATTTTCTATGCTGTTTTTCTGCATTTTTTGTGGTGGTACCTCCTAGGGTTTGTCTTTAACTGGCAAGTAAGGGATTCCACCTTATAGTGTTCTATATGTGTATATATTTTAATACCAGCTGGAGTCCCTTGATTAGGCCCTATACTTTGGAAAACTGTTGCTCTAACTGCTTCAAAAGTGTTAGCCTGAGTTAGGCTTCATTCAAAGCAGGTCCATCTACCGTGGTTGATCATGGCAAAGGATGATCACATCTGCCCCCCTGGTGACATTCATCAGCTATATACTCACCACCCTCAAGATGAAATTTCAGCAGCAGACGTTGTCTTGTGTGTACATTGCATGTTATTTGATAAGAACAAAGACTAGGGCTTAGCCGGTAACTCTTGAGAGCCACACACTGAACAAAGGCGTGTGTCATCAGCCTCTCAAAGAGAGAGAGATCGCTGCTGCTCTCGGAATCCCATTGTACACTGGATAATGTCTACAAAAAGCATTAAATGTCCTTTAGAATTTAATTGTTGCTGACTAAACATTGCTTGGATTTCTGGAGGGAGGAAGATTCTGGACATTGTCCAAATGATTAAAAGCTGATTATTATTTTGATTGCTTTATTCACCCACTTAAAAAAAAGATACATACATACTGGTTTTCAGTCCCAAATTAAACATTATAGCAAATAAAGACTGAATTCCTTCATATGTTTTGGCTACATTAAAAAGGGAATGCATATGAGATTGTTTCAATGAGAATTGATCTGGAGGGAAAAATTGCTGACGTGTATGTAAAGGTAAACGTTCCAGAGTTGGAATAGGAGTTCTGACTTCACTGGCTGATTTCAAGTACAAGGTCAATGACTCAAGAGGCAATGGATGGCAAGGATAAAAAAAGACAGCCCAGAGCTTTCACATTGAAAAATAAGTCAACAATGGCAGCTTCCTCTTTTTCTGTTAGGATACCTTTAACTCAGCAATGGAAGCTCCCTCTTTTACTGATAGAATACCTTTAAGTCAACAATGGCATCTAATTCTTTATCTGAAAGCACTACTTCAAGTCAGTTTTTTTTTTTTTTTTGCTTCCTTATAGGATCCCTTCAAGTCAAGAGTGGCAGCTGCCACTTTATCTGTTAGGATTACTTCAAGTCAGCAATGGCAGCTCTCTTTTTGCATCCTTATAGGATGCCTTTAAGTCAGTAATGGCAGCTCCCTCTTTGCTTGATAGGATCCCTTCAAAAAATAATGTCAGCTTCCTCTTTAACTGGAAGGACTACTTCAAGTCAGATATGTTTAGATCTCTTTCGGCATTGTGTGCCTTGACTAGGGTATAAAAGATGCTTTTGCTCACCTAAACTGCTTGACCACCACTCCCACACTAACCTTATACTACAGTAACCACACCAGACTCAAGATGTAGTACAGTGGCCATAGCAGCCCTTTATTAACAAATTATAAATAATTTATCAACATATAAACATATGCACATATTCAACATGTGAACATCTGCCAAAAACGAGTCACAAGGTCCTTGTGGGCATCTACTACTCGTACCTGCGTAACCACTGAATTTTTTAGGCCTCCAGCAGCAAGAAACACAGACTCGGAGACACACAACTATATGCAGGTACCACCAACCATAGTAATGGGAGCTGCACCCAGGATGGGCTCCTACAAATGTACATATTTTCCAAGATCAAAAACCCATAGCAGGACCTTGTACCCCGCCGGCTGCGACAACTAAACCTCAAGAACTGTAATCTTAACCGCACTTCCCAAAAAATCCTGGAGCTTGATAAAGGGCGGGAGGGGGGGCCTTTGCCACAAGCACATTCTCCTCTGACTGCTGGCTTCCAAGACCCTCCTACAGATCCTCTTACTGGAGTCCCACCTTCTACAGCCTTCCCTACCAATCATGTAAGTACTCTTTCGAAAAATGCGTCCACCAACCAGAAGCCCCTTCCCCCAAGCAAACCCCTTTTAGCCCTCTCATGTCGGCCCTGCGTTCATGTTTTCTCCTTTCTACTCCTGGCCTATCTTTAAGAGAATTGGACTACCTCCAGCAAACCTGCCCTTAATTTATCCCCTGCTATATGTGCTCCAATTTGGAGAGCTTTAACTTATTTTTGCAAATGTGTGCAACTAAAACCTCAGTTTTAACATGAACTGATAGACAGGGCTTATTTGATTTTGTTGCAGGCTAGCTAGTAAGTGTGCTGGGAAATGTTCTGTTGTTTGTAATGTGCTAAGCCCTTTCCATGTGCACCTTACTGGAAAGGCTAGTTATAGATTGGGGTGGTTGCCATTTATCTGTATAGCTCTTTTGGCATTCTGATAAGATCCCTTCAAGTCATTAATGGTAGCTCTCTGCAGTAGTAACAAATAGGATCCAACAAGCTGCACTTTCAATAAATCATTAAATTTAATGTCAGTGTAGAAAAAACAGCAACAAGACACTGTAAGAGCAAGGGAAAAGATAAATGCATTTTGCACTATCTAGCTCTTATTTATGACTCATGAGTAAGCGCTAGATAGCGTGAAACGTGCTGACCTTTTTCTCTGCTCCCACAGTGTCTTTTTTGCTGTTTTTGTGGCTTTTCTCCAATGCAATGATGATTTATTGGAAGTGCAGCTTGTTGGATCCTATTTGTTATTACTGCATATGGCTGGAAAAGCAGAGCTAGCCCCCAATGTGTTCAAAGATGGAGGTGATAATTTAGCAGACCTACCTAGAGTGGAAGCACATACTCTGTTTATAATGGTAGCTCTCTTTATCTGAAAGAGCTACTTCAAGTCAGCAATGCCAGCTCTCTTTTTAACTGAAAGGATCCCAAAGTTAGTCAGTAGAGTTGAGGTCAGAGCTTTGTGCAGGCCACTTAAGTTCCTCCACATCAAACCAAGGGGCACATTTATCCTGTAACAGAAAAGGCCCTTCACCAATCTGTTGTCACAAGGGTGGAAGCACACAGTACAAAATGTCTTTGTATGCTGTAGGATTAACAGTACCCTTCAATGGGAACTTATCATGTATATAAATTTGAAAGCAAACATGTTATATATAGCAGTCCTAGCAGTAGTGGCTGCATTAGGCTAGGTGCACACTATTGTGGGTGTGGGTGTGGGAGTGCATGTAAATCTTACTCCTTCCCGCACCCAGAGACACCTGCAGCCAAAATGCACTGTTCTTTTGCAGACATGCAGGGGCGCCACTAATTCTTAATGGCACCCCCATGCATCTGTTAATGTAGCATGTTTTTTGGGTGCGCACAACCACCTGGTGCCACAGCTGCCATGCGGGAGTATTTTGGGAAAAGAGTAGGAGACCAGCCCATTCAAATGAACCAGTGGTGCACACAGGAAACGTATATATATGTGAATTAACAGCCTTAGGTTTTATTTTCATGCTTTTCATATTTCTTTTGACCTCAAAATCCAGCATATAACACACTTCCTGTCCTATTATGGCTATGCCAATTTCTCCACCTTATCTATTGAGGCAGCCATAGTTATCACACAGGCTGTGGCTTTTTTTTTTATCATCTCTTGTACAAATGGGGGTTGTGTTGGGATAAGTAGTTCACAAATGAAAGATAGGATTATTCATCATTTTGAAAAGGGACACTGCATTTCCATCAGGATCAACAGATACTTCCTTTGCTTCATTAAAATGTTCTTAATCTGTAAAAAAATAAACTAATGGCAGCCATCACAGGACTGGTGAACTGCAGTTTATTCTATTTTTGTTTTTGGGTTTGGATACTTTTGGCAGCATAATGCAGGGTTTTTCAACCAGGTGCCCAGGCACCCTGGGGACTGGGGTGCCTTGAGGATTCTTCAGGAATGCCTTGTAAAAATGCCTAAAAATGGATCAAATATTGTATACAAGCCAACGGGTGGATCAAGCCTTCCTTTTAGTTACACAAAGCTACGGGTTTTCATTATGCACCATTATGACTTTCTAGACACTGGAATTCTAACAACCAATGATGTCATCAGTTGATAAGGAGGATGTCTATCACCTCAACAGCATTCTTGTTTGACCCTCCTGTGCCCCTCTCCCTCAGCGCTGGGGTCACATTAGCTGACTGATGGAGAGAAATTGAGGGAGAAGAGAAACATTGGAATACTAGTCAGTACCCGTGTGCAAATGTGGATGTTGCCGCATTATGTAAAACTTATCAAATAGTTTTTCACATTTTAGAATGGGGTGTCTTGAGACTGTCCATGATTTTAAAGGGTGCCTTGACTGAAAAAAGGGTTGAGAAACACTGGTATAGTGTATAGATGGGTGCTCAACCTGTGGCCCTCCAGCTGTTGCAGAACTACATACTACAAGTCTCATCATGCCTTGGCCTTTGGGAGTCATGCTTGTAACTGGCAGCCTTGCAATGCTTCATGGGACTTGTAGTTCTGCAACAGCTGGAGGGCCACTGGTTGAGCACCCATGGAGAGTCATGGCAAGGCTGGCCCAAATAATATAAGAAACTAGATCTGAGAGGGACACATAATGATCCTTCTAGCTAACAAAGGCAATACAAGGCATCTCTCAGGCAGGGCTTTAGTTTTAGATGCATCTTAAATACCATTATTGTGAAGCCTTGGCTGCTATACCACTGTATGATAATGAAGTCATGTACAATTACCTCATCCGTCTTCCCCACCGTCCACTGTATACAACGGTTTGATTTTCTTGTATTATATTAGAGGCATTCAATTTATTTCTGCTAAAACTACTTAATTCTGAACAACATCTGAAAAGGAAAGAGGCATGTGTGAGGTGCTTGTGAGAAAAGCCTCACTTGCCAAATGTTCCAAACAAGCGGTGGGCCTGTGGTAAATTGACACATTCATCGTCCGGACAGACTTGTAGATGGATTACCCGTCTCCACCAACACTGTTTGCCGGACAGATTAGCCATTCTCATACGATGTGAGAGCCTCTGTTCTGAGGACTCAGGACACAGCTGCCCCTTTGCTGGTCTCACCCATTTTTTATTTTTTCAAAAGGAGCGCGGATCACAAGGCCCGGAGGACGCAGCCCTGAAATAGAAAGTCTAAATTAATCTTCATGGAAAAATGGAGAGGCTTGTTGGGGCCTTCAGAGAGGAGACCACTTGTAGGTGAAAATCTTCTTAAGACCCAACCGAAATCCTGTGCAAATTCTATCACAAACATTGTGGAAAAACGGAAAGAAATTGATGTGTGGTTCCACAGTCTGGTAGAAAATGATGCAAAATGCAACAGCGACATCTACTAAATAAATCAAAGGACAGCAAAGGAGTTTTGGTGTATTCATGTTTTTAGTAATAGCAAAGCTAATCCTCTTTCAGATAAAAAAAGAAAAGACATTTAATCTAGCAATGTAATTATTAGGCAAATCATTAAACATATGCTAGCATAAGTGCCCAAATCTTTCCTGATTTTAGTCAGTCTAACATTGTGAACATGCTTACAGGGAGGGGAATGACTTCATTAAAGGGTACTTTATCATGAGACCAGGGTAGTGATGTCAATGGGATTCTAGTAAAGTTTTGTTCTAAGTCAACCCATCGTTTCGTAGTGCAGTGGCGGCATCAGTTTATCACTCTTACTAGGTGACGGCAGAATAATAAAGGGAGACATCTGGTAGTACAATTCCTCCCCTATCTTTGCAATGTCCAAAGCCATGGGTTGCACATAAAAAGCTGACAGCTCTGGTCAGGAGCCGCTGTACTAACCATGCAAGTTGTTGTGTTCTGACAGGGAAATGGCCCCCTGCAAGAAAACTCTGATCAGCACCCTCTGCTATTGGCTAAGAGCACTGATCGGGAGTCAGTCGGCTGCTGGTTTTCCAGCATGCACATCCGACAGAAGCAGGCTGAAAATCGGCCAGCTTCTGTCAAACAGACCACCGTACACACGAGTAGAATGTCAGCCAGTATTCTGCCCCTGTGTACGGGGCTTAAGAATAGACCACTTAGCTTTGGAGGTTTGCATGCCCATAAAAACTGATGAAAGATGTGGTGGATCTCTTTAACCACTTGAAGATCAGGCCTTTTCTGAAACTTTTTGTTTAAAAGTTTAAACCAGTATTTTTTGCTATAAAATTACATAGAACCCCCAAACATTATACATTTTTTTAGCAGAGACCATAGGGAATAAAATGGCGATTATTGCAATATTTTATGTCACACAGTATTCACGCAGAGGTCTCTCAAACACGATTTTTAAAAAAAAAAATACATTTAATGAATTAAAAACAAAAGACAATATTTACACCAATTTTTTTGTATAATGTGAGGCTTTACAATTACCCGCACTCGTGGAATGGCAGCAAACTACAGTACTTAAAGTGGTTGTCTACCCCATAAAGTTATATTTACCTACAGGTAAGCCTATAATACGGTTTAGGAGATATTCCACTTGCAATGCAGCCGCTGACGTCACATCGCATGCGCAGTGATGGCCCAGCGAAGGCCCGGCGCATAGCGCCAGAAAGACGGGCTCCAGTGACGTCTCGCGGCTCTGGCCAATCACAGCGCCGGAGCCGCAAACCCAGAAGAAGCCACACTGCGAAGATGTGCGCTCCCTCTGCAGGGACCTGGCAGCCCTGCGGGAGCTTCGTTCTAAGGTGAGTATTTCATAATGAGTTAGTATGCGGTGCCTTTGCCTTACAGTTTTTTTTTTTTCAGGTAGACAACCGCTTTAAAAATCTCCATAGGACTCGCTTTTAAAAAATTTACAGGTTACCAGTTTAGTGTTACAGAGGAGGTCTAGTGCTAGAATTATTGCTGTTGCTCTAACATTTGCGGCAATACCTCACATGTGTGGTTTGAACACCATTTACATATGCCTGCACGACTTACGTATACGTTTGCTTCTGCGCATGAGCACGGAGGGGTGGGGCATGTTAATTTTTTTTATTATTAATATTACATTTTTTTTTTTTTTTACACTGTCCTTTTATTTATTTATTTATTTATTACTTTTATTGCTATTACAAGGAATTTAAACATCCCTATAGAAATAAGGACAGTAGGTCCTCTTTATTGAGAGATCTGGGGTCAAAAACAGCCCAAATCTCTCATTTACCTTTAAAAGCAAAAGAAAAAAAATTTAATTTTGGCTTTAAAAAGAAAAAAAAAAAGTTTTACTATGGTCCGGGAACCGGAAGTGACTTCAGACATCACTCCAGTCTTCCAAGGGCATAGAGATGAGTGGCGGCTATCTTCTTGTCTCCAATGGCCACATCAGATTGTTCCTGGGCTTCACCGATGGGTCAGTTAAGCCCGTTAATGACCGGGAATCAGTTGGGGGGGCTCCCCTCCCGACACTTCTAAAAGTGATCCTGCGGCGAATCTGCCTGCGGAACCACTTTTATCTTACAGAGAATCGGCCAAGTAAAAAAACAATACTGAGGTTATGGCAGCTAACTAAAGCAATGACGTATTTTTATTATGGGCCGGTCGGCAAGTTATAATGTCTGCAAGAGCTATACCATTTGGGACAGACTATTCATTTTTATGACATTGTTCCTCCCAAACCAGGAAAAATTATTGTGTTGTCACGCTTTGAGGTCCTTCCTTATCTGAGTTAGAATGGGGGAATGTTGACCTCATATGTCTTAAATTGTGATGGATATTGGTCCCTGAGTATCTGATGGTAGATACTTAGGGACCAATATCTATCTAAGTATCTGATGGTACATTCAGACCATTTAAAAACAAAGTTTTCTTTAAGGCAGGAAGATATTGAGGGCTTCTGACTTCTGATAGTTGATCGAGAAAGGGAACCATACTGGTAGAATTCCACCATCAGCTTCCAACTTAAAGAGGAACTTCAGTCAGCTCACATAATTTGTAATAAAAACATCTTTGCCATTCTGAAGCTTCCCTCCAACCGCTTTGCATATTATTTTATATATAATGTGATTCTGTACTTGCCAAATATGCTGCAAAAATCTCCCTCCACTGAGCTTGGCTGCATCCATTTTAACTGTGGGCAGCTGAGGCTGCTGCTTGTTCACTTCCTGGATTTACACAGACACACAGAGGCACACCTCCAGCTCTGCAGCTGTCATTGGCCCTCTTATGACTCATCCCCCTCCCTTCCTGGCAAACTCTCACGAGAGAGAGAGATGTGCATGATGTCAAATGCAGAGGCTTTTTACCAGACAAGAAACAGGAAGTGGGCTGTATAAGATATTTACTGGCAGAAAAAAAAAGTTTTACTATCCAAAGTTAAAACAACAAGGACAGAAGATTTAATAGATGGAAATATGAAAAAATTACTGAAGTTCCGCTTTAACTTCTAACCTAAGCCTTGACATAAAAAAAAAACTGGAATCTGATTGGTTTCTATGCAGAGCTGCACCCGATTTTGCACTCTCCAGTTTTAATAAATCAACCCCATTATATTTTCATTTGCTTGGAGCAACAGAATAACAGTAATTTGATTTTTTTTAAATAGGATACAAGAAATGTTGGCATTTTCACTGAGTTTGACCCCTGACTTTTTTGTATGTTCCCAGCTTTGCCCACAAGCATCTTACCCCACATTATAAATCCAAATTCCTTAATTGTTAATTAGGATAATGACACCTTTTCCTCGCATGCAGGTCTTGGATAATATTACTAGCTTGATTTGTTAGTTTTTTATGATAAAAAGTCATTTTCACAAAACAAGAAGCATCTGTGTAGTTGGACACAGCAGGAATTACACAAATAAAGCAAATTTTTGAGTGGCTGCAAAGTATTCTCAGCTATGTAAATAGCCTCGAGGAGAAATATTCCCGATTAATTTCGGTACTAACCTCAAATCACAGAACAAACATGAAATCTCTGCATATTCATGATATAGAACAGGATCCTTCTAAAGGCAACACATAGTGGTTTTGTACATATTTTATCTTTTTTTTTTTCTATGTTCAGAACTACAAAATAGAATTTTTCAGATTTTTTGTCAATTAATGGAATGAAATACATATAAGGTTGCTGTAAAATATGTAAAAAAGATTTGTATTTCTACCCATCCAGTTCCGAGATGTATATAGCACAGCTCTGTCTGGTTTTTCTTACAGGTCGTGTCCCTTCCCCAGCTTGTGAATGGAAAGTTGGGCTCCTTTTACACGGGCGTTCCCTTCAGGTCTGTCTGTCCATTTTTCAGGCGGACCTGAATGGACCATCCATTCTCCTCAGCGGTGACATATCCGTTTACATCCGCCACTCTCCGACCCAATCCGTGCTCCGTAAAGTCAGATGGATGGAAACCCTATTTTTTCCATCCGTCTGGGGAACGGATTGGATGACAACGGACAGACGGATCCGTTGTCATCCAATTTCACGATCCGATTTCCCATAGAAGAGAGCGGCGCTCTGACGGATCTGCCTCTGCCCAGTGATCGGCGGATCGATCCCAGCTGAGCAAAAACGGACCCCGCACATGGAACGGCCCTGTGAAAGGGGCCTTAAAGGAGAAGCAGCAGACTCTGCTCTCTTCTCCTATCAGCATGTTTCTTGTTTGCACTGCAGCAAAGCTGATTCACTCATTGTGCTACTTCTCCCTCCCTAGTCTACTGTACAGGGACTGCCAGCAGCTAATTCTGAATGAAATCCTGGTACTCATTCTTCTAGCATTTAAAAAAAATAATAAATACCTGTAAACTATTAATAAATAAAAAATAAATAAATAAATAAAAGTAAGTAAAAAAAATAAATTAATTAAAAACTTGAAAATAATTAAAATACTTTTATGTATTATTATTTATTAAAAAAGGTAATTATATATTTTGAATACCAAGCTGCATTAATCCTTTATATCTGCCTGGATATAATTTTTAACATTTAAAACAAACGCAGCGTTTAACCACTTCAGCCCCGGAAGGATTTCCAGCTTTAGGACCGGTGCCCTTTT
>BLSH010138632.1:170609-187159 GCA_018402905.1 Glandirana rugosa
TACAAAAAGTACCGACTTTTATTTCGATAAAAGGAGTTTCAAATGTACCGTCAGGGACTTATTGATACCGAGGACATACTACACCACTGACAAAGATTTGAACTGCACCCCTTACCCTTCGGGAGGGCCAGTCACTGCGCCCGTATCCCGATCTCTGCTCAGCTGGATCCTGTGATCATAATGATCACAGGATCCAGCAGCAGCGCGCCGCGTGGCCGCGCTGCGAGCCCCCGTTCTGCAGGACGTAAATACACGTCCTGTCAGAACAGGGAAGCTCCCACCCGGCTGTATATATACAGTGGCTGGGTGGGAGGTGGTTAAAGCAAGAAGATGTGTCTTGTGTGTTTTCATATATTATACATGTCCTTTAAATTTTCTATCTATTTCTACATATAGAATAATGCCTATTGTTATGTTTTGTATAAATAAAGATTATATTATAAAAAGAAAAGGGAAGGTTTTGCAAAGCGGAGCCTCCTCCAATTGCCTCCCATTCCCCACGTCAAGTTTAGAAACAGTCACCACATCATACAGGAGCCATAGTTATTCAGGGACTGCCATGTAAACTTTGAGGAAAATAGCTTTATTTTCAGCCATGAAAAACATTTTTCTTTTAGAAAGACGTGATGACGGAACGCGTAAGAGAGTGACTACATGGCTCACATACGAACTGCCAGCAACCTGCATCTCATCCCGGGAACACCGCAGACAGGAATCAACATAGTGGTGAGAGGTAGCAAAGGAGCAGAGCAGTATAAGCCATACAGATGTGCAATGTTTAAGAAATTGTGATGTAAGCATATTTTAAAGGGAGAGGGGGTTTGTTCATAATAAAGCAGTTTTACACTATGTAGTGTCCCCGTTATCCTTTACATATCCTAACTATTGTGGCGAGAGCATTCCACCGAGAATGAGAGGAGAGTGATGAAGGAAGTCTAAGTGAGATTACAAAGACCATCCTGGAGACCCCAGACCGAACGAATACTGGCACTATTGAAAAGGCCACTTTAAAGACACTTTCTAATGAGTGCATTTACTTAAGGAGGATAAGCGCAGGAGGTGGAGAGGTGAAGGAATTTACCAGAAAAACGTACCTGGAAAGCACCATCTGTTTTCATTGAACACTTGCTTGAACCCTGAATGAACTAACACTGAACACACACCTGAGTGTCAGTGAAAATTGGAATGAGGAAACAATTTAGAAGCGCTGTTAACTCCTAGATGAATTTGATTTCTTTTAGTAGTGTGTGTTAATAGTTCCAGATCACCATTTACAATTGGGAGCCACTGGGACTGGCTCCCAATCATGTGACTTCTTTAACAGCCACAGTCCATATTCCCATCGCAGATGTTCCTGGAATGAGCTCTTAAAGTACTGGGTGCTGTAGCAACCACCAGCTGGATACTGGAACCTGTACAATATGTAGATATTCGCCAGCACACCAAGGATCATCACATGCATGACGAAGGGGTCCTGCGTGGCTCAGAAATGTTGCACAACACCATTTTTTGATGTGATCTTTGAGCTCTGTAGCACCCTCTACTTAGGTAGGTGCTAGAGGTAGGGATTTTGGTGAGTGCAGGTAAATCTGGCATGCCTATCTGAAAGCTAGGCCTGTTTGTTTTGATCTGTATCGGCTGAGAGTGGCTCAGGGTAGCTGCTGGTGACTCACAGGTGGTGTCACTTCTCGGTTACTTCCCTCTTGCTTCTAGAAAGTGCTAGAAGAGGAGGAGGGGAAGAGAGGTGGAGCTGCCTGGGGTATTCTAAGGAGCCCTGGCCAATCCCCAACTTGGATTGGCAGGGGTCAGGCTTCCCTAAATACCTGGGGTCAGCCCAGCTGGAGAGGGGAGTTCGGGTGGAAGAACTGGAGATGGAGTACTAGGCTGAGGGAGCCTTGAGGGAGCTCCCCAGTTGGGGGGGGGAGTGACCTTGGGCTCGGGTGCAGGATGGAGCCCTTCAAGAAAGCATATAGGATCTGGACAGGAGGAACAGGAGGAGCAAGTCTGGACAGCAGGAGCTAGTACTGCCCGGCAAGCCTTCAGGAGGTAACCACCGGTCGCAGCCAGGAGGGCTGGTGAGTAACATATGCATATATACAGACTTGTATCAAAGATTTAGGAGCCGAAAATATCCACACTCCACTTTGAAAAAATCAAAGAAGAGAGCGGCCCAAACAAAGAGAAATGAGTTATTGGATCAGAATGGCATTCGAAAAACTAAGAACAGCTTGGGACATACAAGAATTATAACTCCCTTCGGAAGCCAGTGGGAAAAAGTGAGAATGGTGCTCACTAAACACTGGCATATTCTTACAAGATGCCCACCTATTAAAGCTATTGTTGGTCCAAGACCTCTATTAACTGCAAAGAGAGCGAGAAATTTAAGTGACGAATTGGTTAGATCAGAATTTGTTAGGCCGATTAAGAAAAATTGGCTTACAGATTTACCATCTTTAAAAGGGATGTTTCCATGCGGCAGATGCCATATCTGCCGCTACGTTGAAAAAACCAGCACCTTTAATGATAGTTCAGGTAAAAACACTTACAGAATTAACCAATTCATCAACTGTTCGACTGAAAAAGTTCTATATATCATCACGTGCCCGTGTAGCAAAATGTACGTGGGGAAAACCAAACGAGCTTTAAAAACTCGGATTGGCGAACACCTATCGTCCATAAAGGACCCTTTGGACGATTCACCATTAGCACAACATTTTAGGGACCATCACTCGGGACATTTTCAAGGACTTAAAGTAAAAGGATTCTTTGCCTTACAGTTATCGAATCGGAGAGGAGACTTTGATAAAGTGTTATTACGCTATGAGAAGCAATGGATCTTTAAATTAAGAAGTTTGGTCCCGAAAGGCCTGAATACTGAACTCAATCTGCAAGTATTCCTGGAACCCTGGACCTTATTAAGCACTATTCTTAAATGGTGGATATTTATACCTGAGAAATTTTGTACCCAATTAATATATGACTGGTATTGATGTTTGAATATTGATTGAGGGATGTGATTCTTCTTGATAATTTTGTAAATAATACTCCCATCACCGGGCAATTTAAACATCCAATGCTAGACATTAAACCTGGGCAATTGAGGAATGCCAGGCTATGTTTATATACTTTTGGGGAATAAATTATTACTCCCCTAGAGAATACAAGAATAACAACCCTTCTTAACTCTCTCCTCCTCAAATAAGGTTTTCCCCTCCTTCCTCCCCTCTTTAAATAAGGCTTTACTTAGCCTTGAGCATTATGAATAGACCATATGTAGATCCGGATGAGCAAATGTCCACTTTGTGTTTTTAATGCTAGTTTTATTAATTATTAATGTGCTGAGATATAAGGGCCAGCCCGGCTAAAACTGATTGTTATGTATACCTATCTATGATTTATATGGTGAGCTGTGACTGTTCACCCTACTCAATCCTCTCTGCACAGGGTTAATTCGATAACGTGTGGGGCGGTATGTGGCCGGTAGTTGGATATGATTGGCGATACTGCCTTTAAATAAGCTACACACACCTACGACCCATCACCCTGATGAAATCCGCGATACAGTGGATGAAACGCGTCGGTTTCCGCCCTCCCCCCCTTTCCCCATGCACCCCGGGGGGTCCCCCTATCTCTAGGGGTTGTGGTATGCTACCCAGATGCTCTCCTGCCGATGGAAGTTCCATGCCTAACCGGCCCATTCCAGAGTTTCCATGTTGCTGTGAATGAAGGATGAGCTGTGAACGAAGGATCAACTGAGTGACTTGGATAATCATCCCGCAAGCGCAGACGGCAACTGAGGACCCAGGACCCACGGAGCTACGGCTTGTCTATCCGGCAAACTAGTGAGACACATGCGGCGGTGAGATGATATAAACGGTATGCCACCGCCACACCGCCGGAGCTCCGGACTGTCAGCTGGCGGTGTATCTCTTTCCACCTAAAGGTCTCCTGATACTCCTGACTGGACTTCACTAACAGAGTAAAGAGCCTACGACCTGGGAAGGGTCCGCCAAACTGTAAGTGTCTGCCTATACTCTCAGCAAGTGATTGTTTCATCACAACTATGTAACTTGGGATCAAATTACACTGACTCACATTATACCTTAAGGCACGATAACCAACCAAGTTACCACCAGTGTTTATTTGTGGATGTGCAGGTGACCTTCTGTGGACTTGATGTGGTCACGCACCTATCGCTTGTCTCTTATTCCTTTTTCATCCAACACGGTCTCTGTGTTTATCGGGCAAATATAGGTGAACCAATGCTCCATTATGCTTGTACGCCCCAGTATGATGCTTCATATATAACGCCCATAATTGGACTACCACTGATCATTCCAACTTGGAGATTCACGGCTGATGTTAAATTGAGCCACCTATATTATAGCTATTTGTATGATCAGACTTTATGATATAAGTTATTTTCCATCGGTGTTGTATTACTGTATCCCTGAGGTGTACCAATGCCCGGATGTTCCTCATACCACTGGCCATACTTCATTGAGTGGCAGTGTGCCTAGAGGATTTCCTGGGACATATACACCAAATTGGGGCTATTAAGAATTTTAATTGCAATGATGGGTTCAGCATGAATGCCACCCCGGGGGTGCCTGTTTTAGACAACGTTGTCAGCTATGTGTAACCAAATGTCATTTTTGTCTTCAGTGTCCTTTTCATAATAAAATATTTTTTTGCATATATAATTACATGCTGCAGGGTTATCCCTCCTCCCTTTATTGGGAGGGTTTGGACCTTCTTTTTTGGTTGGGGGTCTTTCCCCAATATTGGTATTTGAGTAACATATGCAGTCAGGAGGACTGGGGAGGAATGCCTGAGAAAACTGGGAGAATGCAGTCTGGGATGGGTGTAAGGCCAGCAAGAGGGCTGAAATGTCATGGGCAGTGGAGTTTGGCAGCTGCAGCCAGAAAGGATGGCAGTGCCTGAAGAGGGCTGACTGGGATCATTAGTCCACCAACAGGACAGCTAGCAAAGGAACTGTTTCATTTTTTTGCTACACCATAGGGACCCGTGGTCCCTGCCTGCAAAGGGCAATTGCTAAGGCCTAGTGGAGTCAGTGCTAGACCTGAACTTTCAAATACTAGCTGTGCCTAGGAAGTCAAGCTAGTAGTGTTCTGGAAGAAGAGAGGAGTGTATATACTGGAATGTATATAAGTTGTCCCACCAATAACTGTTTTAATTCTACTGGGCATCCCATATTTCCTATCATCCTATCATATTTTCATCCAAGTTAATCCCCTCAATAACATACAAAAACAAAGCTATGGACTGTTCATTGTCTTGGAGTGTCTGAGAGGTGAATGCTGGGCTGGGCTGGGCAGGGTGACAGGTGGGCCACAATATTCAGCAGCCCCTACGGGGGTACCGCTACAGCTCACGGTTTCTGTAAATATTGGCAATGGAAAGGGCCGCTTTAAAAAAATATTTGTAAAGTAAATGTTTAATTTAATTTTTAGAATTTTTTTGTAATTTTTTTAAAAAAAATTAAATGTCAATTAATAAGCTTGTAAATAATATTTTTATTTTAAATTGACTGAAAACACATATATTTCCTTTTAACTAGCAGAATACACCTATATGTATTTAGGAAGATGTTGGACTATTGTGTGCTGTGCCACATTTACCTGGACCTTCATTACATGGCATTGAACCACCAACCAAAATCAATACCAGGATGTCTTTATGAAACCTGTTTACTCTACAGATAGTGCTAAAACCTCCCCAAACACAGCTGCTCTTCTGCAGCCACAAGTGCCTGGTATCTGCAAACAGCCCAGCCCTAAGCTGGCCCGGACAGGGAATAAAAAGAGGATTTGGGGCTTGTGATACGACAACAGAGCTTTAGTTGCAGGGAAGGTGTGTACAGATATGGAAAAGCACCATCCTTCTTAGTCAGATCCATGTGCATTCACACCATTATACGTTAAGCCCTCCTCAGCTTTGCATATTTGCTCTGCCATTACATAAGTGTTGTAGATGTGTATTAGCTGTTCACAGATTATCTCTATTTCTGTCTGTATTATCAGACTCTTTCTTGCAGGTCACTCCTTTCGGAAACCTAGAAACTAGAAATGAAAAGGTGTAACAAATTCCAGAAGTGGGGTTTAAAAAAAAAACAGGAAGCTGTTGAAATCAATATACAGTGTATAAGCAAATAACACATTGCTTGTAATAGGAACAATTTAGCAAATCTTTTGTATCTATGTGTTGCTATGGCCATTTTATTGATTTTTTTGTAAGAAATATGGAATAGCGTATTTATAAAGTAAAAAATTGCTGTGCTAAATAAGTGATATTCAAAAATATTTTTTTCTTAAAACAATGGTCCATATAGTGCTCAAACTATTAAATCAATAATAACGAGCAAACAGAAAAAGAAGTCATTGAGGTGGTGTCCAAAGAAAGTGAGTGAATATCCACCAGATGCACCTCCACCATGATAATTAATAGGAGGTATCCTTACCAGATCTATAGACTCCACATTATAAGACAGGCATTATACTATGATCCAGCTATCAGAACAAATCCCTCAGTGGTTGGAAGGTATCATGGCTGACCAGACCGACCCCTAGTAATCTTCAGGCATGACCAGTAAGGAAGAGGAAGGGGTCCACATAGTGTATAACCATAAACACTTTTACTTTGAAAAAAGGTCACTAAACACTTACATCAATCCAATAAAATATCAGCATTAAAACAGTAATTTCCCGGGACGAAATCCACTTATAGTATACAAGCTCGGATGGCGCGGTCCCTTCCGACATAGACTTTAATAGCGTATTTATCTACCATTTGGAAATTAAAGATTAATTGCAATTTTTTTAGTGAGTTTTTCAGTAGCTGGGCTTCCTCTATTCAAATGTTAATTAACTTACCTAACTACTTTGAAAGGGCTGGATAAACATAAAGTTATGTTGGCAGAAAGTGGAGGGAGGTAGGAAGTGAGCCATGTGTTTCAGGAGGAACACAGAATGGAAAGAATATTACGCAGCTATGCCTGTGTTCCTTGGCCAATCAACTCCACCTTGACTGTCTTGAAGCATGTACTTCTTCATACATCAGAACTGTTTGAAGTCCCTAAGTTAAATCTATAGTGCCTTGAAAAAGTATTCATACCCCAGGAAATGTTCCACATTTTGTCATGTTACAACCAAAAACGTAAATGTATTTTATTGGGATTTTATATGATAGACCAACATAAAGTTGCACATAATTGTGAAGTGGAAGGAAAATGATAAATGGTTTTCAACATTTTTTACAAATAAATACCTGAAAAGTGTGGGGTGCATTTGTATTCAGTCCCCTTTACTCTGATACCCCTAATTAAAATGTAGTGGGACCAATTGTCTTCAGAAGTCACCTAATTAGTAAATAGAGTCCACCTGTGTGTAATTTAATCTCAATATAAATACAGCGGTTCTGTGAAGCCTTCAGAGGTTTGTTAGAGAACCGTAGTGAACAAACAACATCATGAAGGCCAAGGAACATGTCAGAGATAAAGTTGTGGAGAAGTTTAAAGCAGGCTTAGTTTATAAAAAAATTATAAGCTTTGAACATCTCTGAGAGGACTGTTCAATCCATCATCCAAAAATGGAAAGAGTATGGCCAACTGCAAACCTACCAGGACATGGCTGTCCATCAAAACTGACAGGCCGGGCAAGAAGAGCATTAATCAGAGAAGCAGCCAAGAGGCCCATGGTAACTCTGGAGGAGCCGCAGAGATCCACAGCTCAGGTGGGAGAATCTGTCCACGGGACAACTATTAGTTGTGCACTCCACAAATCTGACCTTTATGGAAGAGTGGCAAGAAGAAAGCCATTGTTGAAAGAAAGCTATAAGAGCCAAATACAGGGCAATCTTAGAAGAAAATCTGTTAGAGTCTGCAAAAGACTTGAGATTGGGGTGGAGGTTCACCTTGCAGCAGGACAACGACCCTAAACATACAGCCAGAGCTTTAATGGAATGGTTTAAATCAAAGCATATTCATGTGTTAGAATGTCCCAGTCAAAGTCCAGACCTAAATCCAATTGGGAATCTGTGGCAAGACTTTAAAATTGCTGTTCACAGCTCTCCATCCAATCTGACAGAGCTTGAGCTATTTTGCAAAGAAGAATGGGCAAAAATGTCCTCTCTAGATGTGCAGTAGAGACCTCCCCAAAAAGACTTGCAGCTGTAATTGCAGGGAAAGGCGGTTCTACAAAGTATTGAGGGGGGGGGGCTGAATACAAATGCACCCCACACTTTTCACATATTTGTTTGTAAAAAAAAAAAATTAAAACCATTTATAATTTTCCTTCAACTTCACAATTATGTGCCACTTTGTGTTGGTCTATCGCATAAAATCCCAGTAAAAATACATTTACGTTTTTGGTTGTAGCATGACAATGTGGAAAATATCAAGGGCTATGGATACTTTTTCAAGGCACTGTAAGTAACAACTGTTTCTATTATTGTTATATGCATAAACTAGGGTAAATCGATCATTTATGGTTCAAACCATTTTGGTGAAATGTGTTAAATCAAGGCGATCCTTCACAGAAGTAACTATATTATGGATAGTTCAATCAGCAATCTCAAGCTGGATACACACTATACAATTTTCCTTAGATTTTTTTCCTTTAGATTTACCAAAACCATATAATATGAGGTCAAACCTTAAAGCCCCATACATACTATACAATTTTCTGTAGACTTTTGTCTTCAGATTTGCGAAAACCATGTAGTGCAAGGGCCTGCCTGATTGCATGCAAATTGAAACTCTTAAGGGTTGACCTCATATTGTACGGTTTTGGTAAATCTGAAGACAAAAGTCTACAGAAAATTGTGTGTATGGGGCTTAAGAGTTTCAATTTGTGTGCAATCAGGCAGGCCCTTGCACTACATGGTTTTGGTAAATCTAAAGAATCAGACAACAAAAGTTGTATAGTGTGTATGGGGTCTTAGAAGGAAAATACAGGTGTGCAGCCCCTTTTCATCTATATTTTTGAGCACCAGCCATGGCATTGAAAACTACTTATTGGTGAGTAAAGTCTCCTCCAAGTGGTTATTGCGGTGATTTTGTAGTAGTGGGTTGTAGCACCTACAAATCACTCTCCTTACTTTTTGTGATACTACACAGCTCCTGTAACTTGCCACAATATGCAGCCAATAATAGATCATCTGCCATGCTCATAGGTAGAAATGGGCCAGCCTCCACCACCTTCCCCCCGGTTCGGTTCACGCCAGAACTCCAGAACATCGCAAGGTTCGTACCCGAACCTTGAACCCTATTCAAGTCTATGTGACATGAAAAATCAAAAGCCCCCATTTTGTAGGCTTTTATGCAAGTTTTTGGCCATAAAAAGGGTAGGGGCCCGGGTACTGCCCTAAAGGACATGTACCAATGCAAAAAAACTTTTAAAAAAGATAATTTTTAAAGGAGCAGTGATTTTAATGATACTTAAAGTGAAACAATAAAAAGGACAAATTAATTTAAATATAGTGTCTGCAGTAGTCTGCTTCTGCACCGTATATAGAACCTGCTGCAGCAAAACTGACATTTATAAAGACAAAAAAGACATTTAAATTGATTTTCCCCGCAAGCTTCTTTTATTTAGTAAACAGCAGCTTGGGGAGCCAGTCTGTATGATAAGGCCACGTTTTAGTGCACTTGGGACAAGATTAGAGATTTATTTGCATAAATTCTAGTGTCTCTTTGGTAGACTTTGGATGGAAATAACAATGTTTTGCACCACAGTGAGCAATCCTTATGTGAAGAAGCCAAATTATAGTACACTTAGGCCAAGATTAACAATTTTTCTTAGATAAAGTCTGGTGTCTCTTTCGCAGACTTTGGATAGAAGTAACGGTCCTTTCACATGGGCGTTCTGTATGTCCATTTTTCCTCCATCCATTGGCAGATGTAAAACAGACATACATGCATGTGTATGAGCTAGCAGACGCAAGAGGAAGATGATCCGCTGACATCCACCTCCGTTAAGTTCTGTTTTTTGAGACGGAAGAAAACCTTATTTTTCTTCCCTTTTTAAACCCTTTTTTTATAGCCGGTTGCTAAGGAGGGGGCCGGGAAACTGGCCAACATGTCTTTAACAACCGATGAGTTATCAGCTGTCAGCGGGGTTCCACGCTGACAGCTGAATGTAAAAAAAAATTGCCGGCAAACAAAAATAGCGTGGGGCCCCCCCCCAGGTCCATATCAGGCCCTTCGGGTCTAGTATGGATTCAGAGGGACACCCCCACGCCAATTTTTTTTAAATGGCATGGGGCCCCCCAAAATCCATACCAGACCCTTATTTGAGCATGCAACCCAGCAGGTCAGGCAAGGGAGGGGATAGGTGAGCGTCCCCTCCTGAACCATACCAGGCTGAATGCCCTCAACATGGGTGGGTGGGTGCTTTGGGGCAGGGGGGCTCTGCACCCCAAAGCACCTTGTCCACATGTTGATGGGGACAAGGGCCTCTTCCTGACAACCCTGGGCTGTGGTTGTCGGGGTCTGCGGGCAGGGGGGCTTATCAGAATCTGGAAACCCCCTTTAACACAGGAGCCCCCAAATCCAGACCCCCCCCCTCCATGTGAATGGGCATCAGCTACATCATAAGAGATGGTTTTTGACAAGTCCTTTATTAAAAAAATAGCTCTGAGCTGTCTTCTCCCCGAGCTGTCTTCTACCGGTGACGTCTTCTTCTTATGCTGTCTTCTCCCTGAGCTGTCTTCTGGTGCAGTCTTCTCCCCGAGCTGTCTTCTTCCTCCCCACCGGATACCCGGCAACAACAAAAAAGGCCGCTCTTATCCTGAGACTATCTTCCTCCGTTGTGTTGTTCCCTGCTATCTGGCACCCCTCATATAGCCATTGGGGTGTAGTCATCCAAGGACGTCACCCGGAGAGCCCGCCCCTTGCATCTTCAGTTGTTAAGGACAAGCCAGCTATATACAGTGTTCGAAGTTCAGTTCAGTCACTTCTTTTAAAAAAACACAGATATCAGCGGACATGGAAATGGATGAATAAAATTACATCTGTATCCTTTTTCGATCCGTTTTTTTACAAAAAAAAAGTGACTGAACTAAAAAACGGAACACCTGTGTGAAATAACCCTAACAGGTGCGGAAAAATTGGGCTTTGGGCATTGGTGGTCCCTTCACACCTTAATCCTATAGAGGTACTCTTGATGAAAGCAAGAATTGGCCTTGCTGTAAGAAACTTTAATTTGATGGCGCTGTCAAACAGTTGCGAAAAAATTGGGCTTTGGGTGTTGGTGGTGCCTTCACCGCTTAACCCTATAGAGGTATTCTTGATGAAAGCAAGAACTGGCCTTGCTGTAAAAAAAAAATTACATTTGACGCCCAGTCAAACAGTTGCAGAAAAATTGGTCTTTGGGTATTGATGGTGCCTTCACACGGTAACCCTATAGAGGTACTCTTGATGAAAGCAAGAATTGGTCTTGCTGTAAAAAAATTTGAATTTGATGCCCTGGTCAAACAGTTGTGGAAAAATTGGTAGCATGACTTCCAATTTGTTTTTTATCAGTGCTCTCCCCTCGCTGTAAGCTCATGTTACTCTCTTCTTCTACCTCAGAACCAACATCAGAATCAAGTAATGTCTGTGTATCCTCAAGAAGCCAGTGGCTGATGCTGTGTTCAAATAATTCAGCTGACTTCCCCATGCATGATGCTGGGGCTTTGGCAGGAGTAGCTGTGGACAAGGAGGCAAAATAAGCCACTCTGGCAGCTGTGGTGGACTGTACACTAGTGTCAGCTTGGGTCATAGAGGGTGAGGAGGATGAGGAGGATTTAGTAAGCCAGTCCACCACCTCCTTTGCATGCTGTGGCTGGATAGCACGGGCAACATTACTAAACAGAGACACGTGCCCTGCCTGAGGACAGACCACGTCCACCTTTGCCTGTGGACAAAGACACTGTTGGTCCCTTCATAGTGGCATGGGAACGTCTGCCTCTCCTTGTTGGCCTCCAAGACATGGAGGGGGGGGGGAGGTTTACCTAAATTTAATAGAAACTGGGAAATGTGTGATTGAAATGCACTTTATAGAATGAAAAGTGTTGTTTGGTGCACTTTAAATTGAGGACTGATGCTGACAGAAATGTAAAAACTATAGATAAATATATATATAAAAGGGGGAATCCCAGCATGGCAGTCAGAAAAACTGTGGCTGACAATTAAAAAAAGGGGGCAGACAGGGGGAAAAAAACACACAGAAAAAAAAGGGTATGCAGCACTAATTTTTTTTTTTTTAATCAGCACTAAATGTTATGTAATGCTGTGTTAAACACTGCACTACAGTAACACACTACACTATACTATACTCACACACTACACTATACTCACACACTACACTATACTCACACACTACACTATACTGACACACTACACTATACTCACACACTACACTATACTGACACACTATACTATACTCACACACTACACTATACTGACACACTATACTATACTGACACACTATACTAACACTCTACACTCAGAGTCACAATAAATGAACACATTAACTGGCTAATAGCAAACTTAGCCCTCCTCTATTTATCTCCACTCCAACAACACTGCAAAAGGTTCCTGTGGGAAGGAGCCTTTTATAGCGTGAGGTGGGACTATTAGCACTGAGCTGTGATTGGACAAAGTCATCATCACTTTGTCCATTCAGGGCTCTGACAGTGCTCTGACAGTGCTCTGTGCCCTAATTGGCAAAGCGATTGCCATCAACATAGGGACAAGGGCATGGTATGTATTTTGGGGGGGGGGGTGCACACACTGTTTTTTTTTCAGAATTTTTCATTGCCAGCACTCTTCTGTTTACATTTCAGCTCGCAGCGGGGAAGCCCGCTGACAGCTGATGAGTCATCTGATGTTAAGGACCCGGCGACCAGCTATTCTTCACACAGAATTCTAATCACTTTCTGCAAATTAGGAATTTATTAGAAAATTAATAAACTAAACTGAATTACACAAAACGAAACTAAACAAATTCCCGAAACGAATCAATGAAACAAAATTAGTAACACAACAAATCTATCTGAAACTAAATGAAACACATTTTTCCGTTCTGTTCTATTCTTTGGAGATGAAGACCATGGGGATTGTTGACACTTTAATGTACTTTGCTGTACAGTCCATTTTTAGCTCCTCTCCCTCCATGCAGATTTTGTGTCCTGAGTTGTTTCCTTTAAGTAGAACTAAATACAATTTTTTTTTCTTCATTTTGTATAGAGTAAGGGGGGTTAGAACTCATGTTAGGGTATTTCTCTCATAGTCAAAACGGGAACTGTGAAGAAATCCTTCCAAAGTGAGGGAATCCTTGGTAGTCACCAGAAAGAGTGTCCCCATTGGAAGCTTTCCCCTCTAATCCTGTTCGTGGGACAGCCCATACATTGGGATTTTCTTACATTTTGATTCTCAGTGATAACAGTAAACAGCACAAAAAGAGAGGGTAAACCCCCCTAATGAAGACAAAGGCAACAATAAAAACCTGACAGGGGTTCTAATCCCTCTCCACTTTATCCAAAACTAAAAAAAAAAAAAGTTTTGCCCTTAGTTATACTTAAAATTCCCTGAGGTCTTGAGAAAGGGTGGGGATGCCCCAAACCATTGTTCTTATGTTTTTCTTGTGTATGGTTTAAGGTTTGGTGTATGGTTTATGGTTTGTGCAAGATTAAACTATCAAGAAATTGCATTTGAACTGTTCCCACATCACAACTTTATTGCATTTATACACTTTACAATTTATTTCCCAAAGCTATACTATCTATTACTCCATCATATGCAAACTCCCAAGAATATTAATAGATCTTGATATTTTAGGCATCTTTTATTTGCAAATATTTTATTGCCTTTTGTTTTATATTTTTAGAATGTTCGCATTACTTACATGCTTTTGTAATTTTTGCGCAGGCTATTGCTTACATTTTGCATAAATGGAAAACCTGTGAGTCAATGTTTTCAGCGGCGCACCCACATCAAAAAAAAGTGCATATATTTTATACATTGGCAAAATCTCCTAAAACAAACATTGTGTAAAAGTGCATGTGCTCATTATGGTCCAAAACCATATACAGTGCTCACTGAAGGGAAAATAGTCTCTAAAGCAGTCCAATCAAAAAATCCCAGATGTATATCCCATCAAGGCTGAAATTAATCCTCCACCAGCGTCACCACATGTAAATAAAGCACACACTGAGGCTTATCAGAAAACCTTAGGATCAAACAGCTTGGATCTCAGACCATCCGACCACCGATCCAACAGGATGCCCGTCAAGATCACCAGCTTCCTCCATTTAGAGCCTCCAATGCAGTGATTCGTATGGGGGACAAGCAAAAATGACCGCTCATAGTGTAACACCAAATTAGTGTCCAAATTGTATGGATTCGTAGGAGTGATAGAATTTTTAGCTAACTATGAGTCCATTGAGAGATGGTTTGATTATAAGTAATTATTATTTGTTTTTATGTATTTTATGTATGGTATTTGATTTCAATAAGATAATGTGGCATGTTGACCTAATTGTTAAAATTATGGTTAGTACTGGGAAGTTGCACAAATACTATGTGTAAATCCTTCCTAAGCACGGCTTGGTAGTGAGGAGGTCGTATACCAGATTTTATTTTAGTATAAGATCAATAGTGGTTGAAGATCATTAAGCCCGCTGATCTGTCGAATGAGTTATTTTACCTTTTTGTGCATCCTGGGCTGAGTCCCGGTTACTTTTGTTAGCACAAAAGGGGTTAATGTTATAGACGGATGTCTGGGTCCTCACGTATAACTGAGCCAGTGGATGAATATTTTACAACTGATTTGCGCCATCTAGTGGTGCAACTGAGCCGGTACTTAGGTCGGGTCGTCTCGTCGTGTGGCCAGCCCTTGTGACCAAGTCGGAAGTGACGAAACGCGTCAGTACGTGGCCACGTGACGACCAGGACAGAGTGGAGCGGACCCGAAGTGACACCGCAGACGTTGAAGGACTAGCGGTTAGCACGGATGGAAATAAGTCCGCTCGTTTT
This sequence comes from Glandirana rugosa, assembly GCA_018402905.1. Classification (NCBI taxonomy): domain Eukaryota; kingdom Metazoa; phylum Chordata; class Amphibia; order Anura; family Ranidae; genus Glandirana; species Glandirana rugosa. Next base: position 185,647 of record BLSH010138632.1, read on the forward strand.
TATGTACCAATGACTGTTTGAAGCTGACATTATTTGGTGTTACCATTAAATGATACACTACGAGAGGTCATTTTTGCTTGTCCCCCATATGAATCACTGCATTGGAGGCTCTAAATGGAGGAAGCTGGTGATCTTGATGGTTTTCTGGTGAGCCTCAGTGTGTGCTTTATTTACATGTGGTGACACTGGTGGAGGATTTCTTCAGCCTTGATGGGATATACATCTGGGATTTTTTGATTGGACTGCTTTAAAGACTATTTTGCCTTCAGTGAGCACTGTATATGGTTTTGGACCATAATGAGCACATGCACTTTTACACAATGTTTGTTTTAGGAGATTTTGCCAATGTATAAAATATATGCACTTTTTTTGATGTGGGTGCGCTGCTGAAAGCATTGACTCACAGGTTTTCCATTTATGCACTTACTCACTTTAAGCAGAAGCACTCTTAGATGTCTAATCACTGGTTGTTGTAAGTGATTGTGATTTAATTTAATTTATAGAGCACATAGCTATTTAGAGCACTGTGTTTTCCTTTATTTTATTGTTATGTAATGTTTGACAGTGCTGGGCCCTGCCACTGTGTAAAGAGAGGAAATGGCACGTAGGGTTCTCGAGGAGGCATATTGAAGGGCTCCAGAATTGCTATAATGAGCAAAGAAAATTGTTTTGGTTTTTGTTTTTTTCTCTGTGTTATGTAACTTCCAGATTGGGATCAGGAGTTCAGAGATTTCAAAGAGTCTTGGGAGGGACAAAGCTTCTAACCCTTTGTAGAGGTCTTACTAGAGACCAGCATGCTCTGTGTGCAGGAGTGCAACAGCCCTTTTCATCAAGGGCCTGTCTGCAGTTCAGTGCTCCACCCAGGAGACAGGAGGTCCCCTGCTCAGAGGCCAGGGTGTGGACCAGAGCAGCAGGGAGCTGCAAGAAAGACAGCTAAGAGAGAGATGGTCTGAGGGATGATGCCAAAGGCCTATGCTTGGGGCCTGAGCAGTGGCCGGCAAGCAGGGGAGGGCTGGGCCAGGGGGCAGGATGGCAATTTTCCCCCAGGCCACCCTAACTTACATTCAAAATGGCCGACCGCCGCTGCCCACTCACACTTTTTTATTCTTGTGGAGGAAGCAAGCAGGGGCCAGGGGCGCAGGCACCAACTAACTGCAGGCAAAGGGGGGGGCACCCAGGGCCGGCTGTGCTGATGGGCACTGGAAAACCTGTATTGATGGGCACTGATCCGGTTGCATCTGATAGGCACTGGTGAGGCTGCATTGATGGGCACTGTTGCGGCTGCATTGATGGGCACTGATGAGGCTAAGCTGATAGGCACTGATGAGGCTGCATTGATGCATTATTTTTGTTAAACCTCCTCTGTTGCTATTAACATTAAATTATGTTACCACATTGTATCATATTTGTCTTGCTTCATAACATCAATATCCGTTCTAAAACCAGGTGGGCATGGATGGCGAGCTGATTCGGTGGTTCAGTGGGCCACTTGACTGGACTTGCCCCCCAGGCC
>BLSH010138632.1:234076-267932 GCA_018402905.1 Glandirana rugosa
GTCTGTTACATAAGACTTACCACGTCCTCCTGGGTATGTCGGGTATTAGGTACGCACCAAGTATCGGAAATTCAGGCCTACTTCCTCTCCCTTCCCATTCCTCGTCTTGTCAGCTTTCGTCCTTCTTACGCTTCATTTGGGTCTAACTTTCGGGCTACGCATTATCTCATGGGGGGCAACCCCTACTGGCTAACCAGAGGCCCCATCTTTCTCTAAATTTAGCAAAGTTACCTCTCTTAACATATATTCCCCTTTCCTTCCACAATGTTTCACCCATAGTCTTATTCCATGCTTCAAGTGAGGGTGGGGTCTTCGTCTGCCATTTTTGAGCTATTAATCTCTTTGCTTGGAAAAGGCAGCTCTGGATTATGGGCTGTATGGGTCCTCCTGCACCATTCAGAATACATTGTCTGGCCTTGAGTTCTAAACTGGTTCCAAATGTTGAATTAATGGTATTTACTATCCCCTCCCAGTATCTGTACAGTTTCGGGCACCTCCACAGCATGTGCAGGAGATCACCCGTATTCCTACACCTGGGGCACTTGTCATCTTGCCTTTTTCCAAAGTTGTGGAGTCTTTGAGTTGTATAATACACCCTATGCAACAAGAAGAGTTGCAAGGCCCTCTGAGAGGGGGCCATCGATGCCTGTAAGTATGACCCCAGAACATCGCTCCATTGTTCCTCGGTCATAGGACCTATGTCTCTCTCCCACCTTGCTTTCAGGCGAGGATTTCCCTACTCACTCCCATTCCCTTTCCCAAGCTCGCATAGAGCTTAGATATTAAGCCTTTACTACAGCTTGCTTTTAATACTATTTGTAGAATGGGCATAACACCCAATTCCACTTCTGTTTGAACTGTTTAGCCATAGCATGTCTGACCTGGAGATATCTATAAAAGGAACGTGTCGGTATCTTGTTTTCCTCTCTCAGCTCAATAAATGATTTCATTTGTCCCTCTGTATATAATTGAGCAACGTAAATGATACCCCGGTTTTTCCATTCCCATATCATGTCTATTTCTCGCAATTCCTGTAACTGGTTATTGTCCCAAAGGGGAGTATTTTCCAGGAGACCATTGTAGCCCATTTGCCTCTTGACCTGAGACCAAATCTTCATGGCCAATTTTAAGATTGGAGCCCTGGGAGTAAAGGACTGTGCCTCTAATGCTACCACAATAGTCCCATGTAGTGTGCATTCCAGCATCAGCCGGCTATTCCCATCTGACCCTCCGTTCCTCCCGCATCCCACCAAATGCTATAATTGACCTGCCAGGAAATAATTCCCGGGGTGGGGGAGGGCCAGCTCTCCCTCCTTTAGCTGTAGTTGGAGGGTGCTCAGGCGTATCCTGGATGTTCGCCCTTTCCAGATCAGTGTCCTGAACAGAGCATCTATTCTCTGGAACCAATACCTATAGATTCAGATTGGGGAATTATGGAGAACATATAACAACTATGGCAGCCATATCATTCGGATCAGATTGCGCCTCCCCCCAAGGAAAGGGGCAAATGTTTCCAAATCTCTCATTTATTCTTAAACGTATTTAACAGCGGGGCACTTAAGGGGTCAACCGGCATCAATACAGACTTCTCCCAGTTTATCCGCAGCCCAGAAAAGGACCCAAAGTCCTCGACCAGTCGGATTGCTGATGTGAGTGAGGCTTGAGAATCCCCCAAGAACAATAGCACATCGTCCGCATAGAGGGCGATTCTCTCTTCTCCGAAGGATCTCTGAAACCCCCTCAAATCCCCAGATGCTCTTATTGCTATCGCCATGGGCTCGACTGAAAGGGCGAAGAACAGGGGCAACAATGGGCATCCCTGTCTCGTCCCCCTCGCCAGTCGGAACTCCCTGGAACACACTCCATTGACCTGGACCTTAGCACTAGGATCATTGTATAATGCTTTAATTTAGCCTATAAAAATGGGGCCAAACTTAAATTCCTCCAGGACTCGCCCGAGGGATATCCCCAATCCAGGCTATCAAAGCCCTTGATAGCATCCAAGGAGATAATAGCCCTGGAGCCGATGTTCTTTGCTTTAACCTGTAAATTCAAGAACACTCATCTAATGTTAATGCTGGTGGACCTATTAGGGATAAATCCAGACTGATCCGGATGAATAAGTCTCTGGATAACTTTATTTAGCTTGCTGGCCAGAACTTTCGCCAAGATTTTAAAGTCTGAACACAACAGTGATATCGGTCTATATGAGGATGTCTCCATCGGGTCTTTTCCTTCTTTATGCAGGACTATAATTGGGCACAGTTTAGTTGGACCTGGGCATGGTATGAATTTGAGTTGATTGCTAACCATTCTTGAGCTTAGAACTTGAATGCTGGAGCAGAATAGTTCCACTTGTACCCACTCATGAAGTAAGGGTACAGATGACATAAGCATGCTTAGGCATGGCACAATGTGAGTGACAGAAGGGTGCTCAGACCTGGCCCAATGTAAGTGCAAGCCAGCGGGAGAGTGGGAGGGGGGGTAATTGTGCTTGGTCACAGTACAAGGCAAGGCATTAGTGCCTAGTGTGAGTACACACGTAAGCAGGTGCTCTATTCACTGCACTGTGTAGTTATACAGACGTTATAGGCTTCTCAGGATGGGAAGAGGTTAACTGTGCCTAGACTCTTTTCCCTGGGCTTTCTGAGTCCTGCCCCCTGCTGTAAGCGACATAAATATCAGGGAAGGGTTTTGAGCAAGCTCTCTCTCTTCCACATGGGATTTACAGAGGAAGAAAACTGCTGCAACATATAGCCCTACTAGAACAAGTGGTCTCCCTCTGGGTCACCCTCTTGGGATTCTCCCTGGACTAGGAACCCACTATCACTGGACTCTTTCTGAATGGACTGTGATTCTCTGGAAGGTATGAACCTGGGCAGCCTGCATTAGTCAGTTTAGGGATGGTCTCTGTTTCATGTGTGCTGTGCTGTTGAACTGTGTTGCTGAATATTCAGTGAAGCTGTTAATGGTTTCAAGCCTGGTAAATGATATATTGAAGGAACAGAGCCTGTAAAGTACACATGGGGTATAAAGCAAGGCCAGTACAAAGGTTAACTGGGCAGGAGAGTTGGAGTGCAGTTGCCACAGGTAACCAAGAACTGGTAAGAGTGTATAAGCAGCCAGTCGTGAAGCATGGTGCCTGGTGTAGGTGATAGGTTCTCCGGTAGCGAGGGGGTCAGCGTTGACTCCCTCCCTAGCGGTTGGTTCCCCCAAAGTATCTGGGACTGGATCCGCAGTACGAAGACCCCATGTACCTGGCAGCATGGTATAGGAGAGTGAAAGAGTTACGTGAGAGCATGCATGAGGTTTGCACTAGGTGCTCGGCGGGACACCATTCTGTCACTGGGAGTGAGGTGACAGAGGTACTCTGGACTGGTGGAGTGGGTATAGGCTCAGTGGTGCCAAAACTTGACAGCAAGGTGTGTAGTGACATTGGACAACATGTTTTTCAAAAGAACTCTGTATATTTACTACTGCACAAAGTGTTCAGCTCATCTCAAAGTTGGGGAACAGCCATAATGTTTAATTTCCACATGAAAGCAGTCCTACCTGGTCACGGGCATTGATGAGTGCATGCACAGTGAAAGGTACCATCATATGCAGGGTACGTCTCCACCTCTCCTGGTCTCAGCATTTCAGCAGACTCCAGCAGCTGACTCCAACCCTTCTCTGGCCCTCCTCCAGACCCTGCACTTTCTGCTTCCCAGCAGCAGCACAAGGCATGGGGGGTTGCCCTGTGATGTAAGGGAGGGCGGGGGACTCTTGACTTCTGATGGTGGGGGGGCTTTTGATATATATATATATATATACTACTTCAGTATGTCACAGTACATGTTGGCATTCATGCTTCCCTCAATTAACAATAGCTCCCCAGTGCCGGCAGCACTCATACAGCCCCAGACCATGACAATCCCACCACCATGCTTGACTGTAGGCAAGACACACTTGTCTTTATATTCCTCATCTGGTTGCCTCCACACACACTTGACACCATCTGAACCAAATAAGTTAATCTTGGTCTCATCAGACTACAGGACATGGTTCCAGTAATCCATGTCTTTAGTCTGCTTGTCTTCAGCAAACTGTTTGCAGTCTTTCTTGTGCATCGTCTTTAGAAGAGGCTTCCTTCTGGAACAACAGCCATGCAGACCAATTTAATGCAGTGTGCGGCATATGGTCTGAGCACTGACAGGCTGACCCCCCACCCCCTCAACCTCTGCAGCAATGCTGGCAGCACTTATACGTCTATTTCCCAAAGACAACCTCTACATATGACACTAAGCACGTGCATTCAACGTCTTTGGTCAACCATGGTGAGGCCTGTTCTGAGTGGGACCTGTCCTGTTAAACCACTGTAATGGTCTTGGCCACCGTGCTGTAGCCCAGTTTCAGGGTCTTGGCAATCTTCTTATAGACTAGGTCATCTTTATGTAGCGCAACAATTCTTTTTTTCAGATCCTCAGTTCTTTGCCATGAGGTGCCATGTTGAACTTCCAGTGACCAGTATGAGAGAGTGAGGATGATAACACCAAATTTAACACACCTGCTCCCCATTCACACCTGAGACCTTGTAACACTAACAATTCACATGACACTGGGAAGGGAAAATTGCTAATCGGGCCCAATTTGGACATTTTCACTTAGGGGTGTACTCACTTTTGTTGCCAGCAGTTTAGACATTAATGGCTGTGTGTTGAGTTAATTTGAGGGGACAGCAAATTGACACTGTTATACAAGCTGTACACTCACTACTTTACATTGTAGCAAATTGTCATTTCTTCAGTGTTGTCACATGAAAAGATAGAATAAAATATTTACAAAAATGTGAGGGGTGTACTCACTTTTGTGAGATACTGAATATACACAAACATACACATACACACAGATACATGATAAAAAATTATTCATTCCCCAGCTGGTAAACTGGCCATACACTATCAGTAGTATACACCTCAGTAGTTCCTGCCTAGGGGCTGCTATAGGTAAGGTCCTAAAGCAATAGTGTAGCCTGGGTAATAATAAAGTTTTTATTGAAGATTTTGCACAAGGAAGTGCACTCTCTTTTGATCCTAGAGTGTTGGTTGAAGATTTCCCAGTCTGGACAGAGCTGATAGGCTGCAGATATTATCAATTTACAGTTCCATTGGACCATTGGAAGTAAATCTGACAATAACTTATCAGTGGGACTGTATCCTGTTGTACCAGCCACAACAGGATTTAGTTAGAGAAAATGTCCCAGAGTGCACATAGCAAACCAAACGTCACTCCGTTAGGGTTTACTTCTACCTTAAAGTAGAATGGTTGCCCCAGTGATGACATCCATCTGGATGAAACGCGTAGAGCGTAGTCTTGAACATCATCATGCCCACCCGGGTGCTGGGCACTTTTTGTGAACTCAATAATTTTACTGTTGTGTAATTAGAATACTTTTTTTTTAATAAATGTGATTTTAAGGACTTTCCATCCGGCCGTCATTCTGCTATAGGCCGGGCACATTTATTAAAAATAATTATTCTACTTACACAACAGTAAAAATGGTTTTGTTATCCTGACTGGACGTCAAATGATGTTTAGCAGGATAACCCACGGGGGCACGCAGTGTGGCGATCGGTGGTGTGGTGTGTCACTCTGACAGAGGCTCTTTACCACATAATCAGCTGTGACCAATCACAGCTGATCACAGCGTGAACCAGGAAGTGCCGTTAAATGGCAATCCTATCAGAGGGGGGTCTGGTTCAGCCCCCATCAGAGGTGCCCACCACATCTGCCAATCACTGCCCATCATCTGCCAGTCAGTGCCCACTAAAATGTCAGTCAATGCCCACCAAAGTGCCAGTCGGTGCCCATCAGTGCAGCCAGTCAGTGCCCTTCAATGATGCCAATCAGTGCCCATCAGTAATGACTGACAGTACCTCCTCATTAGAGCTGCCTATCAGTGCCATCTATTAGTGCCCATCAGTGGCATCTATTGGTGCCCATCAGTGCCGCCTGTCAGTGCCAATCAGTGCCGCCTGTCAGTGCCCATCAGTGCCGCTCTATTTGTGGCCATCAGTGCTGCCTATCAGTGCTTATTGGTGCCACCTATCAGTGTCCATCAGTGCCGCCTATCAGTGCCCATCAGTGCTGCATATCAGTGCCACCTATCAGTGCCCAACAATTCTACATATTAGTGCCTCCTCATCAGTGCCAACTCATCAGTGCCTGTCAGTGCAGTCTCATCAGTGCCCGTCAGTAAAGGAGAAAAAAAAATGTTATAACAGAAACAAAGAAAAATGTCCGTCTTTTTTTAGTTTGTTTATAGCGCAAAAAATAAAAAACCCAGTGGTGATCAAATGCCGCCAAAGGAAAGCTCTATGTGTGCAAAGAAAATGATAAAAATTTAGTTTGAGTACGGTGTTACCTGACCGCACAATTGTCATTCAAAGTGTGACAGCGCTGAAAGCTGAAATATGTCCTGGGCAGGAAGGGGGGAAAGGTGCCCGGTATTGAAGTGGTTAATATACTGCACAATGAAGCGCTCCTCTTCTCTTCACATATGATTGTGAATCTACAATTGACTGTGAGTGTATAATCCCTGGAAGTGGTCTGAAAAGCATTGGGGGTTATTGCAGTCGGCTGCTGCACCTGCTTTCCCGGTGTCTGTATGCGATTGGAGTGGGGCTTATTCATCCATCTATTCATCCGCTTAAGGGTTTTTCATACCAAGGCGCAGTCAGACCTGTTATGGGGTCTTAGGCTCTGGTAAGAGGCTAATGTAACCGTGTGGGATACACCTTGGTGTAACGATCACTGGGAAGCACTGGAGTTTATATTTTATATGAACTACACGACTGGAGCGCCTGATTTTTCACATATCTTTGATATTTCACTGGAACTACGTCTTTTCATTTGGGTTATTGCATGAATTCAAAATATTATGGGACTATTTATTTTCCACACATTATTTATTAATTTCTGTGTTAATTTCGTTTTGTTGAATAATAATTAATTATGTATAGCACTGTGCACTTTATTGGACAGCGCATCACATATTTTTAATCAACTAGTAGAATTTTGCTTGAAATTTGTCATTGTAAGAATATTATATATCTAATCCTCTATGGGATCCAAGCGACATTCATTTTTTACCACAGTAATAAAAAAAAATTGGAGGAGCAGGATGGATAAACTTTTCTCAAACAAATGAGTGCATGTGTTTTTCATTCGAGAAATTACATTTATTTTTAAAAATAATTGAATGTTAAAAGCAAATTACATTTTGAAAGCATTTAAGAAGGACATTCATCAAGTCATTGAATGTACTGAGAATTTTCATATGAATGCTCTTAAGCCTCGTACACACGGTTCGACGGTCATATACAACAGGTTGTACTAACGACCGTTGTATTTGATATCGATCGTTCGTATGCGTGATTAGAACAGTCGAACATACGACGGTCGTACAAGGGAGTTGTATGAGCAAACTAGAAAACTTGGTCGTACCAACAAGCGCTCATACGACCGTTGTATCGTGTGTACAGAGCAGTTGGTACAACAAAGTTGTATTGTGCAAAACACGCATGCTCCGAAGTCAGGAACGGCCGGATGCTAATTACATGCACCTGAACGTTCTTTCTGCGGTCGTACGATCGTGTAGTGCAGTCAGTATGCTACATACAACAGCCAACATACGATTTGCGACGATCGTCGTCCCGTGTGTATGAGGCTTTACAAATATTTGTGGGAAAATCCACTATTGTGTCCTCAGCTTTAGTTATACTGTAATCAACAGGCTGATTGACCCTGATAATTATTATCACAACTTTTACTGTTTGCCACTAAACAGGCAAATCACAGAAGAACAAAAATGGAGAAATGAGAGAAAAATATAACAAATATGAAACAGCAACCACAAATTATGAAGGAGCAATTTTAAAAGAATTGGTTCCAAAGTCATCTTATATATTTGCTTTATATATCCACTTGCCGAACGCCTAACTGAAAATGTACATCATGACCTTCCAGTTACATACCAGGGTTGTGGCTGCCATAACCCGGTATCTTATTGTTCTTCAGACGGTCGGCTTTCCGATAAAAAAGTGATCCCAGTGGAGGATTTGCGACAGGATCACTTTTATAGGCAGCGGGAGAGGTGCCTATACCCCCCCCCCCCCCCTTTGCGCCATTTCCCAGTCATTTCTGAGCTTACCAGAGCCATTGCTAAGCCCGGAACTGATCCAGTGCGGCCAATGGCTAGGCAGGAAGTTGCGTGAGGGCAAGATAGCCCCCCCCCCCTCAGCTCTATGCCCGTCTGAGGTCACTTCCTGTTCTCGGGCAGACCCCAGATCTCTCAAAAAAGAGGGATAAAAAAGAGATGGTGCCTCTAAGTGCAGTATTAACAATTTATTTCGCCAAGGGATAAAAACACACTTACTAAAAGTCAGTGGTATAAGGGCACATCATAAGTCATAAAGGGTCCAGCAGGGTGGGTGATCCTGCAGGCAAGTCCTGTCTGCAGCAGGTGGTGATCTCCTAACCCTCCCAACAGGGTTAGGTGGATCACCACCTGCTGCAGACAGGACTTGCCTCCAGATTCACCCACCCTGCTGGACCCTTTATGACTTATGATGTGCCCTTATACCACTGACTTCTAGTAAGTGTGTTTTTATCCCTTGGCTAAATAAATTGTTAATACTGCACTTAGAGGCGCCTTCTCTTTTTTTATCTCTCCTTTCCTAGAGTTTTACTTCCCTCTTGGAGTGCTGCCTTGGTGCACCTAACCTACACATACAAGCCCTATTTCTTCATCGGGTCATTCCTCTGGTCCAAGTCGTTATCCAGAAGCACCCTCCATCCCCATATATTGGCTCTCAATAAAGAGGACCTGTCATGCTTATTTCTATTACAAGGGATGTTTATATTCCTTGTAATAGGAATAAAAGTTATTTTTTAAAAAGGGACAGCGTAAAAAAAATAAAATAAAAGTAAAATAAACAAGAAAAAATAAAGCACCCCATCTTTCAAAGCAAACGCATATGTAAAGTGTTCAAACCACACATGTGAGGCATTAACGCTATCGTAGCCTAACTACGTTGTATCGTAGTTATAGAAATAATTCTAGTACAAGACTTCCTCTGTAACTCTAAACAGGCAACCTGGCAACCTGTAAAAAAATGTAAAGCATTGCCTGTGGAGATTTTTAAGTACTGTAATTTGTCTCCATTGCACAAGCGTGTGCAATTGCATGACATGTTAGCTATCTATTTACTCGTCATAACATCATCTTTCACACTATACAAAAAAATTGGGCTAACTTTACTGTTTTGTTTTTGTTTTTTTTATTTATTAAAGTGTATTTATTTCCCAAAAAATTGAGTTTAACCACTTGCCGACCGCCGATCGGCATCTGACGGCGACAAAGTGGCTCGTTCCCGCAAATCGCCGTCATACGACGGCGGCTGCGGGAACGTGTATAGTGAGCGCGCGCGCGCCGCCGGAGGCGCGCCCGCGCGCTCACTGTGTCCAGGGGGGGCCAGGGAGCGGGTGCGGCGGCTTCGATTGCCGCCGGCCACCCGCGATGGCCCCCCCGGAGCGAGTGAGCGGAGGTCCGTGTATGTAAACACGGACCTCCGCTCTGTGTGAGGGGGAAGGGCTGTGATCACAGCCTTCCTTTACGTGAAGGCTGTGATCGCTTCCCTTCCCCAGATAGGCAGTCCCCCATACAGTTAGAACACGCCCAGGGAACATAGTTAACCCTTAGCGCGCCCCCTGCAGGTTAACCCCTTCACTGCCAATGGCATTTACACAGTAATCAGTGCATTTTTATAGCACTGATCGCTGTATAAATGCCAATGGTCCCAAAAAAGTGTCAAAACGTTCCGACATGTCCGCTAAAATATCGCAGTACCGCAAAAAATCGCAGATCGCCGCCATTTTTAGTAAAAAATAAAAAACCCCAAAAATGAATTCTCATCATCCGTAAACGCGACCACTTTTGCGCAAACCAATCAATAAACGCAGATTGCGATTTTTTTTATCGCAAATATGAGGAAGAATATAAATCGGCCAAAAACGGTGAAAAAAAATGTTGTATTTTAGGAAAAAGTAAGAAATTTGGGTTTTTTTTGCAAAATTGTCGCTCTTCTTTTGTTTATAGCGGCGATCAGAAATGACGCAGCGGTGATCAAATACCACCAAAAGAAAGCTCTGTTTGTGGGAAAAAAAGGACGCAAATTTCGTTTGGGTACAACGCCGCAGGACCGCGCAATTGTCAGTTAAAGCGATGCAGCGCCGAATCGCAAAAAGGGCTCCGGTCCTAAAGCTGGAAATCCTTCCCGGGCTGAAGTAGTTAAAAGACTGCTGTGCAACTACAGTGTGACATAAAATTTTGCAATGACCGCCATTTTATTGTCTAGGGTCTCTGCTAAAAAGAACATATATAATGTTTGGGGGTTCTAAGTAATTTTTTAGGAAAAAATAATGATAAACAACAAATGTCAGAAATAGGCCCGAGCAGCGAGTGGATATATAGCGCATATTTGTGGCTTTCCGAGACTGCAGACATGTTTTGGACCAGCTACTTTCATTGATAGTAAAGTAGCGCCACCTAGAGCCAAGATTTGGTTTTTAGAAATCTGAGCACTTGAAAAATGTTTAACAGATAGCCTATACAGGAGTGATTTGTATGTGCTCATTTAAAATATTTACAACTTCAAACAAATACAGGGGAATTAAAGGGAAATGACAGTTTATTTCCAAGGATTATTAGCAAACGTGTGCTGAATATGAAAGGATGTGTCACTGCAATGGCAGGAAGCACAGAAGTGCTCTCTCTGGTCCAGGGGGGCGAGGGCTGAGGCATTGGTGCAGCAATGAGTAAGCTGGGTACATATGGGAGAGGTGGTGGGTTGATGGGCAGGTGTGGTGCAGGGGTCAGCTGCAGTGGTGGGAACTCGGGGAGGTTGGTGTAAAGGCGCAGTGGTTTGAATCATGGTGGTGAGAAGGGGAATGCAAGTAAAATGTAACAGGTCCAGTAGGGTTGGTTGGGGGAAAGTGGTGATGGGGGCCTGTGGTTAGTGGTGCCTCCATGAGGAGCTGTCAGCTGGAATTTTAGATTGCAATCCCCTCTGCCAACTTCAGAGGTCATGCGGGAGATCTTGGTGCAGTGACCAGACTGAAAATTATATTGCCTGTGTAAGCCATAGCATAGGCAGGGTGGATAGGGAGGTGGTGTGAGCTGATGGGGTTAGAAATTAGATTACTATTTCCCGTTGCCACACAGACTTTCCTGCTGCATGGATCTTTCTGGATGTGCTTCCCAATGGGTATGGCTGCTGTGAATGGCACTGATCTACATTAAATGTCATAGCTACCGCGCATGCATAGCAGTGACACAATGCCATTGCCTTCTTTTTAATATGGAGCACCAACATGCAAGGCACGTGCCTTGTGGTGCACTGCAGTGTGAGCCTATTGGCACCTATGGTACTTTTTCATTGGGGTACGATTTTAAATGAATGGCACTGATGCACTGCTCAGTGATGCATAGGCTTGAAGGGGGCCTATCAACTAACTATATTTTCAAATAACCCAATCCTAATAACCTCCCTCCCCATGTTAACTCACCACTTGCCAAACTAGGCCAATCCTTAGAAATGTGCGGTTCGTTTCGTTCTGAATTTAAATTCAGACTTTTTTTTTTTTTTCGGAAATTTGGATGTATCCAAATTTCCAAATTACAATAATAATGAAATTAAAAGAATCCGAAATAGCGAAGCAAAATTTCAAAATTCAAATTTGAATAGTTTTCTAATCAAATTTGAATAATTTTCGAATTCAAGTAGTTTTCAAATTGAATTTAAATAATGAAGAGAATAAAATATAATGGAAAATAAAGGAATATAATAGAAAATATATGTAATAGAAAAGAATATAACACAATATAAATTAATAGAATAATGGATAAAATAACAGAATAGAATACAAAATAAAAGAATAGAAAAAAATAGAATAGAAAATAAAGGAATAGAATAGAAAAGAATAGAGTGAAACAGGACAAAATAGAATAGAAAATAAAAGAACAGAATAAAATAGAATAGGAAATAATAAAAAATAGAATAGAATAGAATAAAATAGAAAGAAGATAACCATCTTCTGAAATCCGAATTTCAAATAGAATAAATTCAAATTTGAATACAATAAAAAAATCAAATAATAAAAGAATAGAACAATAGAAAAGAATACAATAGAATAGAAAGAATATAACAATATAACTGTTTTCCGAAATCTGAATTTCGAATAGAATAAATTTGAATTCAAATAGAATAGAAAATAATAGAATATGATGGAAAAGATAAGAATAGAATAGAAAATAAAAGAATAGAGTACAATAGAATAAAAAAAAGCAATAGAATGGAATAGAAAGAATATAACCATCTTTTAAAATTTGAATTTGATTGCAAATGGAATTCAATTCGTATTCTGAAAACAAATTAAACAAATTTTTTTGCTAGAAAATTATTTAGAACCCCTAAACACTATATATATATATATATTTATTTATAGTGGAACCTTGGTTTATGAGCATAATCCATTCCAGAAGAATGCTTGTAATCCAAAGCAATCGTATATCAAAGCAAGTTTTCCCATAGGAAACAATGGTATGTGGCCAGAGGTGTGGTGATGCTGGGGAGGCTTGGAGACGCTTGGAAACATTCGCAAATGCTCGGGAACTGTTCACACTTTCAGTATTTTAGAGTATCTCCCTGTATTTCCGAATGTTTCTGAGTGTCTCCGAGCCTCACCAGCGCCCCTGTACCTCTGGCCACATGCAGTATTGCATGCACAGAGGCTTAATACTGCTCATTTTGCGAGATAGCGCTCGTACTTCGAAACGCTCGTTAACCGCATTATTCGCAATCCAAGGTAATACTGTATTTTTTAGCCCTACATAATAAAATGAGGAGTTTTGTAATTTTTTATGTCACACAGTATTTGCAAATGTAATTTTTTTAATAAATTTTATTGCACACAAAAACACAGTTTAATACCCAATTTTTGGTAAAATGTAAAAGATGATGTTTTGCAGAGTAAATAGATACCTAACATGTCACGCATTAAAATTGTGTATGCCCATGGAATGGTGACAAACTACTGTAACTAAAATTCTCCATAGGGGACGCTTTAAATATTTTTACAGGTTACCAGTTTAAAGTTACAGAGGAGGTCTAGCCCTAGAATTATTGCTCTCGCTCTAACCTTCACGACGATACCTCACATATGCGATCACATATTTACGCATGCAATCGCATGCAATCGCATTTCCGCATAAGCATGGGGGGCAGGGCGCTTCAATTTTTCTTTTTCATTATCATTATTAATTTTACCTAAAACTATTTTTTAAAGTTTCTTCATTTTTTTTGTATTAACTTTAGTGCTATCACAAGGGATGAACAACATCCCTTGTGACCGCATGGGCCATAACAGATCCTCTTTATGGAGAGATCTGGGGTCTATTAGACCCCAAATCTCTCCTCTGGCCTTCAATGCAGCCAATCAGATACAGATCGGTCTGATCGACTGCTTTCCTGACCGCTAACGGCCAGGTGAACAAAGAGGCGGAACCGGAAGTGACGGAATTCTCACCGCTTCTGGTTCCTGGAGTCACAGAGAGGGAGGAACAATGTCAGTTCTTCTCTCTCTCTGTGCTGTGCAGATGTCGCCGCTGGTCAGAGCACACCCGGGATCCGTGATTGGACGGGAGAGCCCGGGAGAGGCGAGGGGGGACCACATACCGCCACCCATAGAAGTGTTTAAGTTGCTGTTTTAATAGCGGGATGATACCTGTAGCTGCAGGTATAACCACTGCAAACCAAGGACATCATATGACATCCTATGGTCAGCAAGTGGCTAAACCACCTTGCACTTAACTTAGATCAGTGGGCATTATTGTCCAGGCACCTGCACCATATTGGGTGGAGCTTAGTCAGAGAAGATTTCCTGAAGGCTAAGGGCCTGTTCACATTGTAGCGAGGCGGAGCGGCGCGACTTCGCTGACAGTTCACATCTAGGCGAATTGTCAGGCGACTTGAGTCGCCTGACAATTCGCCTCAATGCTGTGCAAATGGGACCGTTCTAATAGGAGCGAATCGCTTCGCTCCGCATTAGAAAAATGGTCCCTGCACTATTTTTAGGGCGATCTCAGGCGGCTTGCATTGACTTCTATGATAGAAGTCGCCTAGCAAGCCGCTTTGAGATCGCCTGGAGCGCCGCATCGCGCCGCTCCGCCTCGCTACAATGTGAACCGGCCCTGATAGGTAGACAGCTTTTGCATTTGGGCCTATGAAGAACACAGTACCCCTGGCACTCTGACATTGGTGACCCACCCTGAACTGAAGTTGGCACTCATCAATATACCAGTAACAATCAAAAAGGTTGTATTAGGGCCAGGACAATAACTGGACATACAACACTAATAACACAGATGTTTTCACACTATGGTACAATTTGTTCCCTTAAGTTGCCTGTGAAGGGCCCATCCAGAACACATTAGGCTAAACAAAGGGAACAGCTCTGTGAATTTAATCAGCAATGACAGTAGTATTAGAAAATCCTGACATTAACATAGAACACTAATAGCAGCGGCTCAATTCACTAAAGCATATTGCATGCAGTATTTGGGTCACGAGACACATTTTTTCCCAAATATCGCATGTGATACCAAAAATGTAAATTTACTATCCCTTTATGCGGTATTTAGCACAAAAAACACTCGGTAAATACAGCATTAGGCTCCATGCACACTGGATGCTATCTGGGCTCTTTCAGCGTCGGGCAGGAGACGCTGCTTACAAAACGTTCTTTTGCAGTATTTTGTAAGCAGTGTTTACCAGCATTTATCTGCGTTTTTCGGCGTCTGCGTTTTTTGGCGGTTTTTTTTTCTTCATTGGCTTCCATTGACTGTAAAAAACGCCAGACGCCGATAAACCGGCGTTTACCGTCGTCTAGCGTTTTTTGTGATCAGGAGAACGACTTTTGAACGCCAATTCAGGGCGTTCAGATAACAGCCCAAAAACGCCACTGCTGATAAACGACAATTAATGTCCATGTGTGCATGAACACATAGGATAACATAAAGTGGCGTTTTTGGGCTGTTAAAAAAACCGCCCAAACGACCAAAAACGGCCGTTTATCAGATACAGTGTGTATGGAGCCTAAAACAGTGTGAAAGTCAATTCACTAAAGGAAATAAATAAATACTAAGTAGTGAGCATTTACCTTATGAGTTCAATAAACAGAATTTCCAAAAAAAGTAATGGTACAGGCATGCAAAATTTAAGAAATGTATGAACTTTCAGCTGGTTGTTAAAGAGTGGGCACTTTTTACCAACCATTGAATAGCTGGTTGTTAAGGAGCCGGGCCCATTACATCCAGGCACCTGCTGGCATCTTTAACAACCAGTGAATAGCTGGTCGTTAAGGAGCCAGCGCCTGGCATATCCTTAACAACCATGACTCATCCTCTGTCAGCAGGAACCTTATGCCAAAAATTGTCGTGAGGTCCCCCCCAAAATACAAGCCAGGCCCTTATCGGAGCATGCAGGCCAGGAGAGGAGGGGGGCAAGTGAGTGCCTTCCCTCCTGAACCATACCAGGCTACATGCTCTCAACATGGGGGTGTGCTTTGGGGGGGACCCCCCAAAGCATCTTGTTCCAATATTGATAAGGACAAGGACCTCCTCCCCACAACCCTGGCATGGTGGTTGTGGGGGTTCGGGGGGGGATTTATCAAAATCTGGAATCCCCTTTTGACAGGGGACCCCATATCCCCCCTGCTAATGTGAATGAGTATGGGCCAAAGTAAATAAAAACCTGGAGCCAGTTTTTGACATGTCCTTTATTTAAAAAAGAAAAAAATGTCCCTCAAAATAAATCCAGCATCAATGATTATGAACACCACCCATCAACCCACTTGTTGTCTGCCCAACACTTGGCTCTCATTGACTGGCAAATCAGCTTCCCTCTCACCGCTAAATAAACGAAGGGGCGGGGTCACCCAATGATGTCATTGTGTGACTCCACCCCCTTGTGACATCATCGACCCAGCATGCCCCGGTCAATGATGTCATAAAAAATTCTGCTCACATATACATTGCCATCATGTCATTTTAATACCCTACTATGACTCCTTGTGGTCCTAACCATTTGGAATCATTCTCCTCAATGTGGAACACAGCAATGCTTCCAACTTTGTGGGGCTTTCTAAATTGAGAGTTTTAAAAAGATGGCCCATTGGTTGATTTCCTCTTGTGATTTTTTTGGTAATGTCAGCATGAATTTAGCTAGATTCTCATTTCCTCCATCTGCTCTATTGCACCATGATCTTGCTTCATAAAAGACATATTTCGCAGTGACAAGTTTATTACAGATTTTCCTTTTTTTTTTACACAAGTATCACATTGACGCAAGCTGTACTGTCATAATTCCTTTGAATGTTCTAGGATATCATCAAGAAACAAATAGGCAATGTCTTACATCAATAAACAAAAGTCTTTGCAATGCCAAATGTCTTCTATGCTGTGTACCTGTAGACATTCAAGGACCCTGTAGTAGTCAAGTGATGTTCTGTAGAGACGAGGGATTTGTCAGCTCATCTCCCCCAGCGCCACGCTCCAGCTAACTACATAAATAACAAAATCACTAAGAATGCGGCCATTAATCAAACGCCAGAGTGAAATTCTGACTACTCACAGGAATCTGCATAATTAAACATTGACGTATGCCGGGTGGTCCTCATTACCCCAATTATTGCATGACAACCTGAGACATGGCACTTCCAGGCACCTGAGAGCACTTAGGACTCACAGTGTCTTGATGGTAGAGGTGGTCATCATGATTCTGATTTTTTACAGGTGCAAGTAAACACGAATGTTGTGTTCTTACATCAAAGTATATCCTGAACACATCACCTATCTTATCTGTCTGTATTGTCTCAGAATAAAAAATAATATATGTACAAAAATCTGAAAAAAAAGGCTTCATGCACACAGGGTGTTAAAAAACGAGCTGCAAATCCAGTACCGACGCCAGGAAAAACGCACTTTGAGAAGTGTTCTGCAATAGCGTTAATGAGCGTTTAGCAGCGTTTCTCTCCCCTCTTTTATTTTCCACTCCCAAATCCAATTACAACAGCTTAAAGCGGAGTTCCGCCCAAAAGTAAAACCTCTGCTTATCTGCTTCCTCCTCTCCTCCAGTGCAGTGGTGCCAACCCCTGATGTGAAATTTACTGGCAGGATGCCAACATTTACAAACGGCACAAATTTTTTTACTAGCAAAATTCATTACATTTACTGACAAAACCACATTTTTTACTGACACTGCAAAATAGTACCTAAAATAGCTGTTTTCAGTGCTGAACAGTGCAAATATCAATATTTAATCTATAAACATACAGCTAGTGCAACTAGCAATGTGTTTAAGTTAAACATACGTAGAAAACCATATTTCTCCATTTACATAAAGGTCAGGTTACTATAACCCAGCCAGCACAGAGTTCCCCCTTACATCAGAGTCTGCAGGATTCCCCCTTAGGTTGGGTTCACACTATCCGACACAAAAACGGTCAGACTTTTCATCCTACTTTGCCCTGCAACATCGGTCCTACTTCTGTCCTACTTTGGTCCAACTTCCATCCGAATTGAATGAACAAGATAAGATTTTGCTCTGACTTTGAGATAGTGACTTGTCCTTTGACCAATCAAAACAATCCCAGTGTGAGATAAATTCCTTTTACTGCTGCTGTAATCACCAAGTCGGATGTCACAAGTCGGTTGGTTAGAACAAGGATCCGACTTTGATCCTAGTTCAGTGATATTCAATGGGCTGAAGAAGGACCAAAGTAGTACAGGAACCTTTTTCAAAGTCGGACCGATTTGTGTCGGACCAGTCAAGACGGCTCTCATAGGCAAACATTGATTTGGTGACGTCATGCGACTTGTGCTCACAATGTCGGCCCGTTTGTCGGACAAGTGTGAACCCAGCCTTACAGTGCAAGGGAACTCTGACATAAAGGAGAATGCTGCAGATCATGATTTAAGAGGGAACTCTGATGTAAGGGGGGCTCTGGTGACCAGAGACCACCTTATATCAGAGTCCACTGCGTTCCCCTTTACATCAGGGTCCATAGAGTTCCCCTTTGCACTGTAAGGGGGAATCCTGCAGACTGATATAAAGGGGAATTCTGGAAACTCTGATATGGGGGGGACTCTGGTGACCAGAGACCAGCTTCTGCAGAGTAAATACACTAAAGTAAGGGGGTTCCTGATATAATGGGGAACCTTTAAATCAGTGCCCCCTTACATCCCTCAGACTGGCCTGGCGGCACTATCACTGACCTCTCAGGTGCACAGTGCAGGGCTCAGTCAGGGTCAGGCGGCTCCAGCTTGGCAGCTCGGGTTTTATCCCATAGTCTCCTCTCCACAGTCCACACGTTTGACTCCTCCCGTGACCCCCATCCCGGCAGCACTCCCATTCTTGACTCCTCTCCAGACTCCCCCACAGAGACTGCAGACATGATAAAAGACAAATGATGGACAGAGATGGACATGGCACAGGAGATGGTCAGAGACTGCAGACTTGATACAGGAGGTGGTCAGGAGCTGCGGACATGATACAGGAGGGGGTTCAGACGCTGCAGACATGGTACAGGATGTGGTCAGGGGTTGCGGACAGGGAGAAAAGTGCCCTGTTTTTACGGACTGTCCATAAAAATACGGACGGTTGGCAACACTGCTCCAGTGCTGCATTTGGCACCTTTCAGGGGGGAGGGGGGAACGGGGACCTGCTTTTGACAGGTACCCTTCCCCACTTCTGGGAGACGGCACCATTCCTCGGAAATTCGGCCCCCCTCCTCCTTCATCTGCCGCCGGGCCAATTAGAAAGCGCAGCACACTTCGCACATGTGCAGTAGGGAACCGGCTGTGAAGCTGAAAGGCATCACTGCCGGTTACCCTTACGATGAATGGTGGTGGCGGCTCCCGACAGCCGATCTGAAAATTGGCTGGGGTGCCGACATCACAGGCTCCCGGGACAGGTAAGTGTCCATGTATTAAAAGTCAGCAGCTACAGTATTTGTAGCTGCCGACTTTACTTTTTTCCTCAGGCAGAACACCGCTTTAAAAACGCTTGACGAGGTTAACAACCGTTTTGCCGCGTCACTCATTTTTACAGGGTTTTTTTTAAGACTCTAACACACAGGAGGTTTTTACAGCTGCTTTTAGGTCCGTCTGTCATTTTTTTTTTTTACTGCCTCTGAGCTCCCCTCCATGTTAACCTATGTGTCCATTCACACATAAACTTTCAGAGGAGTTTGGAGGCATAAGCGTTTAGGGGCAGTAAAAAAAAAAAATGACTGCCTGTGCGCCCAGGAGCAGAGGCTGTTGGCTGTAAAAATGCAAAATGTGTCAAAACGCTGCTAACCGCAGCTTAGCGCTGTAACAAGCTTTTAGACACGTTTGTAGTTTTTACATTATAGGGAGTGTTTTTACTGTAAAAACAGCAAAAAGCGCTAACACAGCGCTAACACGGCTGTCCTGTGTGCATCATGAAAATGCTTATGAGACTTAGAGCTCCTAAAAGCCTATGTGTGCATGGACCAGTGGCGGCCGCTCCATTAAGGGCGCAGGGGCACCACCCCCCTAATCTACATGCCAGATGTATGGATTTCAATGGGATTTTTTTTCTGAAGCATGTAATTAGAGTACGAGGCTCTAATTGGCTTCAAAAAAGGGAGGGCTCGGGGTACAGAGCAATTAATATTCGCTATTGTCTTCCTGCTTCTCCTCCTGACCAATCAGGACCCGATTGGCCGAGAGGAGAAGTGATCATATTGGCCAGGAGCAGGAGGAGGGAGGCCCCGAGGACTAGACGCAGGGGGAAGCCGCCAAAGCTGCCCACGGCCCGGATGGGGTAAGTGCGGGACTGATGGGCGGACAGACGGATGGGCGGGCAAGAGATGGGGGGATGATGGGTTTGAATGACCGATCGACTGACTGATCAGCCGCCCGAGCGACGGGGGGGGTTTTGACTGATTGACCGGCCGACCGACGGGGGTTTGACCGACTGACCGATCAACTGACCTAATGAACGGGGGGGGGGGGGGGGTTGGGTGGTTTGTTTGCCACCCCCTCCAAAAAATAGAGCACCAGCATGGACACATAGGATAACATGGAGAGACATTTTGAAGCTGTAAAAAAAACATCTGACGCTGCTTAAAGCAGCAGTAAAAACACCCTATGTGCATGGGGACTAAAAAGGGCAGCGTACTTACTGCTGTAAAAATGTACCAATAAAGCATTTAAATTATAAGCAGTCAAAATAGTTTATTATTTTAGATATTAAAAGAGCAGGGACAGAGACTTGTAATGTTATCAGGGCCGTCTTTACCGCAGGGCAAAAGGGGCAGCTGCCCAGGGCCCTGTCATTGTTTTGGGGCCCAAAGCAGTGCTGCCACTTACGACGGCGCTGCATATGTACCGTGCAGGGAACCAGACAGTGACACAGGCACCCGGCATCAGCGCACAGTACGGTGCTTGAGCGGGCGTGTTCTTCTCCGGTCCCCCTCCTGTCATCCTCCATGTTCTTCTCCTGCCCCCCGTCTTTCTCCGTGGTCTTCTCCCGCCCCCCCTCCTATCATCCTCCATGTTCTTCTCCGGCCCCCCAAATGTCATCCACCATGTTCTTCTCCGGCCCTCCTCCTGTGATCTTCCTTGTTCTTCTCCTGCCTCCCTCCTGTCATCCTCCGTGTCCTTCTCCTGCCCCCCTCCTGTCATCCTCCGTGTCCTTCTCCTGCCCCCCTCCTGTCATCCTCTGTGTCCTCCTCCGGCCCCCATCCATTGCATTGGGGGGGCTCAAGAAAATGTTTGCCCAGGGCCCAAACCAAATTAAAGACGGCCCTGAATGGGGCACTGATGCCAGGGCATTTTCTGCTCCTAATGGCCACAGTCTGGCCCTTCTAAAGCTTGACGGACAGTAAACTGGCCCTTTGCTTAGGAAGTTTGGAGACCCCTGGCCTAAGATATCAAAAAACACATAGATCATTTTTTTTAGGACCAACAAAGCTTTCTTTGGATTATGTCTTGCAAAAATATTTTATTGTCTCTGTTTTGCAAACCATATACAAAACAAAGCATGTGACAAAACGAAAAGAAAACCCATTTTTTTCTACTTTGATCAGTGTTAGCTTAGATAAGAGTAAACATTTTATTTTATCATTTGTTTTAACCACTTCAGCCCCAGAAGGATTTCCCATGTTAGGACCAGAGCACTTTTTGCGATTCAGCACTGCGTCGCTTTAACTGACAATTGCGCGGTCGTGCGACGTTGTACCCAAACTAAATTTGCGTTCTTTTTTTCACACAAATAGAGCTTTCTTTTGGTGGTATTTGATCTCCTCTGCATCATTTCTGATCACCGCTATAAACAAAAAAGAGCGACAATTTTGCAAAAAAACAATATTTCTTACTTTTTGCTAAAATATAAATCCAAAAAAATATAAAAAAAAAACATTTTTTTCATCGGCCGATTTATATTCTTCCTCATATTTTTGGTAAAAAAAAATCGCAATCTGCGTTTATTGTTTGGTTTGCGCAAAAGTTGTCGCGTTTACGAATGATGAGAATTAATTTATGGGGTTTTTCTTTTTTTTCTTTTATATTTTACTAGTATTGGCGGTGATCTGTCATTTTTAGTGGTACTGCGATAATGCGACGGACATGTCGGACCATTTTGACACTTTGGGACCATTGGCATTTATACAGCGATCAGTGCTATGAAAATGCCCTGATTACTGTGTAAATGCCATTGGCAGTGAGGGGGTTAACCTGCAGGGGGCGCTCTAAGGGTTAACTGTGTTCCCTCAGTGTGTTCTAACTGTATGGGGGCTGGGCTGGCAGGAGGAGGGGAGTGATCACGGCTTCCATATACAGGGAGCCTGTGATCACAGCCCTTCCCCCTCTGTCAGAACAGAGATTCGTGTTTACTTACACGGACCTCCGTTCTCTCTCTGTGGGGGGGGCCATTGTGGGTAGCTAGCGGAGATCGAGTCCGCCCTACCTGCTCCCTGGTCCCCCGGAACACAGTGCGCGTGCGAGCATGCCTCCGGCGGCACGCACGCGCTCACAATACTTGTTCTCGTGGCCACAGCGTTTCATGATAAGGAACCACTCAAGCCACGACGGGCGGCCGGCAAGTGGTTAAGGACACTAAATGCATGTTTCTGGTACAACAAATTGCAAATGTATTTACAAATGAAATAAAGGAAGTTTTTTCAATGTTGCACTTTTTTCA
Source organism: Glandirana rugosa (assembly GCA_018402905.1). NCBI lineage: Eukaryota > Metazoa > Chordata > Amphibia > Anura > Ranidae > Glandirana > Glandirana rugosa. The sequence goes on from BLSH010138632.1 coordinate 256,402, forward strand.
TACAACATGCAAACATTAACAAACAAATAAATTGAAAAAAGTTTAAATATTTTAACGTTCAAAAAATATAAACAACAAAATCAGCAAAGAAAGTAAATAAAAATGAATAGCTGGAGAAGGGGAGAAGAAATAATTAAGAGCCGATTGGGGTAAACTTTGCTTTAACTGACCTTGTATGCAGATCAAAGGTCACTCCTTTTTCACTTGCAGATAAATGGAATAAAGTAAATAAAAAGTACAAACAATGTTGCTTTGCATCTCTCTTTTATGCCTCTGAGCAGTGTTTATAAGTAGAGTTGAGCGAACCCCCGAACTGTAAAGTTCGGGTCCGTACCGAACTTTTGCGTATTTTTTTTTCTAAGAACAGTGATATGGCTTCTCCCAGCTAATTTATAGTTTTCACACACAGTTTGAAGATGATTGTAGAACAGTGATATGGCTTCTCCCGGCTAATTTATACTTTTCACACACAGTTTGAAGATGATTTTAGAACACTGCTATGGTTTCTTCCTCTAATTTATATTTTTCTCACACAGTTTGAAGATGGTCCACATCCACCTCCATTTTTGATTTTTTTATGTGATTTTTTTTTTATTATTATTTTAAGTTATTTCCCTATCCCCATTTCTTTGTAGGGCACTTGTCCGACCCTTACCCCCATTTTGCTTCCTTTTGCAGACCTCTAGGACTTTCCAGGACTTTGTTACAGCCATTTTTGTGCCTAAAAGTTGGGGTCCCCATTGATTTCAATGGGGTTCGGGGTCTGGGTCAAAGTTCGGGACCCGAACCCGGACTTTGTCCCGAAGTTCGGCCAAACCAGCAGAACCCGAACTTCCAGAGGTTCGATCAACTCTATTTATAAGCAGTGCTCAGAAAGTTAGTTTTTTTTATAGCTATTGGATAAAACAGCAACAGTTGCAAATTGTAGCTTACGATGGCTGATTTTTCTTTATGCTGCCCATACACTAGATGAAAAATCGTTTGAAAATCTGTCATTTGGACAGTTTGTTCGTTTATCGTCCAGTTAATGGGCACACATCGAAAATTGGTTGTGACGTTTTTGACCCGATAAATGGAAGGAAAGATTTGGAAAACTTCGGCCGAACAGACGATAAATTGAAAGGTTAATGTGTTTCTCGCCCGAACAGTTTGCACTGACAAAACAAACAAAAAAACGGATTGATTTGTGTCATTTGAACGATTTATCAATCAAATTTCAGTCATTACAGGATGGCAAAATAATTTGCTCACATGACCGTGTGTTTGTTTTTAGAAAACTCATTCGGCTGACTTTTCATATAGTGTATGGCTACCATTAGGCTCCTTTCACACTTGTGTGACTTTTCCTGCAACTTTGGACATCGCAGTCGCATGACAAGTCATACCCCATGATTCCCAATGATAACCATTCATATCTGTGTAACTGGTCTGACTTTGATGCGAGTTGAGGTCCTTAAACCTCAATTTTACCCAGGCATTCCCTGAAATGGCATCAAAATTGCGCCTGCTAAATCACGTCAAAACTTTCAAGTTGCAGTGGGGTCCATTCACACTTGTGCGACTTGTCATGCAACTTTGGACATCAAAATTGCATGACAAGTTGTTCCCCATGTTTTCCAATGATAACCATTCATATATGTACGACTTAAAGTTGCAGCAACTGTTTGTCCAACTTTCATGCAACTTGAGGGCCACAGACTTCAATGTTAACCCTCAGAAGTTGCATTAGGCCCCTTTCACACTTGTGTGACTTGTCCTGTGACATGGGACTGCAAAGTCGCATGACAAGTCGTACCCCATGATTTTCAATGAATAGTATTCATATCTGTGCGACTTCAAAGTAGTCCACGCACTACTTTGGTCCAACTTTGATGCGACTTGAGGTCCATAGACCTCAGGATTACACAGGCATTGCTTCAAATCTCATCAAAATCACAGCAATTGCGGTAAAATAGCACAACTTTCAAAGTGCACAAGTGTGAAAGGGGCCTTAAAGTCATACTTGAATGTTATACAATGCAACTTGTGTACAACAGTTGTCCATTATTACTGGTCAAAGCCAAAGTCGTATCCAACTTGCACCCATCCAAAGTTGCATCAAAGTTGGACCAAAGTTGCACTCCAAAGTCAATGCATCTGTGTATGGAGCCTTCAGGCTACTTTCACACTGGGGCGGCGGAGCGTTGGTGGTAAATCCCTGCTAGTCACAGCTAGGATTTACCGCTGTTAGAGCGGCGCTACGGCTGCGGGAGCAGTGCACTTTTATCCCCCCCACAAGGGGTTAAAACGGGGTTAAAAGTGCCCGCTCTCTGCGCTTCCAAGGCAGTGTGCAGCCGCTTCGGAAGCGCTGCCCCATTGTTTTCAATGGGCAGGGGCGATGGAGGAGCGCTATATTACCGTTCACCGCACCACGCCAAAGATGCTGCTTGCAGGACTTTTTGTAACGTCCTGCAAGTGACTACCCCAGTGTGAAAGCACTCCTGCTTTGACATTGGGGTGGATGGGGAGTGACTTTTGAGGCACTTTACAGGCGCTATTTTTAGCTAAATAGCGCCTGTAAAGCGCCTCAGTGTGAAAGGGGTCTAAGGCAAGGTATTTGGCCCAAGAGTTTGGTGAAAGTGGTGAAGTTGCACTTTGTCAAGAATACCCAATCACTTGCAAAGAAAAACAAACCTGCGTTTTTGCTTGAACATGATTGGATGATGTAAGTCTCAGTTCACACTGCTGCAACCTACGGTGCAATTTTGCCAGGTGATTTGCCAGCGACTTGAGCACTACTTGATGCGGCTTGATGTGACTTTAAAGCAACTTTGAGGCAACTTTCAGGGAATGCCTGGGTAATCTTCCTGTAATGTCGATCCAAATCACATCAATATAGATGAGGATCCGATTTGGAAGCGACTTCCATTAAAGTCTAAGGGAGCAAGCCATATAGAAGTCCCCTTAACCACTTGCCGACAGCCAACCGCAGGTTGACGGCGACAAGATGGCTCCGCTAGGCAAATCGCTGTCATATGACGGCGGCTGCCAGATCGCGCACTGTGAGCGCACGCGCGCCGACGGAGACACGCTCGCGGGCTCACTGTGTCCGGGGGGGCCAGGTAGCAGGTGCGGCGGACTCGATCTCTGCCGGCTACCCGCGATGCCCCCCCACCCCCCGGAGTGAAAGAACGGAGATCCGTGTATGTAAACATGGATTTCTGTTCTGTGAGGGGGGAAGGACTGTGATCACAGCCTTCCTCTATATGGAAGCCGTGATCACTCCCCTTCCCCAGCCAGGGCAGCCCACATACAGTTAGAACACGCCCAGGGAACACAGTTAACCCTTAGAGCGCCCCCCAGGTTAACCCCTTCACTGCCAATGGCATTTACACAGTAATCAGTGCATAGCACTGATCGCTATATAAATGCCAATGGTCCCAAAAAAGTGTCAAAATGGTCCGACATGTCCGCCCCAATATCGCAGTACAGCTAAAAATTGCAGATCGCCGCCATTACTAGTAAAATATTTAAAAAAATTAAAAATCCCAGAAATTAATTCTCATCATCCGTAAACGTGGCAACTTTTGCGCAAACCAATCAATTTTTTATCACAAATATGAGGAAGAATATAAATCGGCCAAAACCGGTGAAAAAAAATGTCTTTTTATATTTTTTTTTTTGGATTTGTTTTTTTAGCAAAAAAGTAAGAAATGTGTTTGTTTTTTTTTTTTGCAAAATTGTTGCTCTTCTTTTGCTTATAGCGACGATCAGAAATGACGCAGTGGTGATCAAATACCACCAAAAGAAAGCTCTATTTGTGGGAAAAAAAGGACGCAAATTTCGTTTGGGTACAACGTTGCACGACCGTGCAATTGTCAGTTAAAGCGACGCAGCGCCGAATCGCAAAATGTGCTCTGGTCCTAAAGTGTGAAATCCTTCCGGGGCTGAAGTGGTTAAAGTAGTACAGGAACCTGACTTCAGTAGTGCAAATTAAGACCGCTCTCATTGACTAACATGGGATTTCACGCCGCGCGTCTTGGAGTCTCACAGGTCGGATCCCAGAGTGAACTGAGTCTGCAGAGCGTTACCTCATTCACTAAAGTTCTGGGCTATATCCCTTGAAAACTGCAAATTCCCCTGCAAAGTGAACAGTCCATTTGCTTTTAGTAAATCAGCCCCCATAGGTTGCAATCTGCAACAGCACAGCATGTCAGAAAACCTATCTGTAATCTACAAGGAAGTGTTCCAGTACGTAAAATATATAAGGCAATTAACCTGTGAAACTGCATCCAATGAAAAGCGCCAAAGAGCGCAGTCATGGCCGATATCCACTTTCTACCCCAGGTGCCATTTCACTTCCCTGGGAGATTGCTTACAAGAGCCATACAATCTGAGCAGACCCAGGCCACCTATTACTGTAAAGTTTAATGACTCTTTCCCAGAGCTGTTCAGACTTTCTCAGGATGGATATTCTGCTACTACACAATGCGCCCACATTCTGAGATCATTTTTTTTAAAGAGTGTTTCCTTGGAAAGGTTATATTTCGCAGTCATTTATACATCTGAGTAAATAAAGAATATTATTTTATTCTCTCCTTCGTAGGGGACCGGTTTTAACGCAAACAGTTCCCCGATTCACAATCCACCAAAGTGTAATTTTACCTTTTAGGAACAAAAGGCCATATCACCACGATGCAAAGCCTTACATATTTCAAGGGGAGTCTCTTCTATCTGAAAGAAATGCCCATTGCCATCAGAGTCCCAGTCTTCCATTTTTCATTTAAAGCCAACTTTTCTCAAATTTTGAGTGAATAATGGGCAAAGCAACAGGTTCACTTAAACCCCAATTGAGCCTTCAGTTTGAATCAGCTAAATACACTATATTACCAAAAGTATTGTGACGCCTGCCTTTATACGCACGTGAACTTTACTGGCATCCCAGTCTTAGTCCGTAGGGTTCAATATTGAGTTGGCCCACTCTTTGCAGCTATAACAGCTTCAACTCTTCTGGGAAGGCTGTCCACAAGGTTTAGAAGTGTCTATGGGAATATTTGACCATTCTTCCAGAAGCACATTTGTGAGGTCAGGCACTGATGTTGGATGAGAAGGCCTGGCTCACACTCTCTGCTCTAATTCATCCCAAAGGTGTTCTATCGAGTTGAGGTCAGGACTGTCACATTTCTCCACCCCAAACTCACTCATCCATGTCTTCATGGACCTTGCTTTGTGCACTGGTCCAAATCATTTGGTGGAGGGGGGATTATGGTGCGGGTTTGCTTTTCAGGGGTTGGGCTTGGCCCCTTAGTTCCAGTGAAGGGAACTTCTAAGGCGTCAGCATACCAAGACATTTTGGACAATTTCATGCTCCCAACTTTGTGGGAACAGTTTGGGGATGGCCCCTTCCTGTTCCAACATGACTGCGCATCAGTGGACAAAGCAAGGTCCATAAAGATATGGATGAGCGAGTTTGGGGTGGAGGAACTTGAGAGATTTGAAGTCACTGATCCTAAAGGAACTCTTTTTTGAGCCTCATTTGCACTTGCGAATGGAAGGTGGTAAAAACACATGGTTGTGATGCGTTTTTAACATGCCCCCCACACACACCCACACCTAACTGCTTCCCCTTAAGCTGCAAAGTAAGTGGACAGGGGGGTGCACATGCCACAGCTGTTATAGTTTTTGCATTGTGATACATCAAAAATGTTCCCCCCCGTGTGGTGCCTGGCTGACGGTCACCTTAATGGGGCAGTGCCACAAGTACAACGCACAAGGCTGCAGCATGGTGGCGTGGGTTGTTAGAGGTTAAAAAAGGTAGTCAGGAGTTGACATAACTCCTCCTCAATCTACTGCTCTTCAGAGGGCTCATGCCAGTGTAAACTAGTAGTAAAGCAAGCAATTATTATTATTTACCCAACCCCCTGTCCATGCCATCAAACTCCTTTGAGGGGTTGCTAAAATATGTTCTGTGTGTCAGCTGTTTCCTTCTCAGTAGAGCAGCGCTATGTGGTTTCTTCTGCCCTCCACATGTGCTATAGCGATGTAGGGATCAGGGGAGGGAACCACAGAATGCAGCAGGGGAAGCCAGCATCCTGGAAGTGTTGAATGCCAAAGTTTTATCCATCAAGAAAGCAGCAGTACAGGTCAGCGATACAGGTAAGCATCATAGGCACAGGGTGTGCCGGATGTGTCTGGGCACAGCCTAATCACCCCATGCACATTAGCATTATTGCTCTGTGTGCTGGCAAGAAGATGGGAAAGACCTCCCCCTTACCGGCTCTGCCATAAGAGATGTGTTTACACACTTCTCTTTCACTGTGCCGGCAGGGAGATCAATGTGCATCAATGTGCCAGGGGTCATATATATGTAGACACATACATGTGTGTTTGAGCTTTAGGGTGCCCATCCTAAGGAAATAGTCTGTGCACACCTATGGTAAGCATTGTTACATTATGAAGAGCAGTTGAATTAGAGAATAATAACTTTGTAAAGTGGATGTCCACTTAGCTCAGAAAATCTGGTGAACACGTTTGCTTTAACCACTTCAGATCCGCGCTATTGCCGAAGTACGGCTCCAGCGCGGATCTGAAATGCCGGGACGACGTCCATGGACGTCGTCCCCTGTGCACGCTCCTCGCGTGCCCCCTGGTGGCAGCGGCGGCACGTGCGCGCGCCGCACGCTGCGCGAGCGTGCCCGTAGCTCGGGCGGACTCGATGTCCGCCCGGACCCGCCGATCTCTTTCAGGAGCCTCAGAACGGGGAACCGCCGATGTAAACACGGCGGTTCCCCGTTCTGTGAATGGGACATAACAGATCTACTGATCCCTGTCACTGGGATCAGTTAGATCTGTTATGTCCCGACCAGCCCCGCCCCCCCACAGTTAGAACACGCCCAGGGAACATATTTAACCCCTTCACTGCCCCCTGCTGGTTAACCCCTTCGATGCCAATGACATTTACACAGTAATCAGTGGATATTTAAATTTCTGATCGCTGTATAAATGTCATTGTCCCAAAAATGTGTAAAAAATGTCCGACATGTCCGCCGCAATATCGCAGTCCCAATAAAAATCGCAGATCGCCGCCATTACTAGTAAAAAAAAAAAATAATAATAAAAACGCCATAAATCAATTCCCAGTTTGTAGATGCGATAACTTTTGCGCAAACCAATCAAAATACGCCGATTGCGATTTTTTTTTTACCAAAAATATGTAGAAAAATATATATCGGCCAAAACTGATGAATAATTTTTTTTAATGGATTTGTATTTTAGCAAAAAGTAAAAAATATTGTTCTTTTTTGCAAAATTGTCGCTAATTTTTTGTTTATAGCGGCGATCAGAAATGACGCAGCGGTGATCAAATACCACCAAAAGAAAGCTCTACTTGTGGGGAAAAAAGGACGCAAATTTTATTTGGGTACAACGTCGCACGACCGCGCAATTGTCATTCAAAATGTGACAGCGCTGAAAGCCAAAAATTGGTCTGGGCAGGAGGGGGGTTTAAGTGCCCAGTAAGGAAGGGTGCCCAGTAAATCATATTGCAAGAAAAGTTAAAAGAAAAATATGATTTTTGCCTGCACCCTCTAGTGGCAAATCTACAAACCACTATATTTGATACAATATGCAGAATATAAAGAGCAAGCCTATGTAAGAGGGTCCTTGTAGTTGGCTAGTTTTGGTGCCCAAGCACAAGGCCCAACCCACGCTCCAGCCCTGCTAGGACACATTCCCATCTACTGAGGCTGACCCCTCCACCATTTTGTGCCCTGCTCCTCGCCGTTGGCCTGCTCACAACATTCCCAGCCATAGACCTTTACATCCAAAGAAGGAACGTCCACACGGTAGTTAGCCTCACTGCATTATACTGATGTCATTCAGGGAATGGCAAGACAGTCACATCACTAGGACATACAATCCCGAGTCACTTGACATACACAGTCAATCACATGAAGTGGACGGTCCGCAGTAGTCACCAGTCAATACACATGCAGCACCTCACAACCATCTACAGTATCTCACAAAAGTGAGTACACCCCTCACATTTTTGTAAAGATTTTATTCTATCTTTTCATGTGACAACACTGAAGAAATGACACTTTGCTACAATGTAAAGTAGTGAGTGTACAGCTTGTAAATTTGCTGTCCCCTCAAAATAACTCAACACACAGCCATTAACGTCTAAAAGTGAAAATGTCCAGATTGGGCCCAATTAGCCATTTTCCCTCCCTGGTGTCATGTGACTCATTGGTGTTACAAGGTCGTATGTGTGAATGGGGAGCAGGTGTGTTAAATTTGTTGTTATCGCTCTCACTCTCTCATATTGGTCACTGGAAGCTCACAAAGAATTGTTGCTTTACATAAAGATGGCCTAGGCTATAAGAAGATTGCCAAGACACTGAAACTGAGCTGCAGCACGGTGGCCAAGACCATACAGAGATTTAACAGGACAGGTTCCACTCAGAACAGGCCTCGCCATGGTCGACCAAAGAAGTTGAGTGCACATGCTCAGCGTCATATCCAGAGGTTGTCTTTGGGAAATAGACGTATGAGTGCTGCCAGCATTGCTGCAGAGGTTGAACAGGTGGGGGTCAGCCTGTCAGTGCTCAGACCATACGCCACACACTGCATCAAATTGGTCTGCATGGCTGTCGCCCCAGAAGGAAGCCTCTTCTAAAGATGATGCACAAGAAAGCCCACAAACAGTTTGCTGAAGACAAGCAGACTAAGGACATGGATTACTAGAACCTTGTCCTGTGGTCTGATGAGACCAAGATAAACTTATTTGGTTCAGATGGTGTCAAGTGTGTGTGGCGGCAACTAGATGAGGAGTACAAAGACAAGTGTGTCTTGCCTACAGTCAAGCATGGTGGTGGGAGTGCCATGGTCTGGGGCTGCATGAGTGCTGCCAGCACTGGGGAGCTACAGTTCATTAAGGAAACCATGAATGCCAACATGTACTGTGACATACTGAAGCAGAGCATGATGCTCTCCCTTCGAAGACTGGGCCGCAGGGCAGTATTCCAACATGATAACGACCCCAAACACACCTCCAGGACGACCACTGCCTTGCTGAAGAAGCTGAGGGTAAAGGTGATGGACTGGCCAAGCATGTCTCCAGATCTAAACCCTATTGAACACCTGTGGGGCATCCTGAAAAGGAAGGTGGAGGAGGGAAAGGTTTCTAACATCCACCAGCTCCGTGATGTCATCATGGAGGAGTAGAAGAGGACTCCAGTGGCAACCTGTGAAGCTCTGGTGAATTCCATGCCCAGGAGGGTTAAGGCAGTGCTGGAAAATAATGGTGGCCACACAAAATATTGACACTTTGGGCTCAATTTTAACGTTTTCACTTAGGGGTGTACTCACTTTTGTTGCCAACGGTTTAGACATTAATGGCCGTGTGTTGAGTTATTTTAAAGGGGACAGCAAATTTACACTGTTATACAAGCTGTACACTCATTACTTTACATTGTAGCAAAGTGTCATTTCTTCAGTGTTGTCACATTAAAAGATAGAATAAAATATTTACAAAAATGTGAGGGGTGTACTCACTTTTGTGAGATACTGTACCTTCAGTCTCTCTTCTGCCCAGAGTACTCACAGGACTGTGTTCTCTGTAGATACCTCCTAGCTGGGTACACCTCTCTTGGGAACCCTTCAGTAAGGTGACCAGATTTTTAAAATTAAATCCGGGAAGATATTTTTTTTTTATTGGAAAATAGCAAACTACTTTATAAGCATATTTTCCTCAAATGATATATGCAGTGTATGTGTTTAGGTAATGATTGTATGATATATACGTTATTTCTGGAAATCATTTCATACCAGCCCAACCACATAAAGTCATTATTTTCTTGTTCATAAAAGGGAAAATCATGCATTTTAAAGCACATTTGAAGAGTATATTATACTCACCAGTGCTCATCAGCCTCATCAGTACCCATCAGTGCAGCCTCACCAGTGCCAATCAATGCAGCCTCACCAGTGCCAATCAAAGCAGCCTCACCAGTGCCCATCAATGCAGCCTCACCAGTGCCCATCAATGCAGCCTCACCAGTGCCCATCAATGCAGCCTCACCAGTGCCAATCAATGCAGCCTCACCAGTGCTCAGTAATGCAGCCTCACCTATACCCATCAATGCAGCCTCACCAGTGCCCAACAAAGCAGCCTGATCAGTGCCCATCAATGCAGCCTGATCAGTGCCCATCAATGCAGCCTCACCAGTGCCCAACAATGCAGCCTGATCAGTGTCCATCAATGCAGCCTGATTAGTGCCCCTCAATGCAGCCTGATCAATGCCCATAAATGCAGCCTGTTCACTGCCCATAAACGCAGCCTGTTCACTGCCCATAAATGCAACCTGTTCAGTGCCCATGAATGCAGCCTGTTCAGTGCCCATAAATGCAGCCTGTTCATTGCCCATAAATGCAGCCTGTTCAGTACCTGTCAATGCAGCCTGTTCAGTGCCCATAAATGCAGCCTGTTCAGTACCTGTCAATGCAGCCCGTTCACTGCCTATAAATGCAGCCTGTTCAGTGCCCATAAATGCAGCCTGTTCAGTGCCCATACATGCAGCCTGTGCAATGCCCACCAGCTCAGCCTGTTCAGTACCCACCAGCTTAGCCTGTTCAGTACCCATCAGCTCAGTCTGTTAAGAGCCCAGCAGCTAAGCCTGTTCAGTACCCACCAGTTTAGCCTTACCTAGAGGAGAGAAGATGAATTAACAAGAGCGGGGATCTCCTGTTTACAAAATCGGGGACAGACTTCCTCAGGGGACAGTGTCCTCAATCTGGGGACTGTCCCTGGTAACCAGGGACATCTGGTCACCCTACCCTTCCGGGAAGCAGCCTCATACAGGGATCTCCAGCCTTGCCTAGAAGACCTTCTGCAATTTGCGCTAGCCCCCACCTCCTCCTCCTGTATACAGGTTCACTCCGCCTGGCCTTCTGCCCTGTCCAGGGCCTACATGTCCTAGTTACAACCATGTGCTGTTTACAAGCACTGCAACAACAGGTGTGCAATGTTTGGCTCCCATGACCCAAGAGACACTGTGCCCCTCCTTACCTGACTTTTATATATAGGAGCTAAATCGCCCCTGACATCACAGGAGGGCTCTACCTAAAAGAGGCCTAACACCCAGTGTCACTACCTACTGTTCCAGACACCCTGGTACAGAACCACCTAGTGGCCAAGTCACAGACTGCACCTGTGTACACATACAGTATATAAAGCATAAGCCTGTTGGCCTGAGTCAGCCTTTGGCTTCTTGTATGTCTTTGGTCTTAGATGCTCCAATAGCAAGACTTCAATGCCACAGTTCCCATATAACTGGGAGTGTTCCTTCCCACATTTTACTTTTTATCATATTATAAAATAAATACAAAATCCATTAGGTATGCTGGGAACTCCTCATAATGGGCTCAGCAGATGTGCAGACCTGGGAACTCGGTGTAGAGGTCTTACCAATGGAGTCTCCGAGGGAAAGAAGAGATCATTGGTCTAACTCTCTAGCATCTTCCAAGCACTGAGCTATAGGTTTCGAGTGACT
>BLSH010138632.1:277604-298947 GCA_018402905.1 Glandirana rugosa
AAAACCTTTTTCAGGAATCTCTGTTCGCCCACGTATCAAAAACAAAAATTTCTCTGTATCTCGTCGTTGAAGAAGGATGTTGAGGAAAGATAGAGACGAAAGACAAGAGACAAAAGACGAACGTTTTACAGACCCGGTCGTCACATATTCTTCTACTTGTTTCTACTCGACTGACGACACACACGTTGTTCTCCTGAACTGCAGCCGTTGTTTTGAACATTTCTTGACTATTTCCGGGATGTCCTCAGACTATAGGTTCGTTTGGTCTTGAACCCCCTTGCACTTCGACTTCCCCAAGGGCTATGAGGTCTCGGTTCACCAAGTCTGCATTACTGGAGGTCATTACGTCTGAACCACTTGGCTCTGGAGTATCGGGAACCCCTTCAGCTTCACGTTCCCCCAAGTTCTGGTTTGCTTGGATATCAGACTCCTGTAGGGCCTTTATCAGTTCTTTACAAGTTTTGTTGCCGACGTCAAGTCCTCTTGTTGCACACACAGCAGTCAGCTCATCTTTGTTCATCTTCTTATACACTGCTGGCCCAGACATTTTGCAAGCAGAAAACAGAGAACAGAAAGCAGAGATAGAAAGGAGTTGTAGGAAGAAGTTGCTGCTCTATGTCTCTTTAAAAACAAAAACTATGCACCCGCTTGTCTCTAAGGACTTTTTCCAAAAAGGTTACAATCCTTCAGTGCAGAGCTAATTCCTAACAATGCACTGAATGCTCTTAAGGCGAAACTATCCGACCGCTGCCAACCAGTATGTGACGAACGCGGGTATCAGATCGCTGCCCTCCTCACCGATTGGAGACCGAGGACCCCCCTGATCCAATACCACACTTGTCACCAACGTAACAATGCCACTCTCAGCTGGTTTCAGCACAAAGATTTCCCAGTTTGCGGGATCACCGTCTAAGTGTCAGCCACCTGAGAGCGATTGTTACCGGGCTAATTGAAACAATTAACCCTTTCTCTGCCACCACTTCTGGAATTTCTTTTACCGGCCAGAAGACCCGGATATTAACAATACCAGTATTTTAGAGCAACGCCTGTGCACACACTGTCACCACAGACAGGGATATTCAGATGCGTTATTCTAAAAGACAGTAGCGCTCTTCGAAGGAACAGATTCGTAATAGTTGCGTTAAGAGCTTTAGAGACAGAATTAACACTTTTCAAAATAAGGTTTAATAAATGAAAAGGTCAAGCATTAGGTGCAATAAAATATTTACAGAAAAATAAAAGTAAAAAGTGAGACAAATGTACAGCGAAAGAGAACAGATTGAGAAATACCTTGCCTTTTAAATGTCTTTGCTTAATAAGTGTTTGAAGAAGATCTCCTGGTTCCCTGATGGTTGATGTTAAGGTGGAACTCCTGTCTGATGGCCACAGTCTCTTTTCTCTGGACCACCAGGGGTGGGGCCGTACCTCTTCTGGCCATTCATAGAAGAGAGGGAGTTTCCTTAGGCAATGTCCAGGGCGAACGTGGAGATACAGCTGCATGATCATGCATGGATCATAACTTGTTACTGAATTATGTTACATATTTTGTAGAATGGAATTTAATCTCAGCTTGCAATAAGCTTTCATTTGACTCCAAACATGAGAAGTCTAAAACCTTATAGGACCCTGGGAAGGGAATGGACTAATTCTATCCTTCCGTGGATGACAAAGGGTAGACGTTTACACTTGAACTATCCAGACCGAAATTCTACATTCAAATATGTCATGTTCATCACTCTGGCGTATCCACAGCAGAAATTATGACTGTATGTATATTTTCATGTAAGTTTAAGCAGCAAGAAAGTGTCACGCACAGGGCAGACCTGCCAGGGTAATTTATGGGCCAACAGCATGGCCCTGTATGTTGGTTCAAGATAAGGGGACAGACCTTCTTCCTGGCCATAAACCGTAATCAGAGTATCTGCTCTTTTTAAATTGACCCTCTGCATTCCATAGGGGGTTGGAAAAAGGGACCAGAGGTTCTAGCAGCCATGTTAAACGGAGAGAGAGAAAAAACTTAATTATCTACCTAGCTTCCCTTCCAAGATGAAGTCAGTGTCGCTTAGGCCTGGTATCATTACCTTGTGTGGATCTCACGCATGATACCATCACAGCGTGCTACATCCCACCCTCCATACTGCTCAACTGTGATCTCGGAAGGACTGGCTTTTATAGCGGAGTACCCACAGGCTCCCGCAGTGTGGATGGGGGACTTTAACATGGTCATGATCCCTGGGCAGGATATAGTAAATACCTTTGGGGGTGGCGACTTGTCGCCCACTCTCACTCGGTTTGGTAGACTGATGACAGACTTCACCCTTGTGGATACATGGCAATATAGATACCCCAATTCCAGGATGTATTCATGTCATTCGACAACACACCACACTATGTCTAGGATAGACATTATCTTCAAGGATAAACATGAACTCAAACGCTATAGCCTAGGCTTGTGGCAGCGGGTTTTGCATCTAGACATCTATCGGACCATGCGCCCTATTGGGTGACCCTTCAGCTGCTTGAAAATGCTCAGGATAGTACATGGAGACTGAATCAATTTTGGTTATCATTACTAGAACAACAAATAGACATACCCAGAGAGTTCCAATTCTACTTTACACAAAACCAGGGCAACTCCACCTTAGGTAATGTGTGGGAAACTTTTAAACAGCATGCAGAAGGGTTACTGTCATCCAGGATTAATAGACATAAATTAAACTCTAAATTAACCCTTCAACAGGTCTCAGAACACCTCTTACACCTAGAAAATGTCTTTATACAAAATCCCAATACCCAAAATAGCGTTAATGTCAGAATGCACGTGCCCAGTTACATACAGACAAGGCCAAACAACACCTGTTCTTTACTAAACAGCGGGTTTTCGAGCACGGTGAGAGGGCGGGGAAGTTACTTGCTTACCTTGCACATCTTGACAACACACCACCTGTAGTAGTCTCCTTAATCAATTTAAATGGGGACACAATTACAGATCCTCAGCTTGTGGCGGAGGAATTTAGGCTATATTATATCACCCTATATGAGTCTCAAAGTAAACACACCCCGTCCCAAGTAGCGGAGTTTCTTCAGGGCATACGCTTCCCCCAGCTAGACAGGGACCAAGTAAAATTATTGGATGCCCAAATAACTTCTGATGATGTCTCCACTGCGATATCTCAGCTAGCCACCTCCAAAGCCCCGGGTATGGACGGCCTACCCCTAGAATTTTACGCCACCTATGCTGACGTGTTGGTAAACAGGCTAACAGCTCTATATCAGCATATATTTGACACAGAGACCGTACCTGCCTCCATGCAGGAGGCAAAGATAATAGTCTTACTTAAGCCTGGGAAGGATCCCCACTCCCCAGAGTCATATAGGCCAATTTCATTACTCCAAGTCCATATAAAAATACTCTCTCGCCTGAACCAGGTGATATTGACTTTAATACATTCCGATCAAACTGGCTTTATGCCTGGCAAGAATACGGCGATTAATATCAGACGGCTATTTATGAATATCCAGGCCAAACATGACAATATAGGCTCCAGAGTGGTGGTGTCACTAGACGCCGCCAAATCCTTTGATTCCGTGGAGTGGGTATTTCTGTGGGAGTGCCTGGGGCGGTTTGGGATCGGCCCAAATTTCATTAAGTGGGTACAACTTCTATACCAAACACCAAAAGCCAGAGTACTGGTAAATGGATGGCTGTCAGACAGCTTTCCTCTGGGCAGGGGCACTCGGCAGGGATGCCCACTATCTCCCCTGCTGTATGCGCTAGCTGCGGAACCACTGACCCTCGCCATAAGGGCAAATGGCAAAATCATAGGAATGCGGGTCGGGGACATGGTAGAAAAGGTGGGTCTGTATGCAGACGACATGGTCTTGTACCTGGCAGACTCTCAGAGCTCCCTGGTGGAGGCGCTCACAACCATCGAGAATATGGGAAAGTATTCAGGGTTAAAGATAAACTGGGGCAAATCCCAAATTCTACCCATTGACCATTTTCCTCAACCCAGGACTGACCCCCCTCTACCATTGGCCAGAGTTTCATCGGTGAAGTACCTAGGAGTGGTAGTTACAAGACAATTGGCCGACTATAACCTCCATAACATTGAACCCCTATACTCATTGATAAAAACAAAAACACAGTCATGGGCAAAATTAATCTTGAGAATAGTTGGGCGAGTCAATATTATCAAAATGATCCTGCTACCAAAATTGCTATACGTAATGTGGCATGCACCACTTCCCATCACCATGAAATTCTTTAAAACCGTTGATACTATACTAAACTCATTTGTGTGGGGGTCAGGTAAGCATAAACTTCCCTGGCATGCATTAAAGAACCCTACCAATATGGGTGGCCTGGGTTTGCCGGATTTCCGAGATTATTACCTAGCCTCCCAGGCATCCCACTTTTACCATTACCTGAATACAGACCTATCTCGATATCAAGACCTACCTAGCCAGAAGCCCAACGGCCCGGCATATACCCCTCTACAGGCTATAATGCGAAACGCCTCCCATCCTCCCCATTTCAGACACCCGAAAGATATGGCTTGACATCATCAATATGTGTGGAGCCATGTTATGAAAAAACTACATGCCTTGCCCTATCACATACACACGCCTCTATAGTTTAATAACGACATGAAGATCCTAAAATATGGATAGATAGGGGGGTTCTCTATCTGTCCCAGGTCTTTACCCCACAAGGGCCCAAACCATTTCAAAGGCTAAAAGAAGAATTCCATCTACCTAATCACATGCTTTTTAGGTTCCTTCAGCTGAGGCATGCTCTGGCAACGCAGTTTGTGGCTGGGAACCCCGAGCTGAAGGAATTGGACCCACTTTCAATAGTCCTAGGAGACGACCCCACCAAACTGACCTCTGCATTGTACCAGGCCATACGTGTACAGGGAGTTACGCGGATAGCATATGCCGCGAAAACCAACATGAGACAGATGGCAAATGAAGACTGGAATGATGTTTTGGAGGAAGTTAAACAAGTCTCCCCTAGAGTGTCAGACAGGTTGTCACAACTTTACGTTTTACATAAGGCATATCTCACACCCATACCGATGGCCAAGTATCAATCAAATAGAAGCCCACTCTGCCCCCTGTGTCAGACAGCCCCTGGCACCTTCTACCATCTTATATGGTCATGTCCTCAGATGCAAACTTATTGGCTCCAGATAATCAAATTTCTGCACGACGACATGGGCACTCCAGTGGCCCTGGACCCAAAGCTATGTCTGTTTGGACAGTTGCCAGACGGCAGCGTGGATAAATATACAGCAACGTTTGTTAGGGAGACACTATTTGTGGCCAGAAAGGCAATAGCCAAACAATGGATGTGGGCAACCCTGCTAACTTTCCAAGACTGGATCAGGGAGGTTAACACGGTACTACCCTATAAAAAATTGATCTATACACATAGGGGATGCCCTCATAAATACGACAAGATATGGGATAGATGGCTTTCCAAACCTGGAACTTGCCTTTCCTAATCAGACATATGGGAGGATCACAAATCTCTAAGTAATATAGTCTACCCGGTATTGAAAACATTATCTTGTTCAAGAGAATAGCATAAACTTGCCATTGTTGAGAGTGACAGATAAAATGATGTACCGAGTAATCACCTTAGCCGAAAGGCTTGTTAATGATGGATAGATATATTGCACTATGCCCATGAAATGTGGTTCACTGATACAGGTGGATTTGTATTCCGCTTAAGTAATGTCTATTGGAAAACTATTGTTGGATATCTGTACCGTTAATTGCAGTGTATTTCAATAAAGTTGGTTTTTTGATCAAAAACGGTGTGTGAGTTTTCATATTCTGCACAACATATATAGAACTGAAAATGAGTATCTTGTGCCTATTAGGACAGGGTGCATTTGTTTTAGTTTATAAGCATAAGCTAGGTGTTCCTGGGCATACCCTAATAACCCTGTACTGTACAGATTCCCCCTGCTGCTTGGCTGCAGAGAAGGGAACTAGGGAATCTCAGCCAGCACACAGGTATTGCAGCCAGCCAGTACACAGGTATTGCAGCCAGCCAGTACACAGGTATTGCAGCCAGCCAGTGCACGGGTATTGTAGCCAGCCAGTGCACGGGTATTGTAGCCAGCCAGTACACAGGTATTGCCAGTACACAGGTATTGCCACCAGCCAGTACACAGTTATTGCCAGTACACAGATATTGCCACCAGCCAGTACATAGGTATTGCCAGTACACAGGTATTGTAGCCAGCCAGTACACAGGTATTGTAGCCAGCCAGTACAGAGGAATTGCAGGCAGCCAGTACACAGGTATTGCAGCCAGCCAGTACACAGGTATTGACACAGGCCTGTACACAGTTATTGCCAGTACACAGGTATTGCCAGTACACAGTTATTGCTGCCAGCCAGTACACAGTTATTGCCAGTACACAGGTATTGCCAGTACACAGTTATTGCTGCCAGCCAGTATACAGGTATTGCCGCCAGCCAGTACACAGGTATTGTAGCCAGCCAGTACACGGGTATTGCAGCCAGTACACAGGTATTGTAGCCAGCCAGTACACAGTTATTGCCGCCAGCCAGTACACAGGCATTGCTGCCAGCCAGTAAACAGGTATTGCAGCCAGCCAGTACACAGGTATTGTAGCCAGCCAGTACACAGGTATTGTCGCCAGCCAGTACACAGGTATTGCAGCCAGCCAGTACCCAGGTATTGCAGCCAGCCAGTACACAGGTATTGCCGCCAGCCAGTACACAGTTATTGCCAGTACACAGGTATTACCACCAGCCAGTACAGAGGTATTGCCAGTACACAGTTATTGCCAGTACACAGGTATTGCCAGCACACAGTTATTGCCAGTACACAGGTATGCCCAGCAACACAGCAGTTAATACTTACCTCAGAGTGACTCGTCGGTCCACTCTCTCTCCCTCGGTCAGCGGGATCCCAGAAATGCATGCGTGCAGTCCAAGCACCAGCACATCTGTCAGTCCCGCCCCCCGCCCCGCTCCTGACCAATCAGTCACTGTCTGGAGGACAGTGACTGAGGCCAGAGCCAATCAGTGTATAGATGTGCGTCTGGCTGGTGCACATATATATACTTTAATGGCTGACCAATGGGCTTTGGGAATTGCTGTCAGCTGACAGCACATCTCCCAAAAAAAGCTGGGCAGCCATATACTGGTGCACTATATATATATATTTTTTAGAAGGATCGGGGGGGGGGCAGCGCACTAGCGCCCTCTATGCAGGAGCCGCCACTTAGTGTGCATATATACAGTATCTCACAAAAGTGAGTACACCCCTCACATTTTTGTAAATATTTTGTTATATATTTTCATGTGACAACACTGAACAAATTACACTTTGCTACAATGTAAAGTAGTGAGTGTACAGCTTGTATAACAGTGTAAATTTGCTGCCCCCTCAAAATAACTCAACACACAGCCATTAATGTCTAAACTGCTGGCAACAAAAGTGAGTACACCCCTAAGTGAAAATGTCCAAAGTGGGCCCAATTAGCCATTTTCCCTCCCTGCTGTCATGTGACTCGTTAGTGTTACAAGGTCTCCGGTGTAAATAGGGAGCAGATGTGTTAAATTTGGTGTTATCGCTCTCACTCTCTCATACTGGTCACTGGAAGTTCAACATGGCATCTTATGGCAAAGAACTCTCTGGGGATCTGAAAAAAAGAATTTTGCTCTACATAAAGATGGCCTAGGCTATAAGAAGATTGCCAAGACCCTGAAATTGAGCTGCAGCATGGTAGCCAAGACCATACAGTGGTTTAACAGGACAGGTTCCACTCAGAATAGGCCTCGCCATAGTCGACCAAAGAAGTTGAGTGCATGTTCTCAGCATCATATCCAGAGGCTGTCTTTGGGATATAGACGTATGAGTGCTGCCAGCATTGCTGCAGAGATTGAAGGGGTGGGGGGTCAGCTTGTCAGTGCTCAGACCATACACCGCACACTGCATCAAATTGGTCTGCATGGCTGTCGTCCCAGAAGGAAGCCTCTTCTAAAGATGATGCACAAGAAAGTCCGCAAAAAGTTTGCTGAAGACAAGCAGACTAAGGACATGGATTACTAGAACCATGTCCTGTGGTTTGATGAGACCAAGATAAACTTATTTGGTTCAGATGGTGTCAAGCATGTGTGGCAGCAACTAGGTGAGGAGTACAAAGACAAGTGTGTCTTGCCTACAGTCAAGCATAGCGATGGGAGTGTCATGGTCTGGGGGTAGATGAGTGCTGCTGGGGAGCTACAGGTCATTGAGGGAACCATGAATGCCAACATGTACTGTGACATACTGAAGCAGAGCATGATCCCCTCCCTTCGGAGACTGGGCCGCAGGGCAGTATTCCAACATGATAACGACCCCAAACACACCTCCAAGATGACCACCGACTTGCTAAAGAAGCTGATGGTAAAGGTGATAAACTGGCCAAGCATGTCTCCAGACCTAAACCCTATTGAGCATCTGTGGGGCATCATCAAACGGAAGGCGGAGGAGCTCAAGGTCTCTAACATCCACCAGCTCCGTGATCTTGTCATGGAGGGGTGCGTGGAAGAGGACTCCAGTGGCAACCTGTAAAGCTCTGGTGAATACAGTGCTGGAAAATAATGGTGGCCACACAAAATATTGACACTTTGGGCCCAATTTTGACATTTTCACTTAGGGGTGTACTCACTTTTGTTGCCAGCGGTTTAGACATTAATGGCTGTATGTTGAGTTATTTTGAGGGGACAGCAAATTTACACTGTTATACTAGCTGTGCACTCACTACTTTACATTGTAGCAAAGTGTCATTTGTCACATGAAAAGATATAATAAAATATTTACACAAATGTGAGGGGTGTACTCACTTTTGTGAGATACTGTATATATATATATTTATTGCCTTTACCCACATATAATAAGTTGAGGGAGCTGGAGAGATCCATTTCTGTGCTATGAGTAATGTGTAAATAAAAAGATAGTTGTATATGTGTGTTAAATTTAATGTTCCTCATTTAGCCAACCCAGAACACATATCTTTAGGTCAGGTGGCCAGTTAGTAGAAAGTTACCAATATCTAAAACCTTGGGGCATTTCCACAGCATATGCAACAGGGTGCCCGTTTCAAGCTCACAGAACGCAAATAGAGAGGTATCTCTTCTGTGCTTTGTGATAGGTCCTGTGTATGATATAAAGTTATGTAGGTTTCAGTGTTGTAGAAAAGGATACCAGCATCAGTTAAGGATCCAACATCAGTTTGCCAATGTTTTCTGCATTTGAGAGTCAAAAAGCGTGAGTATCCCTGTATTAGCTATAAATTACACAAGACAGTACAGCACTAATGGGGGAAACAGACACATTCTGACACAAAGGTAGACAAAGAAAGGTGAAAAAAAGTTAGAATTGGTTAGGTAAGCTCATAAAGTCCTTGAGTAGATGGTAATTGGTGCTCATAAAGACATGACAAATGGACCTTTGCCCTCAGACCACATGGACAGCCTCTTACCAAATAAATGTGACCTTAATGTCAAAACGCGCAATCAGACATCTCCTTCAAAAGTGGAACATCTCCCAACTTCTCCCAAAGACAATTGTATAAAAAAAAATTAAAAACAGAGAAGTAAGGGCAGTGCACAAATGACCCAAATGCTAATGGGTCAGATAACAGAACTACTGACTCACCACGTATGGGGTGGGGTTCCGGTTTGGACACAGGGATGCACGTCAAAAACAACAACTGGGGGGTGAACCCCAGAGGTAAGTAGTCCTTTACCTCCAGAAAAATGGAGAGGGAGCCTACTGCAGTAGTTACTGAAAAAATACTTTATTAAGCAAATTTAAATTAAATAATTCATGGTCACAAAAATGGAGGGAAATATCTTTCTGTTTTGCATATGTTTATTGCTGTGAGTGGCTAATATTTAGCAGGACCTGTGGGTGGGTTGGATGTATCAGGGGTGTCACCCTACTCCATACTCCATACACCATACTTCTTAAATGTACTGCTGAGGTCACTCACTCCCCTATAGGACAATTAAGTGGTCTGGAAGTACCAGGTGGATCACCATACTTGATCAGAGTGCTGACCACCCAGTTTCCCCAGAACCACTTTAGTCCTACATGCATCCATTTTCATACCTCTAGGCACATGATATTTACCTGTTATGAGGGCATATAGGGTGCCTGGAAGTTCCTAGTTAGTGGTGAGACACCACACAGATCACATCTGATAACTGGATTCCCCAGGTTTCCCTCGGTCCCACTCACACATAGTTGCAATACCATAGGCGGTGACACTCCTGGTCACTACCATTACTGACCAGCTTGAGAGGCCATATAGGGACCCTGGAAGTACCAAAGCATCACTTACTGCTGAGTGTTCCCAGGTTTCCCCTTGGTCACCAGCCCTATATCACATGCACATACCTGTATTGCATGTATTGTAAGAAGTCACCAATTAAGAAGATATTGGCACGTTTGAATGTAGAGTCTGGCAGAGCTCATGAGTGGTCCACTTTTATTTATGACAACGTTGTCAATTTTATGCATGAGTTGTACCTACCCCTTTTGATGTTATTTCTCTCCATTTTTGTGACCATGAATTATTTAATTTAAATTTGCTTAATAAAGTATTTTTTCAGTAACTACTGCAGTAGGCTCCCTCTCCATTTTCTGGAGGTAAAGGACTACTTACCTCTGGGGTTCACCCCCCAGTTGTTGTTTTTGACGTCCCATAGATAATCAAGTTCAATAGTTGTTTCTACCCCGATGACCATCCAAACTCCCATTGGATAATAGTCAAAGAAAAAGTATCTCACAGTGCAGTAAGTTTGTTATAAAAGCTTATTTATTTAGAGTAAAAGAATGCAGTTGCATTTAAAAGCATTAAGATCCACATTCCATTAGGAAAGCTTCAAACCAAAAAGATGGTCACTGTGTCTGGTGTGTGATGAAATCTTGTTGGTTTGAAAATGTGTCTCACCTACAGTGTCGACCCTTGTAAATATGTGCAAGATTCCAAGAGTAGGGGGTTGGACAATTAGTTGCCAATTTGGTTAATAAGTGGTCCTTCTTGTTTTTTGGTGATAAAGGTGAAGATACATAGAGATCTTCTATTTTAGGTGATGCTGTGCTTTGTAAAGATAAGAGAAACTCACTCCTAAGTTTGATCATCCTCCACTGTTACTGTAGTAACTAAAACATACCACATATTTTTACAAAGTAGCACTAAAATCATATTTCCTTTTTCTGTTCTTTTCCAGCAAAAAGCCTTTACTAGCAGTGCCCAGTCATTAATTTGCAAATGGAGCATTTAATAGCTCTTGTCTCACTGGCCACTTGAATAATGCATTTCGGTAATGTTTAACTTCTGTAGACTTTCCTTGTGTTATTAGTGCAGGCACAGATGTGAACTGACCATCACTTTTAAGAAGAAGGGGAAGTTAGCGGTTGTGAGGAAAATCAACCCTGGTCCTAAAGTTACCATGGCAAGCATGGCAGTGCAGTTACTGGGCTTCTTCACCTGCCTTATTGGTTTTATAGGAACCATTATTTCCACGGTGCTTCCTCACTGGTGGCGGACTGCACATGTTGGCACCAACATCATCACGGCTGTGGCATACATGAAGGGCCTTTGGATGGAATGTGTTTGGCACAGTACAGGAATTTACCAGTGCCAGGTCCACCAGTCTCAGCTGGCCCTTCCTCGAGATCTTCAGATTGCCAGAGGTATGATGGCCACGTCTTGTGTCCTTTCACTACTGGCTTGTGTGGTCTCTGTCTTTGGCATGAAGTGCACTCAATGTGCCAAAGGATCTTCTGCCAAGAAGATGATCTCAGTCCTTGGTGGAGTCCTCTTCCTCCTGGCTGGCTTTACGTGCCTGATTCCAGTGGCCTGGTGTACCAATGATGTTGTCAATGACTTTTACAACCCAGCACTTCCCTATGGTATGAAGTTTGAGATTGGACAAGCTCTTTATGTTGGCTTTATCTCAGCAGGTTTGACTATCATTGGAGGAATCATGCTGCTGTTTACGTCTTGTCAAAAGTCTGTTGTCCAAGTGCCATATCTCCATTCATCACATCACCCACAGAGGGCACCTATGAGCAAGCCAGCACCAGTCCACAAAAGCAGCCATACCCCATCCTGGTCCTCTGCCTCGCGCCATGGCTATCAAATCAATGACTTTGTCTAAGTGGCCAAAACTCCCTTAGCTCCCCTCAAATGAAACAGACTATTAAATTCTTATTAACTCAAGAGTTTATTTTAGACTATATAATGTTTACTGTATTGCTGGGATGACTAAGTGGAGAGTTAGAAAGACTTGTAAATATGTAACTTTGTACTTTTCATGTTTTTTTTGTTATTTATTATCCAGTGTTGCACATAGGGCAGAATGAAGTTCATTGATGGCATATGTTGATCTGCTATTTGTATGTTGGATTTAAAAAATAAATGACAATAGAGAAAACCTTCATTTCTTATCTCAAATGATGTGTATAATATATATTCAACAGATATTCATCAAAGATACACTGTGTATACATAATGTATATGAGATCAAAAATGAAGATTTAGTTACATTTTTACTAAATTCTTTTTTAATTGCATTAAGCTTATACAGTTGTATTCTGTATAAGCTTAAAGCCTGTAATAATATTGTTCCTGTATTATTACTTGCCTTTATGCACTTTTACCAAAAGTATTGGGATGTCTGCCTTTACACGCACATGAAATTTAATGGCATCCCAGTCTTAGTCTGTAGGGTTCAATATTGAGTTAACCCACTCTTTGCAGCTATAACAGCTTCAACTCTTCTGGGAAGGCCGTCCACAAGGTTTAGAAAGGTATCTATGAGAATGTTTGCCCATTCTTCCAGTAGTGCATTTGTGAGGTCAGGCACTGATGTTGGACGAGAAGTCCTGACTCGCAGTCTCCGGGTTGAGGTCAGTACTCTGTGCAGGCCAGTCAATTTCCTCCATCCCAAACTGGAAGGGGCCATCCCCAAACTGTTCACACAAAGTTGTAAGCATGAAATTGTCCAAAATGGATTGGTATGCTGAAGCCTTAAGAGTTCTCTTCACTGGAACTAAGGGACCAATTCCTGAAAAACAACCCCACACTATAATCCCCCCTCCACCAGATTATTTGGACCAGTGCATAAGGCAAGGTCTATAAAGACATGGACGAGCGAGTTTATGGTGGAGGAACTTGACTGGCCTGCACAGGGTCCTGACCTTAACCCAATAGAACACCTTTGGGATAAATTAGAGCAGAGACTGCGAGCCAGGCCTTCTCGTCCAACATCAGTGCTTGACCTCACAAATGTGCTTCTGGAAGAATGGTCAAACATTCCCATAGACACTCCTAAACCTTGTGGACAGCCTTCCCAGAAGTGTTGAAGCTGCTATAGCTGCAAAGGGTGGGCCAACTCAGTATTGAACCTTACAGACTTAGACTAGGATGCCAAGTTCATGTACATGTAAAGGTGTCCCAATACTTTTGGTAATATTGCGTATTTTAAAAGAGTAGAGAAGCAGCAACAGACTAATGAGGTGATCTTTATACAGAAAACACGTCCAAAAAATGGCTTGCAATCATTGATTGTAGTATTCAAAGAAGCACCTAGTGTGTCAAGCCAAAAAGATGTGTTTAATCCACCACCTAACAAATATTCTGCTTACCAACAGCAAGCACAACAAGCGCTTGTGGCTCTGACCCAGCCAAGACCCCTGTAAGGGTCACCAGATGGCTCCTATCCTTGCTTTCACTCTCCAACAGATAGTTGAACTGCACCAAGATATGGCTCCCAGGGGTCACAATGGTATCAACATGTGAAGCATAAAACTCACCATAGTGTAATAACATCATACATGGGTTTATTAAGTAAAACTGATTGCACATACAAAAATGTCTTTGAAATCGAGCATAAAACAGTAGCCGGCCGGCTGTAAGAGATCTCCCATCTCCCGGGTTACTAGTTCAGAGCGGTGACATCGTCCTCCCGACCTATGTTTCGTCATAAGAAGACATCGTCCCTGTAAGTGCTTCAGTTTTACTTGATAAACCCATGTATGACATTATTACACTATGGTGAGTTTTATGCTTCACATGTTGATGCCGATGTGACCCCTAGGAGCCTTATCTTGGTGCAGTTCAGCTATCTGTTGGAGAGTGAAAGCGAGGATAGGAGCCATCTGGTGACCCTTAAAGGAATCTTGGTTGGGAATATTTGTCAGGTGGTGGATTAAATACATCTTTTTTGGCTTGACACACTGGGTGCTTTTTTGAATACTACAATCAATGATTGCAAGTCATTTTTTGGAGGTGTTTTCTGTACAAGGACTCCGCATAGAGATTGAATTAGAGACTCATTTAGCGCAACCTTATTCCCTTATGCTATGTTATGTACCTGTATTGTGTGCCTCTGGCTGCAGCTTTTTAGAAATTAGAGACATTAGCGAGGTTTACCTTTTTATTTATAATGAGGTGATCTATCCCCTCATTCTGCTTTCTTGCCAATGCATTTGTATGCAACACACCTTATTGGCTCCCTGTGCTGCCAATCCCTCTCCCAATCTGAGCTATGCTGCACAGTACAGGGGACTGCAAGAGGCTGATACCAGGTAGAGTTCAGGTACTACCAATTGCATTAAAATATATTTAATGTTGTCATAAATGATAAGTGCATTTAAAACAAAGGGCACTTATTCTTTTTGTTCCCATCCTCTTTCCCTGACTTAACCTAGCCTCCTCCCCAGATGCATACTTCAATCCATTGCCCATTGGCTCCTGTGTTTGTTTTCAGCCTGCACCACAAGTCATCAGAGTCCTGGCCACACCTGAACAGTAGCTTTCCATAGATTTCTATGGGACTGGATCCAAGGCATCTTTGGCCTCTGGAAAGACCCCATAGACGTTTATGGACACAGAAGACTTTCGGTGTAGAATGTGAATAACTACACAAGGTCATAGATTTAGGACTGAGTTATGCATTTAGAGATAAGCAGAAAGGATGAGGACATGATGTTTTAAAGGGTACCTATCATTTAAAGAAGACATATCTTCATTAAAGTGTGTCTTTTATATTGGCACAGATTTCATCTTTAAGGAAGTATACTGCCAGTGACTCTATGTGATCCCCCAGCTGCTGTGGATTACAGAGAAGTCAGTTTGAGTTAACTGATAAACCTTTCGATTACAACAACCCCTAAAATGTGTTGGCTATTCTTTGGATCATCCCCCTGGATTTTGTTTGAATAAATCTGGATCTCTTAATAGTGGTGTGGCACTTCACCTCCATGTTTGCTATATTACACCATAAGCCAAGGAGACTTTGGAGATCCTCTGCAGGTTTAGAGGATGCCTGGCCGGGATCCAGAATATTTACGACAGTCTCAATAGTTTAAGATGTCAATAAGATAATCTTACAGGTTCAGCATTATTTTTCCAGTTTTCTCAATGTGACTTTATATTTGGTCAGCCATTCTAAATCAGATTTCTGTGGAAACTTAGGGTTTCTCCAGAGGATGTTTGGAGTCCCTTGAGCTGCGGCTAATTGATCTTCTTGCTGATGGTACCTGCATAGTACCAAGGCCAACATCACTTGGCAAAGCAAACTGAATGGCACCAATGATCATTTTATCTGCACCTGTAAGGCCTATGGGTCCAGCTATTGACTTGTGATCCATGATGGAAAGTTTTGTCAACAGCAGCTGGTGTACAGATAGCAGGAGATCAAGAGGGGACATGCCGCCTCCTCCCACACCTGTTTGAAAAGAGATTTCACACTGAAAACTTGAAGACCCTCAAATCTGTTAGACACTATTGCATCATGGTTGTGGCATGGCCTCATTTCCCTGTGGTGGGAATGGGTGTGATGGTAGACAGCATGCCCACTGTAACTTACCCTATTACTCTTCCAAGCCGTTAAAAATGCACCTTAACTGCCTGGTATTGCTGCCCAACAGTGTAATAAGAACCTAAGGGTGGCACAACCACCACTATAAGGAGAGAATTCTCCCTACCAGCCACCAATGAATGGGGCATTTTTCCCACAAATCTTCTTAGGTAAAAACGTCAAGAAAGGCTGTGTTACGTGCACAGTTCAGATGTGAATAGCATATTTTTTTAATAACAAAGGTTTTTGAATATATACAGGGTATATATATCGGTATTTTGCATGTATATCACAAGGTTCGGTAAGTAACCATTTAACTAAGATGGCATTTGTCAGGGGGTACACAGTGAATGTTTCTTATAGGCAGGGGTACAGTACATGATATAACCTTGAATAACACAGGCACAGTCACAAATGCAAAAGCCAAAAGTGAGTTGTTAGTTATAAATTCCAGCATAAGTATTACCTGAGGCCTGGCAATACCCAGAACTGTGTTACAGCAGCCCACAGGCAGTAAAAACAATGACTTTCTTCTAAGAAAGCTGAAAACGCTAATTGTCCTCCATGACAGCCGATATGCCCAGGTGACCTGAGGAGGTATTAAATGGCGACAAAATTCAGCTGCAGCATGATGTGAAATTATAACTTTTCCAGCAGACTAATTATGGGATCTCCACTGACTCACAGCCTCCCTGGCCCGGCTTTCCTATTTAAAGGTTCCTTTATAAATTTACATGAACGAGGTATTAACAGTCTCCAGTGCCTGGCTGATTCTCCGCTCTCAAAGAAAAATAGCAAGTGTATATTGTGCTATTCTCATGAAAGCAAAGAGCTACATCAGCCGGTGTGCAAGGTTAATACCTCTATAAAGAGGGCTACAGCAGCTGTTTAGTCCCGGGCCCACACGCCAAGACAAACAAGCCAAGAACACTCCAGAGATCCGGCGCTGGGAAGTGGACTCTACTAGTTGTGTATGAAAAGCTGCTTCTTCCTCAGGTAATACATTACACCTCTTTTGTAAGTCTTCTCTTGCCTCTCTGATCGCTGCCAGGCCAGCAGTTCCCCACTTTTCAGAGGTTGTGGAATTTGACTGCCAAGGTATCCCCTTACAGTGGATGCACGCCACAATTTTCAGATATTTATTTGTAAAAAATTTGGAAAACCATTTATCATTTTCCTTCCACTTCACAATTATGTGCCACTTTGTGTTGGTCTATAACATAAAATCCCAATAAAATGCATTTACATTGGTTGTAACATGACAAAAAGTGGAAAATTTCAAGGGGTATGAATACTTTTTCAAGGCACTGTACATGCATTGGTCATTCTCAGCAAACCCTGGTGCTGGAATGAATAAACTCCTGTGCACATGCATGAGCGTTATATCATACCAACCCAGCCAAACAAAGTGGCCAAAAATGGCAAACCAAGAAGAAGCCTGGGCAAAGATTTTGGTACTAACAAGGGAGCCTACAAACATTGGCTCACTAGAGGAGGGGACATAAGTATACTGGATTTTAGTTCCCCTTTAAGATGTATTTAAAGCCAAAACATTAAGCTGTGTTTATAGTAGTGAAGTGTTAAGCCAGCCAGACATGGATCGAAATTCAGGTGGTTCAGCAGGGACCAGATGAATTTCGATCCATGTATGGGCTAGGTTGGTTGTACACAAGTTAATCTATCCTTCGACTTGTCTACAACCAGCCTGTTGGAAAACTTTCTCTTGATCAGCCTGCGGTGCTGATCAGTGTGTTCTGATGGTGGAGGAAGTCTTTCCCGATTTCAGAATCCAGAGGCTCAGCGTGAGGGATTCCCCCATCCATTTTGAATGTGTGGCTGGGGAAAGAATTGAGTCATTTTCTTTTGATCAACCTGTTGGTTGAATAGAATTAAAAGTTTAAATTTATGGCCAGCCTTAGAGATATATGTTCCTGGGCCTGCACAACACTTGAGATTATCGTTAGGATTTCCAGTTAGTACTTGTATACACGTGTGGCTGAGGGCTGTAAAAATAGACACAGTGTTACTGCCTCCCAACCGCCCACCATACCATAACATTGCAGCGTTATGAATAAGCACAAAGATTGTGTGAAACGCGTCAACCTGACCTAACTTGACTGTGTCCTGGTGGTGCTTCTTCTTTCGTGAGGATTCATATAATAAAATTTTGGTATTCAGTGTTTGTGGAAGCACCCAGACGCTGAGTCCATCAGGATATTACACTCACCTGGAGTGGAGTGCTCTCCTCTTTCCTTCAACATTGCAGCCAGACTGAACTGTACACATGCCTTGGCCGCAATACTCTGCTTTGCGGTCACAGCAAAATTTGCAGCAATGCCACAGCCACCCTGCAACTACGTGAAATGCATGCAACTGCAGTGCCCTGCTGTGGCCTTTCAAGGATTACAATAGGTGGCGAGGAAGCGACATATCATCTCCCAGCCGCTTGTCAACTGCTCCCTGAAAAAGCCATACACTTTTCAGAGAGCAATAAAAACAGCCACACATGTTAATGAGACCATAGGGTTGAACTGAACTCAAAAAAGTGAAGCTATGTGATAGGGAACATCTAGACATGTTAAGTGTGCCTGAGCACTGACGGAAAACCTTTTGGCCTAAATTTGTCCTCACATAAAGTAATGCACTTTCTGCTATGTGAGTGTCGGTACTCCTGTGCCTACAGCCTCAAACCTGTATATCTGCAGTGTGGGATCTAAGGCACTGCTGCCTCTGACTGCTAGTCTCAGAAGATTTGGAGCTTTGCACATCTAGAGAGTGACATTTTTGCCCATTCTTCTTTGCCAAATAGCTCAAGCTCTGTCAGATTGGATGGAGAGCATCTGTGAACAGCAATTTTTAAGTCTTGCCACAGATTCTCAATTGGATTTAGGACTGGACTTTGACTGGGCCATTTTAACACATGAATATGCTTTGATCTAAACCATTCCATTGTAGCTCTGGCTGTATGTTTTCTGTATGTTTAAGGTTGTCCTGCTGGAAGGTGCTGTGTCCCCAACATGGCTTCTCACAAACTGCAAACAGGACTTCTTATGGCTTTCTTTCAACAATGGCTTTCTTCTTGCCACTCTTCCATAAAGACCAGATTTGTGGAGTGCCCAACTAATAGTTGTCCTGTGGACAGATTCTCCCACCTGAGCTGTGGATCTCTGAAGCTTCTCCAGAGTTACCATGGGCCTCTTGGTTGCTTTTCTGATGAATTCTCTCCTTGTCTGAACTGTACACATGCCTTGGCCACAATACTCTGCTTTGTGGTCACAGCAAAATTTGTGGCAATGCCACAACCACCCTGCAACTGCGTGTAATGCGTGCAACTGCAGTGCCCTGCTGTGGCGTTTCAAGGATTACAATAGGTGGCGAGGAAGCGACATATCATCTCCCAGCCGCTTGTCAACTGCCCCCTGAAAAAGCCATACACTTTTCAGAGAGCAATAAAAACAGCCACACATGTAAATGAGACCATAAGGTGGAACTGAACTCAAAAAGTGAAGCTATGTGATAGGGAACATCTAGGCATGTTAAGTGTGCCTGAGCACTGACGGAAAACTTTTTGGCCTAAATTTGTCCTCACATAAAGCAATGCACTTTCTGCTATGTGAGTGTCGGTACTCCTGTGCCTACAGCCTCAAACCTGTATATCTGCAGTGTGGATCTAAGGCACTGCTGCCTCTGACTGCTAGTCTCAGAAGATTTGGAGTGAAATGTGGTGATGTCACTGCTACTACTACTGTTCTCACTGGAGGCTCTGATATGAGGAAGTCCAAAATGAGGATGTATTAGCCTCAATTGAACTACAATGGTGTAAAACTGGCATGGTCGAGAAACAAACAAAATAAATGTGAACTAAAACACCTGAACCACATGGTTTACACCCATGTGTTCTCAAAGAATTAACCTCCATTATTTGAAGGCTATTGTTTCTCATTTTTAGAGACTCTTTAATGAGTGGCTTGGTACCAATGGATTGGCAAAAGGCGCCTTTATTTAATAAAGGATCAAGGTTTTCATTCAGTAATTACAAGCCTCTAGGTTCAAGTGCTGCAGTAGGGAAGATACCTGATGATTTAATAAAGGGCCACATAGATTGTATTACTTCAATGCCATGACTTGGAAGCTGTATTGACTTAACATTAAAGATGGACTTATAATATGCTACACTGGTGCGAGTGAATGGCATCCCAAACACAAGGTACACAGGGTAAACCTGGTTGGGTGGGCAGCTGGTGGTGGCTAGTGCAAAGAGGTCTATCCTTCCGAGGATGAGTAGAGTCCTTTACAGTTTAGCAAGAGTGAGTAAAAAGTCCTTTAGACTTCAGCAAGAATGGATGAAAGCTGGCTATACACTGGCGAAAGGCTAGTTCTGTTAGCTCCCTTCTGCCCAAGTGAATAAGAGGGTGTGGGTATGGGATGTCCTGCTAGCAACCCAATACCAATTGAAACAAATATGGACTATCTCGGCACTCAGGGAATACACATTGTATATAAAACATTTTTTGACAATTTATTTAGAATAACAAACATACATGATTATTTTGAATAGCAATATATTAAAAACATTAATTATACAGCCCCTACTGGGGTTACACAAGGTGTCGTGGTGAGGCCTACAGGCCCAAATAGTACCAATTTCAGATAGTTTCTGATGCTCTCGACCTGTTTCGCGGGAATTCCGCTTCTTCAGGAGAATAAGCATCTAGAACATCTGTGACATTAAGGGACTATACATTGACACAAAAATACAGTCAGATAATGTAAACAAGCTTTTTTTTAGAACAAAATATATATATTTAACAATAGTAGTATGAAGCTGGGATAAGTTGGGAGATAACTTACCCCAAGAAAGGTCGCATTCACTTCCAAGGGCTAAGGGCACGCCCAAATAGGGCTATCCCCCCATGGTGGACATGGGGGACAAATGGAGCAAAGTAACTAGATATATGAAAAATGAAATATATATCATATATCAACCAAAAAATAGTATGGTATAGAAGGATCCCAGTGGTAGAAGAAATGTAGTGTGCAGGGACTCAAGGGAGAGGAGAGAGGGATAGGGGAGAGAAAGGAAGGAAAGAAGGATGAAAAAGATAGAGGGGGGGAGAAAGGAAGGGGAAGAAAGGGGGGAGAGGGTGAGGGAGGTAAGGGAGAGGGGGAAAAGGGGGGGGAGGGGAGGAGGAAGGGGAAGGAGGGGGAAGGGGAAGGAGGGGGAGGGGAAACGGAAGAAAAGGGGGGGAGGAGGGGAAGGGGTGAAGGGAACGGGGGGGAGGGGGGATGGGGAAAGGGTGGGATGGAAGGAACAGGAAAGGGGGGGAAGAGAAGAGGGGCAGGGGGAAAAAGAAAGAAGAGATCCCACATCACCAGTCATAATGTAAAAAGAGGAAGTATTATATAAAATTCAAAAAGGGGGGGTAGCCAAAAA
>BLSH010138632.1:316172-345644 GCA_018402905.1 Glandirana rugosa
AGAGAGAGAGAGGGGGGGGAGAGAGAGAGAGAGAGAGAAATAGGTAAGGGGAGGGGGGCTGTGGATCCTGGGTCAGGCCACACCTTCCCATTGCTAACTTGAGCGGGCTAGCGTGGGGGGGAACCAAGTGGTCGGTTTCTCCCCCGCAGCACACCAACACACCGCAGCTCCTTTTCCGTTGTACACTCGGCTATCATGGCCACCAGGGGCAGAAGCGAAATCGGCAAAATGGCGCCACTGCAAGAAATGCTATTTTGGAGAATGGCAACATGCAAATACTCAGCCAGCGTGTAGCCGCGGCCATGCTGGCTATAGGCAGCAGGTCAGGGGGCATGCCAGAGGCTCGGCCAGACCCCCTGGTGTCATTTTATATGCACCATCCGGAACAATGGCAGAGGCAGCTGTGGGAGTTATACTGGTGTGCTTCCTCCCCTCCAGTTGGTCCAAATGGTGGAGGATCAAGGCCCTTTACCAGAGGCTGCGGAGGAAGGCCCCAGCTCTCACCTGGTAAGACTGAGGGAAGGATGTGGGGGTACTTCCCGTCCGGGGCAGTTACCCCGAGCGTGGATTTGCAGAGTTGGAGGTTAGGTGGTCTATTCTTAGAGGGGAGGTGGAAGTATCGGTCTCCTTTGGGTATCGTCCGGCAGACAGTGGGAGGGGAGGCCCCAGGAGCGGGAGCAAATCCCCGGGCTGACGGTCTCTCTCTCCCTGCTGTTGTCCCCTCTGCAGCCCAAAACCCAGGAATCCAGGGATGGGGCTGACAATGCCAAAAAGAAAAAGTATTGCCGCACGTGTGGAGTAAAAATTCCATCTGACAGTGACAAATTGCTGTGCCACAGGTGCTTGAAGAAAAATTGTTAATGAAGAAACAAAACCTCTGGGAAAGGATTTTCTCGATTTCAAGAAAGATGACATCCACGCTTAAATCACTACGGACGGCCATTGATGAGATGAAAGGGGAGGACCAACCATCTAGCTCATCTCAAAAACCCAAGAGTGAATGGCAGAGAGAAAAACCTATGAAACCCCTCCCCTAGCCACAATTGGGTTACTCAAATTCAGATTCAGAGGAAGAGGGGGTGCTCCTATACCTAGACAGGTCCGACTCCAATGGTGAGTTTGGCACAATTGAAATCACAGAACATTTCCAAACATCTTTTTCATACAGAGCAAACTGGGGAGCTTCTGAAAGCAAATTATTTAACGGGAGAAATTTAGGAAAACCAGCCCACGGACTCGGTCTGGGACAGGTTGTACAGAGGGCTTTAGGAAGCTAGACGTAGATCATTTTCAATCCATCACTCTATTAAAAGCAATATAGAGTGGGAAAACCCAGAAAACAATCTGTTCTTCCCAAAGTCCCTGAAAAGAAGATTTCCATTTGACGAACAAGGCGTTCTCACAAAATGCCCACAACTGGACGCATCTTTGGCCAAGGTTTCAAAGAAATCAGACCTTTTCTTTGAGGATATGGGTTAGTTAAATGTTCAGATGGACAAAAAAAATATTACACTGCAGAGAGAATATGAAGCAGGGGCAGCAGGGTTTCAGCCCAACATACAGTAGCAAAAACTTGCGTGGCCATAAGTGTGACATTTTGGCTGGAACAATTCCAGGGACATCTGGGGAAAGTTCCGGGTGTGGAGGAAGCATTGGATTCCCTACTCCCGATAGCAAAAGGGGTAGCATACATGGCCGACGCTTCCGCGAAAGCAGTAAGAATCTCCGTACACACTATGGGCGTGGTCAATGCGGCCAGAAGGGCCCTTTGGTTAAAAACCTGGGAGGTAGACTAAGCCTCAAAGAATAAATTATGCAATATCCCTTTTGATAGCAATCTAGTTTTATGAGTCGAAAAAGTCTTAGAGAGGTCAGCAGATAAAACCAAGGGATTTCCCTTCAAAAGACAAACAAAAGGAGATTTTTTTTTTTGTCGGCCCAAACGAGAAACTCAAACAAAAAAAAGTGAAGCCGCAGGCTCAGCGAAGGTGGGTCTTCAACAAAAACAAAGGGGAAACCAATGTTTTGTTCCCCAGTTCTGCGTCTAACAAGCCCCAATGATGCCAGCAGGGTGATGGGAGGGACATTACAAAATTTCCTCCTTCAATGGAGGGCATTCTGCTCAAATCATTTCATTCTACAAATACATCGGTCAGGGGTACAAAATCGAATTTACATCGAGACCCCCTACCAAGTTCCGGGTCAGGACTCTCCCAGGTTTTTCACAGCAAAGGATGCCCATGAAGGAGGCAATCACGGAATTACTGAAGGAAAAAGTGATAATAGAAATATATCCTCATCAAACACCAGGATTCTACTTTCTAAGGGCAAAACCCTCAGGCAGACACCGCATAATTCTGAACCTAAAAAACCTGAACAGGACAATTCTCTACAGAAAGTTCAAGATGGAGACGATCTTCTCTGTGAGATCTCTATTCCTAGAAACATCCTTTCTAGTAACCCTCGAGCTGAAGGAAGCGTACCTTCATGTCCCAATCCATCCCAACCACCAGAAGTATTTGAGATTCGCCATCCAGGAGGGGCTCTCCCCTCTGCATTTCATCAGCAGCATGCATATTTACCAAGATTATGGCGGACGTTATGCAAGAGCTCAGGCTGAGGGGAGTCCAGTTAGTGCCGTATCTGGATGATTTCCTGATCTACGGTCGAACACAAGCAGAAGTCCTCACGAGCTTACAAATGACCGAACAATTTCTCACCCATCTGGGGTGGAAAATCAACTTAGAAAAGTCGAACAGAATTCCCTCCCAAAGGGCGGTGTTCCTGGGCTACATAACTGACATGACTGCGCAGAAGATCGTCTTACCAGAGGACAAGATAGTCAAACTAATCAACGCGGCAGAACAATTGAGAACCTCAACCCAAGGGACAAGAAGGGGCATAATGTTCCTTTTGGGGCTCATGTCTGCATCCATCCCTACAGTGCCACCTCTGAAACAACTGGGATGGAAATGTAAAATCACTGGAAGAAGAGATTCCTATTCCCAGAGTCATCAGGCAGTCATTGGCATGGTGGATCAAGGACACCCTGGCTAACGGCTGACTCTGGCTCCCGCCGATTGAGATTTGAGTTACCACAGACGCAAGACCCACACAGGGCAATAGGTCAGACAAGGGACCTAGGAACCAGATTTATCAGAGGTTTCCTCCAACTTAAAGGAGTCAACAGCAGTGTTAAAGGCACTGCTTGCCTTCCAGGAGGCAGGGGCGGGAAATTACATCCAGATATTATTAGACAATGTCACCACTATGGAATATATCAACCGCCATGGGGGTACCAGGTTCAGACCTCATGAGTAGGTCACACGCCTGACGAAGGGATCCATTGTGGCTCCGAAACATTGCCCCCCCACTGTTGTGATCACTCTTTAAATAAAAAACGTTTGGACGAAATCAAGGATCCTTGGTGTGCTGGCGAATATTCACATCACACACGACCTTCTCTCCTGGTCGGAAGTCCACATGTTGTCCCCAACAGCGGTACACATCAAGGGGACAAACAATATCTTAGCAGATCTTTTGAGCCGAAGACAACTAGACCCAGCAGAATGGGAATTGAATCACAGAATCTTCTCCATACTAATCTTGAAGTGGGGAGGTCAAACTTTTTTTCACTGCAAAAACAAGAAGGTGAGTACTTCTCCCTAAAAAGAGAGGAAGACTCACTAGGGGTAGACTTCCTCTGGTCCCCCGTGTAGGTTCAACCTAGTTTACGCCTTTCCTCTGGTTCATCTTCTTCCCAGAACAATCAGGAAGATTCGAACAGAGAAAGTAAGGGTGATCCTACTAGCACTATTCTGACCAAAAAGGGCATGGTTTTAAGGCACTAAAAAAGATGGGAGAAGAAGACCTCTGGATTCTACCGAACCAAGACAACCTCCTGTTGAAATCAAGAGCGTGCCACCCTCAACTTCAAACTCTGAAATTATCAGCGTGTATCTTGAACGGCACATTTTAATGAACAAGAGTCTTTGCTAGAGTAGTGGAGACGCTCCTACAAAGCAGAAAACCAGTAACGAGGAAGATATATGGGAAAGTCTGGAAAAAGTATACATCGAATATGTTACCCAAAAACAGAGCCCTGCAAGACGTGGGTACAGTATTTGATTTTCTTTTTGAAGGGGCAGAAGCCGGCTTAGCGGTACGCATGCTCAAAGTGCACGTTTCAGTATTTATGGATACACCGCTTAGTGAAAACTCATTTGTCAAACGGTTCTTCAAGTCCATCTCGAGAAACCGCCCCAGCGAAAGTATTAAAGTAGCCCCCTGGGATCTTTCCCTGGTGCTCAGGGCCCTAACCCAAGCCCCTTTTGGAGGCACTCAACCCGACATGGCCTTATTTGTTGATATCACATCGGCTAGACGCAGTGGCGGCTGGTGAAATTTTAGGATGGGAGGACACCAGACTTGTTCAGCGCACACAGATAGACTTTAATGGCTGACCAATCGGCTCAATACTTGCTATCAGCTGACAGCAAGGAGCCGAGGGAAAAAAAAAAAGTCAATATACCGGCGCCACCTGCAGGGGGGCCGGGCTGACTTTTTTTTTTTTCCTTCTCAGCAGCGGGGAGGAGGTGCCCAAGCGTCCCATATGCATCAGCCTCCGCTGGCTAGACGTGTAAGCGAACTACAGGCTCTTTCTATATATGAAAAAAATAACTTTTATCCATAATCTTTCCAGATAAGCTAGTCCTTAAGACGAACCCGGTGTTCCTCCCCAAAGTCGCCTCAGGATTCCACCAGACACA
This sequence comes from Glandirana rugosa, assembly GCA_018402905.1. Classification (NCBI taxonomy): domain Eukaryota; kingdom Metazoa; phylum Chordata; class Amphibia; order Anura; family Ranidae; genus Glandirana; species Glandirana rugosa. Next base: position 320,942 of record BLSH010138632.1, read on the forward strand.
AGAGGTCAATATTACCATCGTTCTGCCAGAACCCATCTAACCAGGGAGAGGAAGCTTTTGCGACATTGGACATCAGGAGGTGCGTTCTCCACTACCTGGGCGTCACTAAACCATTCAGAAAAGCACCAAACCTCTTTATTTTGTTTAGAGGCATTCACAAAGGAAAATCAGAATACAGAAGAAAGGCGCCTCCAAGTGCAGTAGGTAAGGAATTTATTCTGAGCACACAGGGTTACAAATCACTAACAGAATGACAGGTAATGCAAGCATGTAAAAGCAGTGGTGGGGTCCTAATCCTTCATCTTGGTATGGAAGTAGTCATTCTGAAGGATGAAAAAGCAGAAACAAGCACCTCTAAAGTGCTGTATTAACAGAGGATCATGGCGCATAGCAAGTTAACACTTACTGGATGGTAGAAGTGTGCAGGCATATATAGGAGGCAGGTCTCACGCTGTTTCCTTTGTCCCATGGATAGCATAGGAAGCCGGCCAGCAGCTGTCACTATATTGTCCAATCCTGTGCTGGTCTCTGGGGGGTGCAGTCACAAGCCTTAGTTCCTGGTTTCCCACTGGAATGCATGAGGTGGATCCGTTTGGTGTCAGTGCAGGGCGGTGGGTGGTAATATGTTTTGGAGCATGCTCGACTCATTCATCAGACAACACATACCTCTGTCACAAAGGAAAACCAGCATGCAAAAATTCCATAGGTAGATGGATTAAGATGGCAATAAAAGCAGCTTATGCTTCTCAAAATCAAGTAGGTCCGCTAAACCTGAAAGTGCACTCCACACCCTCAAGTGCCATTTCCTGGGCAGAGAAAGCCAGGGCCTCCATCAAGCAGATCTAGCAAGCAGCCATCTGGTCCAGTGATTCCACCTTTGTGAAGCACTACAGGATCGATTTGGTCTCCGCCCAAGATCTGACCTTTGATCGAAAGGTCCTGCAAGCGGTAGTCCCACCCTAGGTATGAATCATTGGGGTCTCATGTGACCATCCTGGAGGAAGACTTGGGAAAGCTCGACTCCTTTTCCAGGAATCCTCCAAGATGGTGGGCCCACTCCCTCACTGATGGCATATATCAAGTTGCATTTATCAGAACGTTAGTATTTGTCAGCATGACAATCTTTGAACAACTGAGGGTGAAGCCTTGGGGTGGCCTTTAAAAAAAAAAAAAACGTATTTCCTGCAGGAGGTGGAGTCCATCTCTCATGTGACCATCCTGGAGGATTCCTGAAAAATGAGGTATCAGGGAATGACTCAAGCTTTTGGCAGTGTGGGCAGGTGCCAAGTCCTGCTGGAAAATAAAATCAGCATCTCTATAAAGCTGGTCAGCAAAGGGAAGCATTAAATGCTCTAGAATTCCCTGGTAGTGGGCTGGGCTGACTTTGGACTTGATTAAACACAGTAGACCAGCACCAGCAGATGACATGGCTCCACAAATCATCACAGACTCTGGAAAATTTTGAATTTTATTTGGATATGTAGGTCCCAGAGTCTGGGGGAAGAGAGTAGAGGCACATAATCCAAGTTGCATGAGGTCCAATGTGAAGTTTTTTGTTTTTTTTTGTTTTTTTAAAGCCATGGTGAGTGAACACACTTCCATACTCACCTGGCGCATAAAAAAGTGCACAAAACAAAGACAAAAAGTGCACTAGGTGTACATATGGTCCACCTCCGAAGAGGAAGGACCCTTACCCCCAGTCCCCAGGGCGCAAGGCTCCTGCCAGGAACTAGAGTACCTGCCCTAAGCCAGGCAACCCCCGTTCTCTGGGCAGTCAGCTATAACCGACCGCCTAAAATACTAGGTGGGGCTCCCCCCAAAGGGAGACCCCATGAAAGGAGGCGAACCAAGCCAGAAGGCCATATCCACCCCCTCCCAAGATGTGCAGGGTAGGCGCGAGGACTGTACACCTTACTAATCACATGTGCAGTGTACATCTTCAATCAAAAGTGACACACACAAAAAAAAAAACATATAAAGTGGGGGAAAGATAGTGGAAGAAGTGCATAAAGTGCCTTTGTGTAAAACAAAGGCCGGCCTTGCGGCCAGGAATAAAAAATTCCTCTGGTCCTGGACAAAAGGCCCAGCTCTAGAGGCAGGTATAGAAAAGAGTGGTGGTGTAGTGACCTTGGTGCCATCAACTCAAAGTGCTGTCACTACACAGTGAGACATCAGGCACCCCTGGACTGCCACTCCAGGGGCACATGCACCACAGGCTTTTCTCAGCCTGGCCCTTCAGCATTGACCAGCATAGCACCGTTCCACTCAGGGAGAGCCCTTCCAGCTTTCCCAGAGAAACATCCATGCCTCTAGTTCGTCGAGCAGTATGGTTTCAGTTCCCCCAGTACTAGCCTTTCAGGTTCCTTTACGGCAGGATTTGCATAGCCACTGCCGTCCCGACCAATAACCCATGTCCAGGACAGTAGCACAACACCTCCTATTGACAACTGATAAGAACAGGTACTACACTTGATCTTAGCCAAAAGCCCGAGAGTGACGTTTTCACAGTCAGTAATGATTTGGGGAGCCATGTCATCTGCTGGTGTTGGTCCCCTAGTTACAAACATCTGACTTACAAACAACTCCTACTTACAAACGGAGGGAAACAACAGGAAGTGTATATAATATATATACTGGGCTCAAGGATTACTCGCCACCAGTTGGCCCAGCCCTTTACACACCCTCATAAATTCTCATGAAATGACACTTAAATGTTTTATGCAGAATGAAGTTACACAAATAAATATTAACAACTTTATCAGTGCAGCCTCACCCATGCCCATCAATGCAGCCGAACCAGTGCATATCAATGCAACCTCACTAGTGCCCACCAACGCAGGCTCACCTGTGCCCATCATTGCGGGCTCACCCTTGTCCAACAGTACAGCCTCACCCATGTCCATCTTTGCAGCTTCCTTGCCCATTATTGCAGCCTGTGTGCATCTTTGCAACCTATGTCCACAATTGCAGCCTCAGTGTTCATCTTAGCAGCCTGCCATGGAGAAAGAGAGGGCGACCAGATCATCATCAGGTGAATAGCATTGAGGAAGAGGATTCCCAGCTTTAACACAGAGTGGGGATTTTCCTGCTGTAATAGTTTATTTTAGAATTGCATCTGCACCCGGTCACATACACAGATCACGCCCTCCTGACCCGGCACCTGTGACAGACAGAACGCTGGTCCAATGCCAGGGCGTGTTCTGTCTGTCACAGGTCCCGGGTCAGGAGGGCAGGATCTGTGTATGGGACCGGGAGCAGATGCAATTCTAAAGTAAACTATTACAGCGGGAAAATCCCCACTCTGTGTTAAAGCTGGGAATCCTCTTCCTCAATGGCGCTATTCACCTATGATGATCCCAGCCGCCCTCTCTCTCTCTCTCTCTCTCTATGAGAGTCTAATGAGTGGATGTCCTCTTGCAAATAATGTGATTGATGTCTGAAATAGACCCCAACGTGATTGTAACACCTGTCTCTGGTAAGAGTACCTGGTTACTTGCGGTGGTGGACACTTGGTGACCTTGGTGGAGGACATATATAAGCATTGAATGTTTCATCAAACTTCTATTCTAAACACATGGATATTTTTCGAAAAGGATTTACATTGATGGACTTTATACCTGATTTATATTAATGATTGCTAATTTATTTCCCTAGCGCAACACTGTTTACTGCCCCCTCTCTTCCCCTAGAACAGGAGAACGGCTCCTATTTATGCCGGCGGTGCTCGCCCCCCTCTGCTCCCAGGCATCCCACCTTGCCAGCCCTCATTTTGAGGATATTTATCACACACAGTTCCTGTTGTCTCCCTCTGTAAGTAGGATGTTTGTAACCAGGGGAGTGTGTGTGTGTGTGTGTATATATGTATTATATATATATATATATATATACACACACACACACACACACATATATACACATACACTGGAATTTTTATACTATTGATGGTCATGATTAGCAACTTATAATGGGAATGCGACACTAACATTACCATTGACACCAATACAGCGATCATTGCAAATACATTACATGGTCACTGTACTGACACTGGCTGGGAAGAGGTTAACATCTTGGTTAATCAAGGTGTTAAATGTGTGCCTGACTATGTAATGTGTGTTTTGTTTTTTTTTTACTAAAGATTTTTTTGTCTCTTATCCCTAGATATCATTCCCTCTGCACAGAGCCCTGTGTTGATTGTTCACACGCTCTGGGCTGTGATTGGACATGAATCATTGGCCGGGACCTGCTAACAGACTCCCGGCGCTCCCTAAACCCAGAAACAGAAGATGCTTTGCCTGTTCAGGCTGCCTGTCTGCAGTACATTGCGGGCGAAAAGTCTGCAAGTGGTTCATTTCATCACACTGACACCTAAAGCAAAAATTACATTGAATAAAAATGACACAAACATGAGCAAAAAAAAAAAAATCTTTAGTGATTTGATCTGAGTAGCAAAAATTCCCCCATAAACCACTAATGATGTTCTTAATACAAACATTTACAAAACATACACTTAGCATCCATTCTTCAGCTTGAGCAAATAACTATTAAACATACACATATTTATATATATAAAAAAAACTGTATCAAACTACATTGAAATGCGTAAATATCTGATCTGTCAGAGTTGAGTACTCATACAAGGCAATGCTGCCAAAGAATAGAGGAATTACAAAATGACCGTATTGTAGAATACAAAGTGCAGAACATGTGACATCAGAGGACATAGGTGGACAAGTAATAGATAAACTTTCCATAGCAACCAGCATGTAGGTTAGTTTGTACTGCCAGTTACCTACTGCTGCTGGCTTTGCTCTTTTGAAGCAGCTCCACACCATAAAATAACGTAATCATCAGCTCTTCTGGTTTAGACACAGTGGGGGTTAATTTACTAAAACTGGAGTGCGCAAAATCTGGTGCAACTGTGCATGGTAGCCAATCAGCTTTTAACTGCAGCTTGTTAAATTAAAGTGTTACTAAACCCAGTAATATGAAAATAGTTCCTCTGCCCCCCGCCACAGTGCTCACAGCTTATAAATCATCTTTTTACATTAAAATACAGCCACTATAGATCTTTTTCGCTGACCTGTATACCACGGTCGCATGATAAACTACACAGTTTGTCCATAGCTGTGTGTTCAGATAGGAGCAGATTTCCACTACAGCCTGTATACACACCCACATGTGTGATGTCAATATCATGTGACATGAACAATTCAACTGCAACAGGAAAGGTTCTATCCAACAATAGAGACCAAACTGAGTACATGCAGGACGGAACCCTCACTGTATTGTATGGCCTTGCCAAGATAGACAGCGCAGGAGGGGAAGGATACAGACTGATTTTACTGTTGTGGATTTAGTAACACTTTAAGCGTAGAAAAAAAAAACCTGGAAGCCGATTCACGCGGAGCTGCACTAGTTTGCACACTCTAGATTTAGTAAATTAATTTACTAAAACTGGAGAGTGCAAAATCTGGTGCAGCTCTGCATACAAACCAATCAGTTTCTATTTTTTTTGTCAAAACTTAATTGAACAAGCTGCAGTTAGAAGCTGATTGGCTACCATGCACAGTTGCATCAGATTTTGAACTCTCCAGTTTTAGTAAATCAACCCCAGTGTCTACCAGTGCAAAGCCAAAACCTTTTATTCTAGTTGTGGATAGAATGAGGAAAGGGTAGGGGGTCTGTCAGGTTTATATTGCTGTGTATGTCCGCTGGGCAGATTTGCTTCACCACTGGCCCTTTTGACCAAAGCTATTTGCAATTCAAAATGTTTGAGTCGTCACAGAAACAGGAGGTGGGATACCCTCTTACCTCCCAGTGTTTTCAGTAACTAGAAGGGAAGGTGACAGAATAAAAAACTGACGGAGGTCCAAACTATTCCCTAAAAGTTATGACTACGTACAATATAAAGAATTTGTCCATACTTAAACCGAATGATCGCGCATCAGTCAAAGCTTCTATAGATCTCTCAGTATTGAAACTAAATGACATTTTTTTTTTTTTTAGGACCACCCCCCTCCTCCCATGGGTTACATTGCTTGATGGATCGAAGAATCATCATTTATAGCAAAGGTGCACAAAAAAATAAAAACCCTAGCTATGGTCATTTTTTTTTTAGTTTTGGACAGAATGGGAACAAATTAAGATTCCCATTAGGTTTCATTTCTGTCTGTGACCCCATCATAAAGAAACTCCCACACTTCCTGTTTTTGACACCTGCACAGAATGAAATGGGAGAAGCAGCTGTCACTGACACAAGAAGGTACAGATTGCAAATAAAAAAAAAAAAAACAGCATCCATGTTTTAAACCTTTTACCATTATACTACCTTTTTTTTTTGTCTGTGACTGCTGGAATTCCAGGGAAATCTGCTCCACAGGAACGCAGACGGCAATAAAAATCAAAGGCTCTAGTTCATGATGGTTGTATTTGGGGTTTAGGGGGCTGCATTGATCGTTTACATTCAAGGCATTGTTCCCTTCAAGTATCCAACCGAGTTCTCCCAACCTGATAAGGTATTTGAAAAATGGCAAGTGGAAAAATGCCTGCGTTAGTAAATTGGCCCCTCAATGGGGGTTTGTGCTGCAATAACAGATTTTACCAATAGGGGGCAAAAAAGAAGAAGAGAGAGAGATGTGCAGCCAGTGACATTACAGGTGCATGCGCTCTGAAAGTCTGGCATACTGTGCTGGACCTTCAGAGCTCCTTGCTGTAGCCGGGACGGGAGTAATGCCATCACGGCTCTGACCACTCATGTAGCCAGAGGCCACAAACCCAGAAGGAAAATTGGGGGAGGATGGAAGCCCTGTTAGCAGTGACATCGCATTGCCGGAGGGCTTCGTTTTAAAAGTAGGTTTCTCATAATGTTCTAGTATTTGATGCACATTTGCACATTATGACATTGCCTGGCAGAGGATTTTTCTTTTTTCAAGCTACGGTTTAAAACCGCTTTAAGCTTCATACACATTCCTGGGATCTGCTGCCTCTGCATACAGCCATCCACTGAGATCCATTAGAAGAGACATGGTTGTGTGCCAGGGGTTGTGTAAGCACCCACACATGCCCAGAGATATATGCGCCAACAACAGTCTGCGTTTGAAGCATACGTCAGTGCACAGGCAGATACTTTATGTAACAACAGCACACAGTCGCCCCTCAATGTGCAGCTGTAAACAGAGGCAGAAGGTCCATAGAATGTCGTGTCGCAGGCGCTGTATGGCTGTGTGCAAAGGGCCCTAAGGTATGTAGGACTACTGTTAATCCCACTACAGTTGTCAAGGAATAAACTGAATCTGTTTCAATAGTTACCTTTGCTGCCAGAACTAAAAACGCTTTCATTACTGACCCGGTGCATACAAATTTACATTTAATCACCTATCTGTGCTGAAAATATTGCACTCAGAGGTTGAGTCATCATTAAAATGACATATCAACTTAAAGTGTAACTTCACTTTTTCATTTAAATGTTAATCTTGCAGAGCAGTACAATAGTCACATTTTGCAATTATTATTTATTTAGCAATACCATTCTGTTATGCCCAAACAGGCTTCTGAAGTATCTATAAGTTCAAACCTTGCTATGAGCTATAGTGACTCTTTACAGCTTTCTATAGCAGAAAAAGGAGTGGTTACAAAAGCACAGATTGGCATCCCTAACCAGCTCCTGTATTGGTACTAGGCGTGACATGGAAGAGGGTCTCCTGGGCATGCTGTAGCATATTTAGAAGGCTGTGGGACTCAGCATCATAGCGATTGAGAGATGCTGTGTACAGATTAGAGTGCATCCAACCACAGGAGCCACTGAGGATCAAAGCCACACGGTGGGTGATTTACTAAAACTGGTGCACACAGAATCTGGTGCAGCTGTGTATAGTAACTGATCAGTTTCAAGGTTTTAGCCCTCATTCACACTGAGGGCAGGTTTGAAATCATGCGCTTTCAGCTTAACTCAAACCCGCATTTCAGTGCGAGTTTGGGGGGACATCTGAAAGACATCTGTGCGGGTTTCGTGGACAGATGTCTATTGAAATCACCACCCAAATTAGTGCAGGAACTACTTTTGGGAATCAGTGCGGCGTTCCACTGATTTGGATTGTGCAGTTGTCGGAAATAGGCTCCGGATTTGACGTCAAATCCACCGATGGGCTTATTGCCCATTCTTAATTGAACATGAAGAAGCCGACTGGGTTCTATGCACAGCTGCACCAGATCTTGTGTGCACCAATTTTAGTAAATCTCCCCCCAAGTGTGCTTAGACCATTCACATCATTTGTGGCTGAAATGCAGTTTTAAGTTCACTACACAAGATCAAACAGGATCATAGCAGGGGGCCACCGACTATATGGAGATAAAATTCACCACAAAAAAAAATTTGGGGTAAAATGATAGGAATGTAAAAATGTCTGTTGACTATGTATTTGAAGGTAAATAGTTGATCTCTGTTCAGAAAGGATAAGTTCACCTTTCATAACATGTTACACCCATATTCAGGGTGTAATATGTTATGAATGCACTGGTCCCGTCCCCAGGTAGCTTCTCCCCCTGCTACAATTCAAAGAAGGCGCAGCGGTGCGGGGCTCTGCCTACCTGGCCACGTCACTCATTCACAGTTCTCTGAATGGGAAAACTACAAGGTCTGGCAGCATTTGCAGGGTCAGCTTGTAGTTTTTAATGAACTACCATGGTGCTGCGATTTCCGTGGTAGTTCATCGAGTCTTCCTGTCAGAATGTATCAGCTTCCTCATACGAGGTACGAACAAGCCAATACACTGACAGATCTGCAGGGAACCTGTATGGCACTAGCAATCTGCTGATTGCTGGTGCAATGCTTTACAGGCTTCCAAATCAAAATATCAAATGCACATTTTTTTACTTGCAAAAAAAAAAAAACAACTTCATTTATTATTATTTTTGTCAAAAGGCAAACTTATCCTTTAAAGCCCACAGTTCATTCCTTCCTCCAGAAGAGGAAAGAGTTGTTATCATTCTGTTGTGTGGAGAGGGACTGCTTGTTGAATGAGATGCTGCCAAACAACAATAGAACTGAGCAGGTACCTATAGCAGCTTGTCTCTGGAAAGGTTTCTGTGCGATTCCGGACGGAAAGCACCAACCAGCTTGACAAAAACAGATTGCGCAGGGTGGAGAATTATTGGCCAAACAGCAACTGTATCCTAACAGCAGCACCGCTGTGTGTGGGGGTTGCTGCAGCTGCCTGAATACCACGTCCAGCAATGGAGGTGCAAAGTGAATGCGGGAGATTGATCAATCATGTCACATATGGCCAGCTTAAGGCTGGTCGGAGACTCTACCTTCCATTGTGAGTGCTGTGTGAAAACAAGGGTGCACTTTAATCATAACCTAAAATTGATTCCTTGGATGCAGATCAGGGACACAACAATATTTTGAGAGACAGACCCAGAACTAGGATGCGGATCAGAAAATTCAAAGGATGAAGGCTTTAAAAATACTGTAGAAATTCCCTTCATTAGTGGAAAGAATTCAACTATTTCTGGAGAACCGATTTAACAGTCCCTTCATTTCTGTCTGCTCTGATGTGTGAAGGTTTATTTGAATGAGCTGCCGGGAAACAAACAAAAAAGTGTTGGCAGCACAAGGTCACAGGCATCACTGTAATGTATAGATGTGAAGCCAACCAGCTGGATTTTCAGTCAGTTATATGCTTTGTTTTCTTTAGAAAGCAACCACAGTAGTAGATAAGCCTGTGCCCTGCCTGCATGCTGCAAAAAAAATGGCAATTACTCTTTGCAGAGGTCCGACACACCCCCTGCTGAGCTCTCCAATTAGCAGCGAGCATGAGCTGTGCTGATTGCAGACCTACAGTATATGTTGGACTCGGTAGAAGGCATGTCAGAGCTCTGCAGAGAGACAACTGCTTCCCCACAGTGAGCAAGTGCCTTTCTCTACAGCATACTGGCAGTGAACAAGCTTTTCTTCATGGGCTGTGGCCGCTTTAAAAAGGACATTAAAAAAAAAAAAAAAAAAAAAAAAAAAAAAAATGGGACGACACATTGTAAGACATTGAAAAACTTTTGCTTTGATGCACCTGGAACATATTAAGCTAAACATGCGTCTGGCCCCAGGACTGTGTACACTAACCAGATCTTCCCAGTACAGGACAACATGGCAGACACCACAGAATTGATTAGAATAATCAGCCTCGTGAACACTGACCAAAACAGAGTACCCCATGGGAATGTTTAATCCCCAGTAGATGAGGCATTCACTTAAAGTCCATGGATTAAAAAAAAAAAAAAAATGAAAGTTTACCACGTAGAAGTTATTCCTCCTGTTGAAGGAGCTCATCTACATTATTTACCAGTAAAATGAATATCTGGATTGATCAATCACACTGGAAATTCAAACTGGTCAAAATGTGGAGATAAATTTTAAATAGAAAAATCAGAAAAATCAAGCTTTGGAAGGCAGAAAATCCTCAGAAGTGCAGCTGAGCCAGTTCTCAACATTTATACATGTGGCACACTAGGAGGTGCGGATACCACTCCGGTCCATATATAGTTGCACAGTAGGGTGACCAGCAGCTGTGTTCTGTACATATCATTTAACACATCCAACATGGTCCAGCAAGATTCTCTTTTTTTTTTTTTTGTTATGACATTTCATCATAATCCTTGCTACAGCTTGGCATTTCCTCATCTATGATGATAACTGGTGGAGCCTCTGTTTTCAGTCGCTTTGGTTCTGGAGGTCTGCAGAACGGGTCCTGAACTGGTGAATTGTCTGTAGAACAGAGGGAAAAGCGTGTTAGGCTTAAAAAAAAAAAAAAAAAAAACAATATTTTTTTATGCACTTTAATGGTATTTTAAGTACCTTTGGGTCTGGTTTGAAATGAAGATCCATTAAAATTTCCTTAAAGCGGTAGTAAACCATAAGAAAAAAAATGGAGCTATGCAGGATAAGGTCATAATGTGCTGGTATGCATTGCATGCCAGCACATAACGACAGACTTACCTCCAAAACGGATCTCTCCAGCAGTGCTTTTATCTTCATCCGGTCTACCTTTCGGGTTCGTGGGCTTTGGCCGTTTTAATGGCCGAGCGGCAATGTCGTCACTCCCGTGCAGGCAAGCAGGAGTCACGGCCATGGCACAGCTATCTCAATGGACTGAATGCTGTCCATTGAGAGCGCAGTGCGCATGAGTCAGTGACATCTGCTGAATGGTGGACGTTCACGGGATATTTGCTGTACCTACAGGTAAGCCTTATTATAGGCGTGCCAGTAGGTATAAATTAAAAAACTGGACTTTACTACAGCTTTAAATCCCATTTCTACAAATGGAGGAATTAATTTGATATAGAGCTGCACAATTCTGGCTAAAATGAGAATCACAATTTTTTTTTACTTAGAATAAAGATCACGATTCTCTGGCATTATACAAAAAAATTGGGCTAACTTTACGGTTTAGTTTTTTGTTTTTTAATTCATTAAAGTGTATTTTTTTTTTTTTAAATTACATTTGAAAGACCGCTCTGCAAATACTGTGTGACATAAAATATTGCAACAACCGCCGTTTTATTCTCTAGGGTCTCTGCTAAAAAAAATATAATGCTTGAGGGTTCCAAGTAATTTTCTAGCAAAAAATACTGATTTTAACTTGTAAGCAACAAATGTCAGAAAAAGGCTTAGTCTTAAGTGGTTAAACTGACCTCATTTACAGACTTAAGTTCATTCCTTTGATCTAAAAGAACTAAATGTTGCAATGTTTCTTTTTATCCCACCTAAAGCCTGCTGTGATAAACTTGGCAGGCTGCCTGGATTTTTCTTCTTTTGTCAGCTGTCAGAAGTGAGCAGAGAACTCTCTGCACTTGTTACATAGAATCAAGGAAATGGCGTTTTAAGATCGTGAGGAGAGTTGAATCTCAATTCTTTAACGATTAATCGTGCAGCTCTAATTTGATACCAAATAATTAAATACATTCACTTTTACTTTAACCAAATAATTTAAATAGTTTAAATTTAAATAAATTAAATGTGATACCAAAAAATCATAGGTCAGTGGCACAGAAAGGTGTCCTATTAGATAGCTTAACAGAAAATTGCATGCAAAATGGCATGGAAGAAATGAAACATCAGGTGACCCTAGACCACAGGAAGAACAGAATGGGCTAACTTTATAGGTATATACAGAAACCTTGGAGTGCCTGCATTTCATAACTGATAGTACTGCTTGGAAACAAAACTGTGTACCTAACCCATCTGAAACTGTTGAGTTGATTACATGACATTACACCTACAAAGCAGTGGTTCTCAACCTCAGTCCTCAAGTACCCCCAACGGGACATGCTTTGGGAACTTCCTTTAGATAAAATAGCTCATATCAATACCATGTCATTGATATTGATTTAAAGCAGCTGTGCAAAGTAAATACAACCCTGAAACATGGCCTGCTGGGGGTACTTGAGGACTGAGGTTGAGAACCACTGCTACAAAGAACTGCTGGCTGTGAGATAAAGGTACTTTGTATACCTTTACTATACCTTGGGTTGACTGGATTGGTAAAAATGTAAAAAATGATAAATTTGTATGGAAACAAACCAATGCATTTGTAGACTTTGTATTGCTAATCTGTTCTCCTTTTTCAAATACAATATTGCCTTGCAAAGCATGTTCTATCATGCTTACTCTTAAAGCCAAATAAAAATGTATTAAAAAAAAAAAATGATAGTACTTTCATGACAGGTAAACTTTAAGAGTGATCAAGTATATCTGTATAAAGTGCATTGTCCCTTACAGATTTCTTAAGCATGGCCAAAGCCAATATGGTCCTACTTCTCCTGTGGGTCACAGTCATGCACTTTGTTCTGCACTTGCTATGGGGGCCCTCTGGGGAATGTGTGGGGGGGCAGCAGGGGACCTGAGAAGGAGGAGGATTGGAGCTGCTCTGTGTAAAACCATTGCACAATGCAGGCAAGTATGACACTTATTTTAATACAAAAAAATGTAACCGTTAGAATCACTGAAAAAAAATTCCTCTTCTCAAAAATGCTACCGTATTGTAAACTCTGCTAAATTCCTGCCTGGGTGTGGCAGCGAGTAATACAGGCTTTTTTTGAAAGGTCAGAAATGCAACAGCAGATACTGTCAACAGTGCGTTTTTACTTCAAAACGAGGGGTGGTGGCAACTGTGTCTAAAAGGTTAACTGCGGAGTTAACCTGCCGCAGTGGTGATTAATCTCAGTCTGCCGGCGATTAGATTGTTGTCCAGTAGAGATACACTATTCTGGCCAAAATGAGAATCACGATTTTTTGCTTAGAATAAGGATAACGATTTTTGCAGCGTAACATCTTACATATACAAAAAAAATGGGCTAACAGCACTGTTTAGTTTTTTTTTATAGTGTCATTTTCCCCACAAAATTGCGCTTGAAAGACCACTGCGCAAACAATGTGACATAAAATATTGCAACAACCACCATTTTATTCTCTAGGGTTTCTGCTAAAAAAAATATATAATGTTTGGGGGTTCTAAGCAATTTTCTAGCAGAAATTCCTGGATTTTTACTTGTAAGCAACAAATGTCAGAAAAGATTGTCTTTAAATGGTTAAACTAAACTCTTCTATACATGGGAGTTCATTCCTTTGATAACTAGAAACATAGCATCTCTTTGCTTCTTTTATCAACGATCTCAGACTTGGCAGTCTGCACCAGATAGAAGAGACGCAAGTCGCTCCGACTTAGAAAAAGGTTCCTAGGGAGACTTCAGGCGACTTGCATTGACTTCTACTTACAGTCAAGCCACGCTGAGTCGCCCTGCAAATCGGACTCTATTAACTGCACTGAAAATCACGGTAATATGTGATGGAGATGGCGGGGGGTGAATGGAGATTGCAATTTTATTATGATTAATCGTGCAGCTCTATTGTCCAGGAAGTTAGAAAAGCCCTACACAAGATGAGACTGTGTGTATTACAATGCACTAAAAGTCTGGAATACATGGTCAAAACATTTTGATTCCTTCTTGTTAAAAGTGAAAGTTCACCTTTACAGAGAAATCTGTAAGGTGAACTTACACAGGACTCCCTCCTTAACCCCCCCCCAGTCCTGTTCTGAGCCCTGCTATAGCCGCCTCACGTCTCCGGGGCTTAGAAAACCCCTCTGCATTCACGCGTCTTCTTCCCCCGCTGAGAGGCCGGGCTACGTGGATTCTGATTGGTCGGCACCGCCCATGTGACGGTGCCGACGGGGTACGTTTAGGAGATTAAGCTCCGGAGATTTGTATGCCCCGGAGCCGCGAGGCGGCAATAGCAGGGCTCCGAACGGAAGATCGCCGGGGACGAGAAGGGCATGATGTGTAAGTTCACCTTACAGATTTTTCTGTAAAGGTGAACTTACCCTTTAAAGTGGTAGTAAACCCTTTGTACCTACAGGTAGGCCTATAATAAGGCTTACTTGTTGGTACTGTGAACATCTCCTAAATTTGACATCATCGGCGCATGCGCTCTGAAGGTCTAGTTTACAGTGCTGGACCTTCAGAGCCAGGGTCAGAAATGGCGACTCCTTAGCACATGCGCGGATATGACGCCATCGCAGCTCCGGCCAATCACATAACCGGAACTCGTGACTTTACAGCGCTGGAGGGCTTCGTTCCAAGGTGAGCATTTTGTAATGTGTTAGTATGTGACGCATACTAGCACATTATGCCATTGCCTTGCTTTTTTTTTGTTTTTTTTTAATTTGGCAGTTTACAACCGCTTTAAAGGGGGAACTGGGGGTAATAGGAAAAATGACATTTAATCCACCCTGCTGTGTGTGAATGCTGCTTCAAGTTTGGCAGCAAAAGACCCAATGTGTAAAAAGAAGCAGTTCATGCCAGCTCCTGCTTTACTGACTGCAGTTATCGTTCATGACAATTTGTTACAAAGTGACATTTGTTGTGACAGTTTCTTACTGTTGGAATGCTGCAGTCTAAGGCACGGTTCACACAGGGGCGACTTGCGATCCGACTTGAGTCGCCTCAGGACGCTTGACACCAGAAATCCCATTGAAGTGAATGGGAGCTGTCTTAATGTACACCACTGAAGTCGCTCCGACTTCAAGGCGACTTCAGAAGAGATTCCTGTACTACTTGGAGGAGACTTCTATCCGACTTGTGCCCATAGAATTCAATGGATGTTCACAGTGAAAAGAATAGAATTTATTTAAGGGCAAACCCCTCCCTCCCTTCTCTGATTGGCCACAGAAAAGTCGCCTGGCATGAAGTCGTGTTGTAAGTCGCCTCAAGTTGCGCTATAAGTTGCCCAAAGTTGCGCTGAAGTTGCTTTCAAATCGTCTAGCAAAGTCGCCCCGCAAGTCTGATCGTCCCTGTGTGAACCGGCCCTTAAAAGGCA
This sequence comes from Glandirana rugosa, assembly GCA_018402905.1. NCBI lineage: Eukaryota > Metazoa > Chordata > Amphibia > Anura > Ranidae > Glandirana > Glandirana rugosa. Next base: position 336,309 of record BLSH010138632.1, read on the forward strand.
GATCGCAGATCTGCTCTTCTAGGTCAAAGGTAGCAATGAAAATACTGTAGTCTGATGGGCAGATTCAGAGTTGCACATACCCCGCAGCAGCTTCCCAAACTATCCTGTCACTGTAGTTCAGGCAACGTTTGGGCACTTCCTAATGCTGCAGAAGTTGGCCCTCTCATTTCAGAATCCTGTGCATTCTTATTGGCCAATGAGGCGCCCAAGACAGTGATGGGACAGCAGGAATGCGTGGGGGCAAGGCATTCTGGGAAGATTAGACAATACCGAGAAACGTCAGAGCTTTGCCTGTCAGTCTGGCATTTGGCCGTACCAGGGAGATATGGAAGACCGATGGAACTATGTCAACGTTTAGGTACCCTGCACCTCATATCTGCAGAAGTTAGTTTCCCTCTCCTCAGTGAAAGAATCTCTAAGGTTATTGCAGAATATGCTGAATTATGAAAAAGGTGAGCATTTTATCGTTCAATGTTGGGAGTAGTTCACCTAGAAACTGCATAATTTTAACTACCAAGAAAACTCATTTAAATATGTCCTACAGAACACAATAGATTCCCCAGGCACCCATACATGCATTATAGAAAAGTATAAATATAACACTAATCCCCCAATTTTTATTTTATTTTTTAACGATTTTCTAGGGAAGTACAAAAAGATTAGGTCTTTGATATACACGCATGTGATTAACAAGGATTTTGCCACTTACCAGTACTACTGCACTCCATTCTACTGGGTCCTGGGGACACTGGAGCGAGCTGATGTGTGTTGGGTGAATTTGTCTTTACAGGGATTAGGGCGATTCTCCTGTATAATGGCAGATAGAAAGAGAAAGGTCAAAGTCATAATACACTACAAACTATAAACTAGTGAGAATTGCACTTTTAATCTCTAAAAAAAACTATTCAAAAACACAGACATAAAAAATCATGTATCAACCACTTAACGCGAATCGCCGTTTATAAACGGCTGCTGCTTTAAGTGGATGTATCGGGGTATAGCCTGCAGTTACAGGTTATACCCCGGTACTGTTTCTTAAAGCGGGCAGTCGGCTGGCTATCTGGCGATAACGGCCAATCCGGCTCGGGAGCCGCTCGCCCTTAATCCCAGGACGTGGGAGGGGACATCCCCCGCTGCTCTTCTACGGCCACCCGTTCCACCAAGAGACGGGAGCTCCGATCCGGCACGTCCGCTGGCTAAGGGGAGACCTGAAGTAAGCCGGAATCGGCTCCGATCGAGTCTCCTTAGTCAAATTCCGGAAGCGATGTTACATCGTCACTTCCAGTTTACTCAGCAGCTAATGGTGCCAGTTTTAAAAAAAATGACAGTATTCAGAATCGCCGTTTGATCCCTCCATAAAGAGTACCTATCCCCATATATTACTATCACAAGGGATGTTTACATTCCTTGTGATAGTAATAGTGACCAGAAGGTTTGTTTTTTTTTTTTTAAAGGAACATTGCTAAAAAAATAAAATAAAACATTTAGCAAAGAAAACGCATGCGCAAGTCGCGCCCACATATGAAAACGGTGTTCAAACCACGTGTGAGGTATCGCTACGATCACCAGAGTGTGAGCAATAATTCTAGCGCAAGACCTCCTCTGCACCTCTAACCTTGTAACCGTTAAATTTTTTTAAAGCGTCGCCTATGGAGATTTTTAAGTATTTAAGAGTTTGACGCATTCCGCGAGTGTGCGCAATTTTCAACCATAACATGTTTGGTATCTATTTACTTGGCGTAACATCATCTTTCACAAGATACAAAAAAAAAATTGGGCTACCTTTACTGTCTTATTTTTTTAACTCAAAGTGTGTTTTTCTCAAAAAATAAATAAATAAATAAAAATTGCGCTTGAAAGACCACTGCGCAAATACGGAGTCACAATAGGTATTCCAACGATCGCTATTTTATTCCCTAAGGTGTTTGACAAAAAACAATATATGTTTGGGGGTCCTAAGTAAGTTTCTAGCAAAAAAAATCTGATTTAAACTTGCAAACACCAAGTGTAAAAAATAGGCTCGGTCCTTAAGTGGTTAAAAAGGTTACTTTTATAATGAAATGCACTATGCCATGGCTGCTTAACCTGTGGCCTTCCAGGTGTTGGGGAACTGCAAGTCCCATCATGCCTCTGCCTTTGGGAGTCATGCTTGTAACGGTCAGTGGCTTGCAATGCCTCATGGGACGTGTAGTTTTGCAGAAGCTGGAGGGCCACAGGTTGAGCACCCATGCACTATGCAGTCAGGGGCCCCAGTTCTTAAACAATGTGCAGCTTTGAAATTTGGAGTTTAAATGCCTGTAGGCTTAGAGCAGCTTACCCACAGCCTGGCTGAAAAACTAAATAGTCCTGGCCAGTGATCTGACACACCATGTACACTGGGTGTGCTCCCAGCATTACTGGAATGAGTTTTCCTTTTTACACGGCCCATGCCCTGCTGCAGCAGCAGGCGAGTGCATCACTGCTACAATGGAGTGAGAAAATATTTTTTTCCCCTCAAAGAAATTTATGAACAGCAAATAGAATTTTTTTTTTATTTAAATCAGATTCTTTTTTATTTTTATCAAATTTATTTTAATAAAATGTTAAAGATAGTTTTCTTTTTAAGATGCATTAATAATTTAGTTTATTCAGCATGAAATGGAGCTTAGTTATGTAGCATGAGGCTGTATATTCTGCAATATTTACATTTTTGGTAAACTCATTCAATGGAATCAAGCTCTGCAAGCTGAGATAACATGCACTGCATTGATGCATTCACACAATGTCACAGTAACCATGAGATAAAACAAAGTTAAGGAATATTCCTTTACCCCATTGTTTTGCAAATCTATGTACACTACAAACTGTATGATTGAATCGGTTCTGATATTGCTGTTTTACTAACCTGACAGCTTATTATTCTAAATAGGAAACCTTTAATTTGTTGTTTGCAAATATTAAAGATTTTAAACTACCAGCAAGAAGAAGTCCTTACATTTAAAGAGCACTGGTCATTTCAGATCCATCATGGCAGTTCCTGTTAGCGGGCATCCACTCACCTGCTGCCGCCACTACCCCATCGCCAGCCGTCCCATTAAAGTGAATGGGACTGTCGGCGAGTCATTAGCAGGTCAGAGGAGGAGCTGCTGTGGGACAGAGATGACAGCTGCTCTTTAACAAATATGATTTAAATCAAATCCACCCTGAAGCTATATATCCAGTTTTATGGGATACAATGTTTAGAAGAGAAACACTACACAAGCCAGTCTGATAACTCACTCAGCAGGGACTTGAGGGGTTCAGGGTCGAGGTCACCAATGAGGTGATCCTCCTTAGCAAGCCCAAAAAGTAGGCAGGAGGCAGCTTGACAGGCTTTAGGGAGAGGACAGCCTTAACCCCTTAAGGACCAAACCTATTTTTGAGATTTTGCTAGAAAATTACTTAGAACCCCCAAACATTATAAACATTTTTTTCAGACACCCTAGAGAATAAAATGGCAGTCATTGCAATACTTTATGTCACACCGTATTTGCTCAGCTGTCTTACAAACGCAATTTAAAAAAAAAAAAAAAAAAAAATACACCTTTTTTAACCACTTCCCGACCGCCGTATGCAAAATGACAGCCCGGAAGTGGCTTAGTTATCCTGACTGGACGTCATATGACGTCCTCAGGATAACAAGCCGCTGCGTGCCCAGGGGGGGGGGCGCATCACGGCGATCGGTGGTGTGGGAGGTCAGTCTGACCCCCCGCAATACCGATCTCGGTAAAGCGCTTCGATCCGAAGCACTTTACCATGTGACCAGCCGTGACCAATCATGGCTGGTCACAGTGTAACACAGGAAAGCCGTTTATCGGCTTTCCTGTACTCAGGTCTGCAGACCTGAGGAGTGGAGAGCCGATCGGCTGCATCCCTGACAAGGGAGGGTTTGTGCTGATGATTTATCAGCACAGCCCTCCCTCGGATCGCCACCCTAGACCACCAGGGAGCCTGTCCAGGGACCACCAGGGATGTGCCCACCCAGGACCACCAGGGAGCCGACCAGGGACCACCAGGGAGCCGACCAGGGACCACCAGGGAGCCGACCAGGGACCAGATCTGGACCACCAGGGAGACCCCCCCAGACCACCAGGTAAGTGACATAGTGCTCAGTGTGGATGGCACTCAGTGCCACCTTCAGATGCCACCCTAGACCACCAGGGAATGAGCCCCTATCAGTGTATATGCCCACCAGTGCCCCTATCAATGCATACCAGTGCCACATATCAGTGCCCACCATTTCCACCTACCAGTGCCCACCTATCATTGCCCACCATTTCCACCTACCAGTGCCCACCTATCAGTGCCCATCAGTGCCACCTATCAGTGCCCAGTGCCGCCTATGAGTGCCAATCAGTGCTGTCTATGAGTGCCCATCAGCAGTGTCCGTCAGTGCTGTATATCAGTGCCACCTCTCAGTACCCGTCAGTAACAGTGCTCATCATCGCTGCATATAAGTGCCTCATCATCAGTGCCACCTCATCAGTGCCAATCAGTACTGCCACATCAGTGCCCGTCAGTGTAGCATCATCAGTGCCCACCAGTGATGGAGAAAATTTACTTATTTACAAAGTTTAGTGACAAAAATAGAGAATTTGTTTTTTTTTTTCAAAATTTTCGGTCTTTTTTTATTTGTAGAGCAAAAAATAAAACCGCAGGGGTGATCAAATGCCACCAAAAGAAAGCTCTATTTGTGGGAACAAAATGATAAAAAATCTGTTTGGGTGCAGCGTCGCACGACCGCGCAATTGTCATTCAAAGCGCAACAGCACTGAAAACTGAAAATTGGTCTGGTAGTAAAGTGTTCTAAGTGCATAGTATTGAAGTGGTTAATTAAAAATTAAGAAAACTGTAAAGGTAGCCCAATTTTTTTCTATATTGTGAAAGATGATGTTACGCCGAGTAAATTGATACCAAACATGCCGTGCTTCAAAATTGCGCCCATTCGTGGAATGGCGACAAACTTTGGCACTTAAAAATCTCCATGCAGTTTTTTTACTTTTTCTTTTTAATTTTTTTTGGCGTTTGTGATTTTTTTCATTCTTGCACACAGGTACAATAACAGGTTCTTACTCAATTGTTGTCAATATAGCTGTTTGGGGGAGATGATGTATGGTTCTAGGCCTGCCACTTATGTTCACTATCTATACAGGCAGTCCCCTAGTTATGAACATCCGACTTATGAACGACTCCTACTTACAAATGGAGGGAGACAACAGGAAGTGGGAGGAAATCTCCCCCTAGGAAGGGAAATTCACTCCTGTAAGAGTTGTTATGGGAAAAAGGTGTCTCCACTGATGCTTTATCACCAAGGTTTGTTTCCACAACAACCCAAAATTTTCAAAATCCAATTATCATTGAGACAGGAAGTGAGGTGAAATCTTCTGAACAGAAACATAGACAGCAAAACAAACATTACAGGGGTGTTAACCCTTCCCTATGCTATCCAAAAAGCTTAAAAATATTTGTTTTGTCTGAAGCTACACTTAAAAAATGTACCTGTGCCGACTTACAAACAAATTCGACTTATGAACAAACCTACAGTCCCTATCTTGTTTGTAACCCAGGGACCGCCTGTACTCTAATATTTAAATGTATTTATTTATTTATTTCAGGTACTTATATAGCGCTGTCAATTTACGCAGCGCTTTACATATACATTGTACATTCACATCAGTCCCTACCCTCAAGAAGCTTACAATCTAAGGTCCCTAAACTCACATTCATGCATATACTAGGGCCAATTTAGACAGGATCCAATTTACCTACCAGCATGTCTTTGGAGGGTGGGAGGAAACCGGAGCACCCGGAGAAAACCCACGCAGGCACAGGGAGAACATGCAAACTCCAGGCAGGTAGTGTCATGGTTTGGATTCGAACCAGTGATCCTTTTGCTGCCAGGTGAAAGTGCTAACCACTACACCACTGTGCCACCCACAAATGTGTAGATATCCTACTTGTTTGGCTATGGCTGTACAACCCGTCCAATGAGTCTTAAATTTCTGACTTGGAATGTTAGAGGCCTAAACTCCAGGATAAAAAGATCCCTGGTGGCCACCTATTTAAAACGCTCCAAAGCACAGATTATTTTGCTCCAAGAGACTCATTTGGAGGGGTCTAGAGTAATTGCCTTGAAAAAAACGCAAGTTGCACATGCCTTTTACGCAACACAGTACAGATTACGGAGGTTCTGACAGATCCACAGGGCTGCTATGTTGCCATAGTGTGTACTCCTATGGAAAGGTTTTATACTATGCTTAATGTTTATATCCCCCCACCCTTTGACTCACAGAGATTAGCTGCCTGTATGGCCAGGGTATTACCCATGGTACAAGGTCACATTATAGAGGGTGATTTTAATGTGGTCAGGGACCCAGAGATTGATAGGCTCCGATGCTCCAGACCACAATCCCACACACTGCGAGATTGGGTTTCTGCCTATGATCTGATAGATGTTTGGCACTGGAAGTTCCCTGACAACAGGGAATTCTCTTGTTTATCGGAATCCCATAGATCTCTATCCCGTCTAGATATGTTGTTCCTATCCAGAGATGTGTTATCTGAAGTGGAGGAGGTGACTTACTTGTCCCGAGCAGTGTCGGATCACTCCCCACTAGAGCTTACTATTAAACTGCCTGGAGTAACGGGGGATCGGGTTTGGCGAATGAGCCCTTACTGGATGGTAGAACCTATGGTTCTTTATACATGTGCAGATAGTATTGTTAAATTTTGGTCTGAAAATGCCCATGAGGTGCCAGAAGTTACTACATAGGACGCTTTTAAGGCTGTCCTACGAGGATCATATATGAAGGAAGGGAGTCTCAGACCTCAAAAGGGCTAATAGGGAACAGGAGATTAACCTGGCTACTGCATTGAGGAGGGCTGAGGATCTGTATGTCTTGGACTCCTCCCCCCTTCACTACCAACACTGGGAGGGTGCGAAACGGGCCTACAAGCTAGCACTGACAGCCAAAACACAAAAACGGTTGCTTTATCAATATCAAAGGAATTTTGATACCGGGGATAAGAACGGCAGACTTCTTGCCTTCCTAGCTAGACCCATACCGGAGCCCATTACTATATCAAACATCTATGATAACTCTGCCTCCCTCCAAAACACTCAGGGCAAAATAAAAGAAGCCTTTTTACATTTTTATACAGACCTTTATAGCTCCCAGGCTCACTACACGCCCCCAGAGCTCTACGAATACTTAGACTCTATACTTCTACCGGCCCTAACAAATGAACAAAGCCTGTCTTTAGAAGCCCCTATTTCGGCGGAGGAGATGGAAAACGCCCTTAAACTTTTCCCAAAACACCAGGGCCAGATGGATTCCCAGTGGAGTGGTACCTGACTCATAGCGAAACACTGGTCCCACGCTTGCAAAAACTCGCTACCATTTTCAAGGAGAAACCCCCCCCCCCCCTCGATGCGCCAAACCCTAATGGTATTGATTCCCAAGCCTAATACGGATTTAAAAATTATTTCTAAAATCCTAGCCATCCGTAAAAACTCCGTCATCGTGATTCTGATCAAACCGGATTTATTCCGGGAAGATCTACATATATTAATGTACGCAGATTGTTCACCAATTTACAATTGCCCAACCTTTCCTCTGTTCCCAGAGTGGTGATGGCGATCGATGCCCATAAAGCCTTTGATTCAGTAGAATGGCCATATCTTTCTCTATGTATTGGAAACATTTGGATTTGGGAACAATATGCTTACATGGATCCGTATATTATAGGACTGCCCCACTGCCCACCTTCGGATTAATGGAACGATCTACAAACCATTTAATATACGCCGGGGCACCAGGCAGGGGTGCCCGCTGCCCCCCCCCCTACTGTTTGCCCTCGCGATAGAGCCACTGGCTTGACTCCTTCGGTCTTCTCCTGAGATACAGGGCATGCGGAGAAGCGGGTCTCATTGTATGCAGATGACCTGCTGCTCTGTCTCACCCATGGGTTACAATTCTGGCAGTGCTCCGGCTCATCACAGACTTTGGACAGTTCTCCGGTTTTAAGGTGAACTGGACGAAGTCTAATCTTTTCGTGGTGGATCCTGGGCTTCAGCTGGACCTTCCGCCGAGTTGCCCTTTGCAGGTCACCTCCTCATTCCAATACTTGGGAATCAAAATACAGTTACCTATCTCTAATTACATTACCAACAACCTCACACCCTGCATTTTAGCATTTAAAAACAAATTAGCAAATTGGGCCAGATTACCGCTTCCGCTGATGGCTAGGGTAAACTTGTTTAAAATGGTGTTCCTGCCTAAATTCTTATATATTTTAGCTAACTGTCCCATATATATACCCAAAAAAACTTTTCGTGAAATAGACTCCCTCCTAACAACTTTTCTCTGGTACCCCAAGAATAGCCCTCAACACTACAGCTCCCCACATCTCAAGGTGGCTTGGCGTTGCCAAACTTACGTCTCTACTACTATGCGTCGCAGCTGATTAACATTCATTGGTGGCTATTCCCTCAACTCAACAATGCAGCTACAGCAAAGGAAGCCGCGATATTGTCCTCCTTTGAAACTCTAGCTAATTTGATTTATAGAGGCACAACCCGCAGCATAGAAGGTATGGACATTTTGCAAGTCTCCCTTAAAATATTTAGGAATTGTCAGGCTTTGGTTCCTGATGATCCAGTTCCTGTCTACCCCAATCAGCCTTTGTGGTTCAACCCTGCACTCCCCCACTTGCAAAACCTTCCGGATGCACAGCATTGGGCGTCAAGAAGGGTAAAATACATACACCAGCTATAAGAGATAGGTCATTTTAAGACGTTCTTAGAACTCCAACAAGAATTCGGGCTCTCATGGAGATGGTCCTTCCGTTACCTCCAGCTGAAACACGCAACCGGGCACAGCTGGGCCTCAAGGGGATCACTTTTCAGAACTTCACACTAGAAAAAGCGCTCCTGCAACCAGAACACACTGGGCTAATCTCCTCATATTATGGGGTTTTGGAGCAACACGATAACACTCAAATCTAATCCTTGAGATCCCAATGGTCACTAGACGTACCGGATCTCTCGGATGAAAATTGGGAGGAACTTATGAATACATATTTTGTCACCGCCATTTCAGCGTGGGATAGGATACAGTTACGTATCTTTCATAGGGTGTATTACACTCCACTACGGCTTTTTCGGATGCGAAGGAGGGACAGCTCCATTTGCCAAAGTGTGGCCAGGAAATTGGCACTCTGCTACATATGCTTTGGAGCTGTGAAAAAATTTGACCGTTTTGGTCACGTCACCCAATTTATAGCTACCAACTTTGAACTCCCGAATGTCTGTAGCCC